>CM038468.1:26586968-26868341 GCA_021464415.1 Lonicera japonica
AAATGTTGCCAACTCATATGAAAAACAAAGATAGGTAACAAAAAGTTACTAAGTTCCAAAACTCAAGTGTGACTCTCCTCAAATCCCAACTTAAGAGTCTATGTTTGAGTTGGAAATTTTTTGAATACAATAATTTCAACCCATCAATGATTAAGAACATAACTTTATTATTGCGAGATTTGGTACATTGATGATGTGTAAAAAAAATCAGTTTCAGTACATTAAGTCACAGGGGCTATTATTTACAGAAACCAGATTGAAAAAAAGAGACTATTTTAATGCTGCTAGCATTTCCGAACAGAGGCCCTAAACAGAATCTAACAAAAATTGTGAAAACGCTAACTTTATCAACTTCTTCAAATTCTAAACACTAACTGTGCTAGAATAACTTGTTGATTATACTAAGTCTCCATAAACTATAAAGCAATGAACATGAGATTACCTTCACTGGTAAGGAAAAGATAGTAGAACTTTGGCATGCTTTTGTTGCCACAACATTTGAAACTCCTACGAAGACAAACTAATCGAATATTAGCAAGTTAATAATATTGTTCAATAAAACCTCAAACCAAAAAACAAACTGTTAGTTTGCATTACTATGTAACTTGAACATTTCAAAGCTCAATTATTAATAATCAATTTTGAATGAAGGATTATGCGTTATCTTCCAACCTGTAATAAAGATAAGGCAGTTTGGGACAATGGTTATATTTTCTCAACTTCACAAATCATAGTTTCTTGAAAGTATTTAATTGAAGCAATTAAGTAGCATTAAATAAACTCGAAGAAAAATAAAGAATCAAAACAATCTAAAAGAATCCAAGTTATTTGAAGTATATCTGGCGTGCCTTAGAAATCTCTGGTGACCGACGGTTGGCACCCCCGCAAATGGGATTAGTCAAGTTGCACGAAAGCTTGCCCGGACACTCTTGGCATAGACAAAAAAAAAGACTTCCTTAAGCAATTACCTCTTGTCAAAGACTTAATGCCAATCAAACTATTTGATTAAAATGAATGATTCTATGAATGTACATCAAAATGATACAAACGAAATCTACAACACAATTTGTAAGAAAAGATATTCAGAGACTATAACATAATTGAGTTAAAATCTACTCATTCACATATCAATAGTCTCTCCCTTTTAATTTGTTGCTCACTTGGTTCAATTCATGCAGCCCGAACATAAAAGGAAGTATCCAAGAACAAATCCTTTTGCTGTATCAACTAAGAATCTAGATAAATAATGTAAAAGGAGAAGAAAAAGATAAAAGAAGTAACTTCCTAGCACGGGACAAATTCCAAATTTATGGTGAATAATAAAAAAAATAAACTAAGAATGTCGATATACAAAAGGGCGAACAAAGGTTGAGAAAAAAAAAGTAAAAGAAAGACTCAAACTTTATCAACAACATCATAGCCCAAATTTTACTAATTCAATCTGGAAATGAATAAAGTAGATACACAAAATGCTGAAGAAAAGATTGAGATAACTTGAGGTCAAGTAAAAGCAAGAAAAAAGATAAAGAAGGGGAACATGATTAGGAGACAAAACTCGAGGAAAATGGTCACCTTACATATCAATGTGGTGAACAAATTGTATCATTTTGAAACTTCTTCAATCAAAATTGACATTATTAGAATAAATTGAACCAAGACAAACTTGAAATCCCTAATTTAGATAGCAAATGCAAGAGAGGAGGAGAATAGTATAGATCAATAAACATACCAATAGATCATAGAGAATCACAATTATGCCATTCCAAGTCTTTGACAGTATTTGATCGTTCTCATAGTTGTACCGACAGGATCAGTTCTCATTTTGGTCCCCTATTTATATATAAATCAGAGAAAGAAGAAACATCTATACCAGAAAGAATGGCGGTTTGCATAACAGGAGCAGTACCGGTGTCGCAGTGATGGTCACCTTCACCAGTTGCGCATTCGATTAAGAGGGAGAAGTTGAGCAAAAGAGAGAATAAGATTTGTGTCAAGAATAGAGAGAGAAAATAGCAAAGAGAAAGTAAATAAGGGATATTGAACGGCCAGGGATATCCCAAATATCTGACGGTCAAAATAATTTAAACGTTTGGGCGCGATAATCAGTGGGTTTCAAAAGCCACTATCTTTTATTATTATGGATAGATAAATTATGGAAAATAGTGAATGAAACGATTTAAAAACATAAAAAAATTAATGTAGAGGTAAATGAGATGAAAAGATCAAGAAACCTAAAGACAACTGTTACAAAGAGAAAAATTGTGTGCAATTAAATAAACAAGAGTGTAATTGATTAATTAGTCCATTTAATGTTTTAATTAAGATGAGAGATGATGAATACTTCCTACATATTGCATCAATATACCAGTTTGCAACTAACACGTGCGATGCGCGGGCATCTAATAAACATTATTTTTGATGATATGCAAACAATACAAAATTAATTTATTTTTTTAATTTAGTATACAAAAATAACTGAAGTATTTGACAAAATGAATGCCTATCAATGAAAGGATACGTTAAAGGTGTCTATTAAAAATGTAAAAGCACACATTCTTATGTGGCAATTAGTACATTGTAATTATAACATGACACAAATAAATATGACCAATTACGCATGCACTGCACTTGGCTTAAGGATGTTGGGACGAATTCAAAAATTAACTAACTGAACCAATCCGTTTAATTGAAACTTGAACCCAAAAAAATATAAACAATTGACTCTATTAAACTTTTTAAAAAACAACAAAATGTGGGACTAAATAGGGTCAATTTTTAAGCAAAATTGAAGTACAATCATTTTAAGCATGTATGTGAAGTTGAGGAGTAACACTTAGAATGACTTAGCAAAGCACTCATAAATAATGATTTATTAAATGAACCAACCAAACAAAATTTCTAGTTCCGCCGCTATCTCTAGTATTAAATTTACAAATCTAACTTGCTAGTGCATTAAATGAGTATTAGCATTTTATGGAGGTTTATTGGTTATTATGAGTTTTAAATTTCATTTCACACATGTACTCTTAACTTGTACATTGTAATTCTTTAAATCATATCCACCGTGCATATTAAATTGTACTTCACGGTTATTACGCATTTAAAAGTTTAATGTTTGAAGTACAGGTTACTGTATTGCTTAAAATGTTATATAATTTCTATGTACACATCAACATTTTATCCAAAATCCGCCATGCTTAATTTGTTGTCATGCACAAGTTTAAATTAGTTATTTTTTAATATTTTTTATTTTTTTAAAAAAAGCATAAAAATTGAATAAACTCGAACTGAAATCGAAAAGACTTCTATTATGTATGACCATTTTTTCATTTTATTTTCACCTCGGTGGATTTATGAAAATATAATATTTGAAGGACTAATTAATCTTGATTGAGTTCCGCTACAAGACACCAATCATCATCGAAGTAACCTCATTTGAATTTGAGACAAAACTACGTCGTTTCTATAAAGCAAAAATTAACTGTTTCTCTAACTCTATCTTCCTCCTCTTTTTCTCTGTTTACGTCTATCACTGTGATAATTTCTACAAGTAAAAAACTCATTTCAAATAAAACTCACGTCAATAATCTCGATTTAGAAAAAATTGGGATTGATTTTATTGTTTCTTCTACCTGATTAGCTTTCAATTTAGTTTTCGGCGAACAAATCAAATGATTTGTTAATGTAATTAAGCCTAAAGATATACTTTCCATCTCTGTTGCAACAGATCTTATGATGTAATTAAGCCTAAATAATCAATTTTGGTTTGTATTATTCTAATTGTTGGAGGTGTTGTTGGATTTAGGTAGACTTTTAGTGTGACAAAGAGGTGATAAGATGACTATGGGTATGTTTACTTCATGCAAAATCATGAAAATGTTAGAATTGAAGATAGAGAAGATGAGTTATAAAATATAAAGAGAGAAATATTTAAAATAAAAGGATAGACCAGATTTAAGCATCATGAAATATGTTTATTACGTAGTTTTGACAATTTTTTTAATTACTAGGGTAAGTCTGGAATCCTACATTTAATTTTAGTAGGGTTTTGATATTTGGTTCGAGTTTTGAGTTAGGAAAACATTTATTCTAAGATGGTGTATTCCTTTCAAGCTGCATGATAAGAGGGTGTGATACGATAACTTTGTCCTATTCCATATTTGGTATTCGTCGGGATTTCATATATGAGCAGATTGTTTATCCCACTAAAGTTTTTTATCCCACCAACAAAGGTATTAACGAATCTCACCTAAGAGGTGGGCTTGTTTTATCCTCTCTGGATGGAATTAAATAATTTTATTTGACTTTCTAATTCGACGCGTCAAACACAACCTCAAAGTCCTCTATCTTAAATAGATGGGAATAGAGTAATCATGGTACAAAAGAAGAATTCATATCCGAAACAAACATTGGCAAGGCATAGAAAAACTTTTCAAGAATTTTGGATGTCCATTCTATTTCCAAAATTTGAATCAAATGAGCTCCTAGATTGTAAATCTTTGATGAACTTGAGGGAAGGTCATATGAAGGTCAATACTGCAACTTTCTTCTTCTTCTTCTTCTTCTTCTTCTTCTTCTTCTTCTTCTTCTTCTTCTTCTTCTTCTTCGAGTTGAGAGGGTTTCCATTGCTCAACTAGTGAACGCAACACGCTAACTGCATGGCCCATGTCGGGCCTTTGGGACGGCTTGCAGGTGGTGCAGTGACAGGCTAGCTCGACTACCTGGCAAATGCTGTCAAAGGTTTCTTCATCGTGATCGAGTGTTGTGTCAATGGCATTTCTAATGTTGTCCTTGTTTGTAAGGACCCTTCGGAACCATGTCTCTAAGTGGGAACTCTCCTCCGGCATGGTCTCGTCTAGTGCTTTTCGACCGGTTATTAATTCCATTAACACGACTCCGAATGCATATACATCCACTTTCGCTGTCACTCTTCCGGTATTAGCTTGTGTGTGTACCATAAAGAACATGAAAATGGTAAGTTCAAAAACAAATCTCAGCAGTTTTTATATACAATTAAGACATGTCTGAATTTAATAAACATAACAAAATAAGAAAAGAAAAGCCTTTAATTACCAGCATACTCAGGTGCAAGGTACCCGAAAGTTCCGGCCAGTCGTGTACTAATAGAATATTTCCCATCCGGCGTATTTTTCACCAAACCGAAATCTGCAACCTTAGCTCTCATATCATCACCAAGAAGAATATTAGAGGGCTTTAAATCTCTATGGATGAAGCTCTGTTGCGCCAAGCTATGAAGGTACTCAACCCCTCTTCCCACATCCAATGCTATTGTTACCCTTTGCTTCCAACTAAGAGGGGTATACCCACGTTGTTCGCATTCAAACAAATGCTGCGTTAAAGTCCCTTGAGGCATGTACTCGTACACCAAAAGCCTCTCGTCACCATTGATGCAGTAACCCAGAAGAGAGACCAAATGCCTATGCCTAACTTTCGTAAGAGCGGCAATTTCGGCTTGAAACTGCTTCATTCCTTCCGTACCCATTACCCCAGTCTCCATCCTCTTCACTGCAATCTTGGTCCCATCTTGCCATTCTCCTTTATAAACAACTCCGAATCCGCCTCTACCCAAGATATTGTCTTCACTAAAATTGTTGGTCACTTGTCGAAGCCCCTGAATCGAAATCACCACATTCCCACCTTCGAAAACTGGCATCTCGCTGTGATCGCCACTACGCATTACGCTATTTTTCGCCATTTGTTTCCCATTTTTGGGACCTGCCACTCTCCCTAATCTCTGGTGGCGCCTCTTAACATAGCACTTGTAGGACACAAAGATTATGACCCCAATGAAAACCAACAAAGCAACAACTACACCAGCAATAATACCGGCAGAAACTGAAGGCCCTTTCGATGATCCACCTCGGTCTCCAGAGGAATTGTTTCTATCAAAAGATGGAGATGTTCCAGCACCTCCTCCATCACCAGTAGTAATTTTTTGCCCCAATAACAAATTCCCACTTGTTGTAAGCTTCACATTTGGCGGAAAAGCAGGTATAGGCCCACTTAGATTATTATTAGAAACATCAAGCGCTTCAAGCTTAGGCAAAGTCATCAAGCCATTTGAAATCAAACCGGTTAAACGATTATCATTCAATGACAAACTCCTCAACGAAGTTAAATCTGCAAAGGAAGGCGAGATTGTACCCAAAAACTGTTGCTTACCAAAATTAACAGCGGTCACATTTTTCTGGTGCGAATCGCAGGAAATAAATCTCCATCTTTGGCAAGCATCATTCCCTTTCCAAGATATAGCCAAACTCATCGGATACCCAATGGCACCGGCAACTTCAAGAAGAGCCGTAACCTGCGGATCACAAGGACCCGGAGTACTCCTACAAAAGCTATTATCACTACCAAGCGTGCTCGTAACCCCAGAATCAAACACAGGCAATGGACCCTGCAACTTATTATTCTGCAAAGATATATTCGCCAATTTGGGTAGACTCATAATCGCCTGTGGTACAACACCCGTAAACTGATTATGCCTTAGCTGCAAATCAAAGAGATTCTGGCAGTTTGAAAGGTCCGGGATCGGACCCGTAAAAGCATTAACATGAAGCCAAACTTTGTAAAGTTGTGTCATCGAAGACAACACATCGATCAGACCTGATAACCCCTGAGCCTGATTATCGATCCAAAGATTCTGAATCTTTGAACCACCCAAAGATTTAGGCAACACACCAGTTAAATTATTGTACGACAATCTGAGACTCTGCAAATTGGGGAAAGACCCGAAAATATCAGGAATACTTCCGACCAAACTCGCATTACTCGCCGATAACGTACTCAAAAAACTACTATCCCTCAACTGAATCGGCACCTCCCAAGATTGTAAACTCGGATTATAACTTATACTAAATGACTGTAAATTGGTGAGACCCAAGAGGAAATCAGATGGAACAGAACTAAAATCATTACTGTCAAGAAAAATCTGTTCTAGCGTTGTCATGTTAGCGAAGGAAGGTAAAATACCATGGAGAGAGTTTCGTCCGAGAGCTAGAGTTTTGAGCTGAGAGAGGTTGTTGAGCTCAATGGGGAGTGTACCTTTGAGGTTTTTGGAGTGCAGGTTAATGGTGGTGACTCGGCCCAAGCTGTCACACATGATTCCGGACCAGGTGCAGCCGGAGTCTGGATTACCGGTAATCCAGTTGGCAGGCGCGGTGTCGCCAAGGTTGGAGGCAAGTTTTGTTAGTACAGAGAGGTCGTCAGCGATAGAGAAAGAGAAGGAGGTGAGGAGTAGGAAGAAGAAGATAGAATGTGGGGTTTTGAGGGAAGACATTGTTAGGATCTATGCTTTTGTGGGGGTGTTTGTCTGAGTGGGAACGGCTTTTCTTTTTAACTACTTTCTGAATCAGAAAAATTAGGTGCGAAAGACCCGAGTCTCGGCGCGCAGACGTCAGGTTTGATTTCCCTCCTTCGCGGCCTCGCTCCTTAAATTTCTTGAGGTGGTTCGCGACAACTAGAATTTTTGTGCGGTGGTTAATCCCACTCTTATGCTAGTATTATTAAAAAGCATCTCTTTCAAAAGTTTAAATTTTAAATAGTGAGTTAATAATATATATTATGTTTTTCAACACTCCCCCTCATATACGAGTGGAAGACCTTAGATAACCTTAATATGATATTATGTTAAAAATCTTTTTTCTCAAAAATTTAAGTTTTTAAGTAGTAGGCCAACAATGTATATATAGCATACTCTTTAGCAATCTATCCACTTTAAATTAAAAATCCACTATTCTTCTTTAGAAGTATATTTTCATTTTCACAACAAATTTAACACAATAAAACTCTAATTTTGTTTTCTTGACAAGATCAAACCTCTAAATTGAAAAGGCGAGTTTTGTTGTAAACCAATAATTGTAGTTATACCAAATTGAACGGTATGCTTTTAATTAGGATGAAAGAATAACAAATTCTTACTTTCAAATTGAGAGAGCATATATATATATAATTTGAACATAGCTATATAAAAACGCTCTAAAATTCACCACAAACGTATGAAAAGTGTCTCGTACAAATGTGACAACTATATTACTGAAAATATTCGTATGCACACCAAGTAGGCAAACTATTCTAGCATTGTCGGAGATCAAATTTTGCGAAAAGATACTGTAGATAAAGACTGCTGACTTTTTGAATGGGGTCATCCAATCCTAATTAAGAGTGTAATAATAATTCATGACAAAGACTAAAATAGTGTATTGAGTGACAAAAATTATAAAAGTTTCTTTGTCTACTTAATAAACGCATTTAAATTTGAAGTTCACCTACCCTTTCCTTCATTTTTCTTTAGCTTTCTAGAAGTAGGTCCGTAACAACACGGTAGTCAATAAAATTGGTTTCAAGAGCATCTATATATGATTGACTCAAATTATTACTCGCACATCAAAAAATTTGTACAAGTCAATTAAGATTGATAAGTAAATTAGTGTTACAACATAATAACAAGATGTTTTAAAATAAAACTTTGTAAATGTGACTCAAAAAGTGTTTAAATTGTAAATAGTATCATACTATGTGCGCAAATCGGTGAAGTTAAGGACCTAAAGTATTAGTAGCTACGAAAAGCATCTCAATAACTAGACTCGAGTGAAAAAGTGTATCTCAAGATGGCAACGAGACAAATTCAAAAATTAACTGAATTAATCTGAAACGTTTGATTAAAAACTGAACCCAAAAAAACATAAACCAAAACTAAGAAACTGAAACTATGCTTTTGCTGCAGCTTTTTTTTTTTTTTTTTTTTTTTTTGAGTCCTAATTTTTTGGAGTATCATCTGCCTCTTTCTTTAGCTCGACCACTCTCTAGTATTAAATTTACAAGTCTAAATTGCTAGTGCATTAAATGAGTAGGAGTAGTTTATGTAGGTTTGTTGATTATTATGGATTTTAAATTTCATTTCACACATGTACTCTTAACTTGTGCATTGTAATTCTTTAAATCATATCCATTGTGCATATTAAATTGTACTTTATGGTTATTATGCATTTAAAATTTTAATGCTTGAAGTACGAGTTATTGTATTGCTTATAATGTTATATACTTTCTATGTAAGTATGAACATTTTTATCTAAAATCCGCCAGGCTTAATTTGTTGCCTTACGCAAGTTTAAATTGATTCATTTTTAAAAAATATAAAAATTGAATAAATTCGAACCAACACTGAAAATGCTCGTATTATGTATGACCAATTTTTGATTTTATTTTTACCATGGCTGATTTAAAAAATATAATACTTGAAAGACTAATTAATTTGGATTGAGGGACTATAAGACACCAATCATCAGCAAAGTAACTTCATCTCAATTTGTCTCCTCTAGAGTGGGGCTTTACACTCTAGAGGTGGAGTTACTGATTTCTTGTCCTATTTGAACTAAATGATCTAAATTTTGCCAAACTAAGCATTTCACTTAAAATTGAGACAAAACGACGTCGTTTCTAAAGCAAAATTTAACTGTTTTTCTATCTCCGTCAATAATCTCGGTTTTAAAAAAATTGGGATTGATTTTGTTGTTTCTTCTTATCTGATTGTTAGCTTTCAATTTAGTTTTCGGCAAATAAATCAAATGATTTGCTAATGTAATTAAGCCTAAATATATACATTCCATCTCTATTGCAACTTAATTACGGTGTTAAACAAGTGTGCAAGATAATCAACTTTGGTTTATATTATTTTTAATTGTTGGAGGTGATTTTGGATTTAGGAACACTTTTTTTTATTACTAGGTCTCGTATGAAGCATTATATTTCATTTTAGAAGGGTTTCAATATTTGGTTCGGATTTTGGATTAGGAATGCATTATTTCACGAATGGTGTATTCCTTCAGACTGTGTTTGACGCGCAAAATAAGAGGGTGAGATAGGATAACTTTATTCTATCCCATGTTTAGTGTTTGTTGGGATTAGATATATGGGCAGATTGTTTATCCCATTAAAACTTTTTATCCCAGAAGAATTAACAAATCCCTCCTAAGATGTGGGATTGTTTTATCCTCTCCGAATAGAATTAAATAATTATATCCGATTCTCTAATCCGACGCGTCAAATACAACCTCAAAGTTCGACATCTTAAATAGATTAAAGTAATTCAACATTGCAGGAAAGGAGAATTCATGTCCGAATTAAACATTGGCAAGACATAAAAAACTTTTCAAGAATTTAGGATGCCCATTATATTCCTAAAATTTGAATCAAACGAGCTCCTAGATTGTAAATCTTTGATGAACTTGAGGGAAGGTCATATGAAGGTCAATACTATAACTTTCTTCTTCTTCTTCTTCTTCGAGTTGAGGTGGTTTCCATTGCTCAACTAGTGAACACAACACGTTAACAGCATGGCCCATTTTGGGTCTTTGGAGCGGCTTGTGGGTGGTGCAGTGATAGGCTAGCTCGACTACCTTGCAAATGCCGTCAAAGGTATCGTCAATGCGATCGAGTGTTGTGTCAATGGCATTTCTAATGCTGTCCTTGTTTGTAAGGACCCTCCGGAACCATGTCTCTAAGTGGGAACTCTCCTCTGGCATGGTCTCGTCCAGTGCTTTTCGACCAGCAATTAATTCTTTTAACACGACTCCGAATGCATATACGTCCACTTTCGCGCTCACCCTTCCAGTATTAGCTTGTGTATGTACCATAAAGCACATGAAAATGATAAGTTCAAAAATAAATCTCAGCAGTTTTGATATACAATTAAGACATGTCTGAATTTAATAAACATAACAAAATAAGAAGAGAAAAAGGTTTAATTACCAACATACTCAGGTGCAAGGTACCCGAAAGTTCTGGCCAATCGCGTACTAACAGAGTATTTCCCATTCGGAGTATTTTTCACCAAACCGAAATACGCAACCTTAGCTCTCATATCATCACCAAGAAGAATATTAGAGGGCTTTAAATCTCTATAGATGAAGCTCTGTTGCACCAAGCTATTTAGGTACTCAACCCCTCTTCCCACATCCAGTGCTATCGTAACCCTTTGCTTCCAACTAAGAGGGGTATAGCCATGTTGTTCGCATTCAAACAAATGTTGCGTTAAAGTCCCTTGCGGCATGTTTTCGTACACCAAAAGCCTCTCGTCGCCATTGATGCAGTAACCCAAAAGAGCGACTAAATGCCTATGCCTAACTTTTGTAAGGACGGCAATTTCGGCTTGAAACTGCTTCATTCCTTCCGTACCCATCACACCAGTCTCCATCCTCTTCACTGCAATCTTGGTCCCATCTTGCAATTATCCTTTATAAACGACTCCAAATCCGCCTCTACCCAAGATATTGTCTTCACTAAAATTGCCGGTCACTTGTCGAAGCACTTGAATCGAAATCACCACATTCCCACCTTCTAAAACTGGCATCTCGCTCTGATTGCCACTTCGCATGACCCTAATGAAAACCAACGCAGCAACAACTACACTAGTAATAATACCAGCCGAAACTGAAGACCCTTTTGATGATCCACCTCGGGTTCCAGAGGAATTGTTTCTATCCAAAGATGGAGATATTCCAGCACCTCCTGCACAATGTTCTAAAAATCGTGAATCGGAAATCGATCGGCAAGGTGGGGAGTGGGGATTTTTCATTTTATCGGGGATTTATCGGGGATAAATCGGAAAAAATCGGATATGCACTATTCACCATATAAATAATAAATAATATATTATATAACAATATGCTAAATAAAACATAATAGTAGCAAAATGGACATTAATATATTAATAGAAACAAAGTACCAAGCACGTAGAAACATAGTACATGCAATATTATGCAATCTCAAAGGTAGAAACATAGAGTAAATAGTACTAAGTAGTAAAACATAAGCATGCCAAACAGAGCAGGAACAGCGAGAAGCACGGCAGTCGACTGGGAGAGACCGAGAGAGGAACAGCGAGTGAGACTGAGAGATAGAGAGAGGTACAGGGAGGTTGAGGATGACTGAACGAGTGAGAGATAGACAGAGAAATGGCGAGCTGAGGTCGAGTCGTCGTGTGTGTGAGAGAGAAAGAGGAATGACGAAGAGTGAGAGTGAGAGATAGAGAGAGGAACGGCGATGTCGAGTGTGGGAGTCGTCGATGAGGAGAGAACGAATAGGGTTTGGGATTAAAAACGTCGTCGTTTGATTTTGGAACGTTAAAAAAAATCGTTCAATTTATCGCCGATTGACTTTATCGCGATTTATCGGCGATAAAATGCCGATTTCTCTCCAGCCGATATATTGAACCGATTATGTAAAATCCGATCGGCACAGTGCCGATTTCCGATAAATCGGGGATAAATCGGGGATAAAATCCGATTTTTAGAACACTGCTCCTGCATCACCAGTAGTAATATTTTGCCCCAGTAACAAATTTCCACTTGATGTAAACTTCACACTTGGCAGAAAAACAGGTACAGGCCCACTTAGATTATTATTAGAAACATCAAGCGTTTCAAGTTGAGGCAAAGCCGTCAAGCTATTTGGAATCGAACCCATTACATGATTATCATTCAAGAACAAACTCCTCAACGAAGTTAAATTCGCAAAGGCCGGCGAGATTGTACCCACAAACTGTTGCTTACCAAAATTAACCGTAGTCACATTTTTCCCCTGCATATTGCAAGAAATAAATCTCCATCTTTGGCAAGCATCATTCCATTCCCAAGATTTAGCCAAACTCATCGGATATCCAATGGCACTGGCAACTTCAAGAAGAGCCGTAACCTGCGGATCACAAGGACCCGGAGTACTCCTAAAAAAGCTATTAGTACTGCCAAGCATGTTCGTAACCGCAAAACTAAACACTGGCAATGGACCCTGCAACTTATTATTCTGCAAAGATATATTTGTCAATTTTGGCAGACTCATAATCGCTTGTGGTACAACACCCGTAAACTGATTATCCTTCAGCTGCAAATCAAACAGATCCTGGCAGTTCGAAAGGTCTGGGATCGGACATGTGAAAACATTAGCATGAAGCCAAACTTGGGAAAGATGCGTCATTGAAGACAACACATCTATTGGCCCCGATAAACCCTGAACCTGATTATTGATTAAAAGATTCTAAATCCGAAAATATCTGAGATTTTAAAAGATGCGTCATTGAAGACAACACATTTAGGCAACATACCAGTTAAGTTATTGTAAGACAATTTGAGATTCTGCAAATTGGGGAAAGATCCGAAAATATCTGGAAGACTACCTCCCAAACTCGCATTGTTCGCTGATAAAGTACCCAAACTACTACTATCCCTCAACTGAATTGGCAACTCCCAAGATTGTAAACTCGGATTATGACTTATACTAAATGACCGCGAAATCAGACGGAACAGAATTAAAATCATTATTATCGAGAAAAATCTGTTGTAGCATAGTCATGTTGGTGAAGGAAGGTAAAGTACCATGGAGAGAGTTTCATTCGAGAGCTAGAGTTTTGAGCTGAGAGAGGTTGTTGAGCTCAATGGGGAGTGTACCTTCGAGGTTTTTGGAGGGGAGGATGATGGAGGTGACTCGACCCGAGCTGTCACAGACTATTCCGGACCAGGTGCAGCCGAAGTCTGGATTACCGGTCATCCAGTTGGCGGGCACGGCGTCGCCAAGGTTGGAGGCAAGTTTTGTTAGTATAGAGAGGTCATCAGCGGTAGAGAAAGAGAAGGAAGTGAGAAGGGGAAGAAGAAGATAGGATGTAGGGTTTTGAGAGAAGACATTTTTAGGATCTATGCCTTTTGCCTGAATGGCAACTGCTTTTTTTTTTTTTTTTTTTTAAAACTACTTTTGAATCTAAAATTTAGGCGCAAAAGACCCCGGTCCCGCGCGCGGACGCCAGGTTTGATATTCCTTCCCTGCTTTTGAAGTCTCTTGAGGTTGGTGGGCGATAACTAGATTTTTTGTGCGGTGATTAATCTCACTCTTATTATTTCAGTATAGAGATAGAAAAAAAAAATTTGAATGTTAGTTGTCATCTTAAAAGGGTTGATCGGAATGATTTATGATGCATAAATTATGCGTTCACCCTGGTTTTAATATATTTCTAAAGATTTGCCTCAATTTAATTTAATTAATGTCCTTCTAGATTCAATATTTCGAAAAGAAAATGTTCTATCCATTTTAAATTAAAATTTCACTTTTCTTGTATTGAAGTATACTTTCGTTTTCGCAACATACTTAGCATATTAAAACTCTAATTTTTGTTTTCTTGACAAGATCAAACCTCTAAATTGAAAAGGCCGGTTTTGTTGTAAACTAGGGGTGTAAATGAATGTCTGAAAATCCGAATCTAATTTGTATTCGAATTTGAATTTTGTAGATACTTATCCGAATGGACATTCGAAAAAGAGAATTTGGATAGTGTTTTTAAATATCTGAATAAATGGATAAAGATATGGATAATGATAGTATTTGATCTGGATAATCCGTATTTGAGATAGATTATCCATATTTGCAGATATCTGTTTTACTAGATATTCGTATCCACTATAATTTAGTATATGTTATGTATATATATACATATATATTCTCTCATTCTTACAATAATCGGCCATGTTTATTTTGATGTTTATAAACTGCCGAAATTTACCAAAGTCTTTTAAATTAAAAAAAAGGTTTAGAAAAGAATAAAAAATAAAAAGAAAGACCTAAGTTGTATTTACAACATATATATATATAATTTTTAAAATAAAATGGTTAAGACCATATCAAATTTAAATGATAATAATTTTGAATTTGAATTTATTATTTCCATTTATATGATGATTATCTTATAATCTAATATGAAAGATTAAAATGTAACATTTTATTTTAACAAGTTTTGAAATACTTCGTTTTACTTCTCAAGTTATTACTTGTAAAAGATTTTATTTTAATTAATAAATCAAATAGTTAAATATATTTTTAAGATTAGTTTAAATTTTTGTACTAACAAAACATAGGAGCGAAAGTATAATGAGAGAGAAAAAATATAGTATAGTTATTCAAGAAAGACGTGTTGGCTAATTGATATCATGTTTACCTAGTACCTAACCCTATTCTCCAGATCACTGACATTACATGTGGATTCTCCGTTCTATAAAGAGATAGTCAATCTTGAGCAGCCGAAAATTTCATATAAAAATAACTAACGATTTGAGACTGACCTTTTTTGCCTTTTTCCCTCATTCAAGAACGAGGGTAAAGATATAATTCTATTATTTAGCAAGAAATCTATAGTTATATAAAAAAAAAGATAGGGTAATTATTTGAATCCGAAGAATCCGATAGGATAAGGATGGATAAGGATAAGAATAAGAATAATTGAGTCTACTATTCGAAGGGACATGGATAAGGATTTGGATAGTCTATTTAAAAAATAATAAGGACTATAGATAGTGTGGTATTCGGTTCGTATCCCATCCGTTTATATGCCTATTGTAAACCAATAATTGTAGTTTTATTAAATTGAACGGTATGCTTTTAATTAAGATGAAAAAATAACATGTTCTTACTTTTTAATTAAGAGAGCATATATATATATATATATATATATTTGAACATAATCTAAAATTCATCACAAATATATGTAAAGTGTTTCATGAAAATGTATAACAACTTGATTACTAAAAATATTCGTATATATTTTAAATGGACAAACTATTATTATAGATAAAGACAGCTGCTTTTTGAATGGGGTTGTCCCATCCCAATAAGAGTTTAATAATAATTCATGGGAAAGACTAAAATAGTGTATTGAGTGACAATAATCCAAAAAAATTCTCTCTCCTTAATAAACGCGTTTAAAATTGAAGTTAACCTACGCTTCCATTTTACGGGCAAGTCAATTTCCTCCCTTTTCCTTCAGCTTTCTAGAAGTAGGTCCGTAACAGCATGGTTTTTTTCAATGAAACTGGTTTCAAGGGCATCCATGTGTACGAATGATTGACTTAAATTATTAGTTTTATATTGAAAAATTGAATAACTCAATAAAATAAATAAGAGGGGTAGTATTATTACATAATAAGATATTTTAAAATAATATTTTAAATAATTGATTCAAAATGTGTTTAAGTTAAAGATAATATTATTACTATATGCGTGGATCCATGAAGTTAAGGACCTAAGGTGTTAGTCACTATGAAAAGTATCTCAATAACTAAACACAGGTAGAAGGGTGTATCTCGAGATGGCATAGATCAAAATGATAAAATTTTAATTCTAAACGTGCCCCAAAAAGCTGCACTATCTTTTTTAGATTAAGACAGAATAAGTGGCCGGTGTTTGAAATCCTATCCTAATGGTCCCTTTTTAAAAATCTTATATAAAATTTGAAAGAAACAATCGCGTACAAATTGTTAGTTACATGCATTCAAATAATTTTACTTACTTTTTTAATACATAATTTCCTTGTATCGTGTTTTTCGGATCTCGGCATCCATGCTTTAAATTAAAATTAAATTTTTAGATTTAATGTTTGACATTTTAGTTTTTTAAGAAAATTTATGAGAAAGAAATGTATGTCATATTGATATACAATAGACAATATTATTGGAGCACAAGTATTTTGACGTTGTATGATTTACTCATTGCTCAGTTGAAAATGCATTTACGCAATTGTTGAAGTGCCTAATTGTTGTAAATATTCGGTTTTTGTTCAGTTCTTCACTTTAGTTTTTTTTCTTTTTTTTTGTTCAGTTTTCAATCAAATAATTCGAATTATTTTGGTTTTATCATTCAGTATTTAGATTCGTCCTAACATCCTATTACAAAAGTATTACCATGGGAATAAAAAATATCTAACTATAGGAAAATTAATAAAAAGATACAAAAACACGTGCCAAACCAATTCGGAACTGGCCCAAAATTGAGGTTGCCAATAATGGGCTTTTTCAAATAAAACGGGGCCATGCATTTTAAATAACCTAAACATTACTAGAACAAAGGCCCAATACATCACAATAATTCAAAGTAGACATATTTATTTTATATAAAAACTGATATGTTAAATATGATTGACGACATGTGTTGGTTAAATCTTATCACATTTTATTATAATTAATGAATGATTAAAATATTAATCTATTAGTTTTTTATATTCATGTAGAATTACTCATATAGGCATAGACGGACTTATACAGGGCCGAGGAATGACCCCTAGAAAAATTTGGATTTTTTATTGATATTTAATATTAGATTAATTATACATGAAATGTGTGTACTACTCACATATATAATTTGAAGATAATAATAAATGATAGTTTGGTTATTAAATAAGAGAGTAAATTTTTTGTTTGCCAGTGTTCACATCTTGTTATAAGCAAAAAAACAAAAATTAGTTATTTTTTTTTTGTCATTTTAATGCCGACCCATATCACAAGAAATATATTACGGGCTACAAAAAGGGATATTCGCCCAAGGGTTAAAATTAGTAGTACACCTACAATCCTAATAAATAATAAGCTATAAACAAAAATAAATGTGTTCTCCTTTTTACAAAACTTTGTCTTGAATTAAAATGTTTTTTTCAATAGGAAAAAGAAAAAAATGAAAAAGAAAAAGGTCATCTTATTCAAAACCCCGATTATGACATTCTTTCTCTCCCACTTCACACCTAGAATGCACCTTTTTTATGAAATCTCACCCCAACTTTAAAATGCTCAATTCTTATTGGTTGTAATTTGATCATAATTTATAGAATCAGTTATTGGTTGCAATTTGATCCTAATTTATAGGAACCATGATATGTGTTGTCCAAAGAAAAAAAAAGATACAAGGGACGACACACATTCTGTTACCCTAAGTGTGTTAGAATGGGATGACACATTACGTGTCAATTAAAGAAAATATACATTGGCTGCTAACTTTAACTTAATATTTATAGCACAGATGGCCTAATAACAAAATATGTGTCTCCTTTATTAAAACTACCCTAAAATCTCCCCCATTCCAATTTTCTATCAAATTTATGCCACTACCCCCACCCAACCACCCCTATATGATTGTATTTAAATTTTAGATAAGGTAGAAAATCTTATAAAAGAACAAACTTCAATTTTAAGTTAAAAATAACGTGCTTTGGACCTAGTAAATATGTGGTGTTTTTAAATGCACCACATACCGTACTTCAAAAATATTATTACCTCAATCCACAAGTATACACAAAATTATAATTGTAAGTAGACTGCTCCAATACTAAAAATTTTACATTTTTAGCATCAAAATTGCAACCAAATGATGACAAAATTAAATTACCTACATTCTTCAAATGCTTTAATTATAGGCAATCAACGGTTTTTATTTATATCCCAGATCAATGATATTACTATCTGATTTTGACGTTGGAGTAAAATTATTCACTTTTAAGCATAAACGAAATATATTTAACCTCTATAGTTTTCTAGAAAATAGGGTGTAAGTTCTTCCAAAGTTACGAGGGATGTATTTAATTTAGATTTTAAAAAATTGTGACTGACTTTTTGTAATTCATGAATTTTGATAAATATGTTGATTCATTTAAGTCCACTTTTCACTTTCTCATTTGATTCCAAAATTGAAGCTCTAACAAGATCTAATCGAAGCTTTAGTGCCCTAATCGAAGCTCATTGCTCTGCAATTATGATCGAGTAATGATGTAACAAGCCCTAATCGAAGCTCTAGTAAGCCCTAATTAGAGTTATTTCTCATAAATTTTGCAGGTAAATCTCATTTTTGTGTTGATTATGGTAATTAGAGTTTCTAGTTTTGGGGGCATTTTTCTACTGTAGACAAGTTATACATGATTATATTATATATATATACACACATAAGTATGCCTGTATCTATGTGTTTTATGCCTGTATATAATTGCCTCTTTATGCCTGTTTTATGTGTGTGTATATATACACACACATAAGTATGCCTGTATATATGTGTTTTATGCCTGTATGTAATTGCCTTTTTATGCCTGTTTTATGTGTATACATATACACACATAAATATGCCTCTATCTATCTGTTTTATGCCTGTATCTATGCGTTTTGGATATGTCACCATGGTTAAATGATTAGATCGGTGGTTGTTACTATTGGTGGTACTAATTCAAAGTTTTTGCGTCTTATCTAATCTATAATGTATATTCTTCTTTAAGTGATTGTTTCATATTTGCATGTCCTGTTTTTAGTATAGCTGTGAATATTGAAATTTTACATTTTCTTGAAAACCATTTTTACTTTAGTCTTTTTTTTTGTTAATTATTATTATTATTTTGATTGCGGGAGCTTTAAATTTTAACGTATAAATTTTTTTAACTATTTTAATTTATCACGATATTTAACTTTGTATTTATAACTAATTTACATTTTAACACCATCCTTTTATTAGTATAGCTGTGAATAAATTATGAGGCTAATGGGGGCTTAGCCATAAACTAAATACTCAATAAAAACTTTCTTCCAACTCTCACGTGGTTTAATTTCATGTCAATTTAGAATACCACAGTTTGGTAAATGGTAATGGTAAATTGTGAGTTCAATATTAGCAGTTTAGCACATCTTTTATCGATCAGTTTCGTTAAAGCTACTGCACAGTTTGTAAACAATGAATACTAAAGTGCATTAAAAGTTTGTATATTCCTTATAATACTTGTTTCGTACACAAATTTCAATGCAATTAGCAATGTTCCTATTCTGGAATAATGCACTCAACTGTTAGTAATGGTTTTTTTTTATATATATATTGACCTAATTTTGTTGGTTATGTGGATGTGGGTGTTCTTTTTCCCTTCTTCCAAGATTCGGTAGACTTGGCTTTTACTGAGTTCCTCCCAAAAAAAATCACTTTGTCTTCTATGTTTTTTTATAAATTTAAAATCTGTAAATTAACATTCAAAATCTCATTATTTTTGCCATTTGAGAATACCAATTCCTTTGCTAAACTTGGTATATAAAATCCCAATTCATGATTTTCTGGAACTTTTGGTAAACACATATTAGAATGTTCGTTTCTGGTTTGATGTATAGATATAACTTTTTTGAATAATTGCTCTGTTTTAAAGTATTTTTCATGATCTATTGTGCTTGAATAATGTTTTAAACCTAGCTCTCTTTATTTTTACAAATGAATCTCTAATTTAGTACCCTAGTTTTCAAATGGTTCTTATCCAATTTGTTGTCTCTACATATTGACTATCTTATATTATACTAACCAGTGTATCTACTCTTAACGGGCGATGAAACCTTGTCCAAGGTAAAGGATGCTGATGGACACGCTATCCAGGCCAAGCTAATTATTGGTAAAAATTCGCACCTTCAATATTCTTATTTATTCGCACTAAAATCCGATCCTCCGATGCACTGTTCGTATTTCGACTGTAATTTTTTACTCAGAACTCCGATTGATACACAATTTTTGCTTATGCAAACCACCATTTCCCATTCATCTTCCTGAGTACAATGGGGTTAGAGATCTAGTTTGCAAACTCAACCTTTCTGATGGCTCCTGTCTCCAAAAGTTTTTGGACTTTTTCCTCAACTGCCTTAGCCTTTTCTGGGGCCGACCTCCTTGGTTTCTTCTTTATAGGCTTAATGTTGGGATCAATGAGTATCATGTGACACATTACCTTGGCATCAATTCCAGGCATGTCGTATGGTTAATTGTGCCATGCAAACACAACAAAATTTTACCGCAAAATCTTTGCCATATGTTTCTTTTCTTCATCATTCAATGAAATGTCAACCAAGAAAAACCTCTACTTGGCTTCTTCACTTTCCATAGCGAGGACTTGAACAAGGTCTTCAAAGACCTTTTCTTCTTGCTCTCCTCGTGCTCCACCATTTATGGGATAGCCGCTCTCTAACTAGCAGATTTTGGCCTTACCCTTCACCCGAGAGGTTTTAGGTCTTTCTGTTACTGTTCCATCTTTTCCCTAATAATGTTGCTCTATAATTACTGTGTTTTTTATGGCCTGAATCATCTTGGGATGGTTTGCTGGTTTTTGCTTGGCCAAGGCACTCTACACGGCTAGCCAAAAATAATATATGGCATTTTTTGGCTTACCTTTGATCTCCACAATAGCATGCTTTGAGGGGAATTTTAGCTTCTAATGGTAGGGTGAGGCTACTACTTGCATTTAGCCTAGCTAGCTAATTTTTGTTGAGGATAGCATTATAAGGAGAGTCAAAATTTAATATTATGAGCTATACCATCTTCTTGATTGGGTCGATACGAATGGGGACCTCTGCGATTGCTATAGGCCAAACAGCTTCGCACTGCTGAAGCAGATGATACGCATGTCGACATTCTTCATCTAAGAGGCTAGCAAATCCAATGTCTAAAACAAGCAATGATACATGATTTATGGTAACCTTCCTAGGTTAATGAGAACCCTCTTGATATTAAATGTATTTATGTTTACCATCAATACCAAGGCATTGTTATATGGCATGTCTACACTGTATAGATCTTTATTCGAAAAACTAAGTCATAAGTGCCGTGCTAGTCTTTCCCCCTTTTGGGCGCTATAATTGACATAATTTAAGTAGGAAAAACTCTATCTACACACTGTACCCATTTGATGTGGACTAGTAAGTTGTTTTTGGTGATCACCTCTTTGTTGGTGACTCTATGAATGGCTTCTATCAATCCAGCCGCTACTGTGACGCCCTGGTCTTTAGATATACGATTTATTAACTAATTCCACGAGATTAATGCATAATGAAGCTAAAATCCAAAAGACTGAGGATCAAAGAAAGTTAATAAAATAGTGACCTATCAAATTTTTTTCTTAATATAGCAATATGCTTATCCAACCATGTAATAATAATAATAATAATCTATATTCCAAGAATTCCATAATTTCTACCATGAATTACACCCATAAAATGCTTATTACACGTATAACTTCTAACATGAACCAAATAAAAATCTCATATCCACAAACTATGCATCACCTCGAATTTGTACCGACTAAATTATGAATAACCTCCCATAATCTTTCAAACCACGTCCACATCTTCAAGTACCAACTTGAAATAATGTCTCCCACATTCTAATTGCATTCCAAACCCTAAGTACCTGAACCAGGGATTTTTTTATTTAAAATGGGATGAGCACATAGTAAAAGTCTCATTGGGTATCACGTAGTTGGGCAACTAGGATTGTACATTTCGAGTCAAGAACGGTCTAGAAAGCAAACCACAGTCCAGTCGCGCGTTATTGAAGATTTCTATCGTGATGGATTTAATTGCGAAGCTCGAAGACAGATTTGTTATAGATAGTGTGCTTAATCAGGTATAATTTTTATATTTTCTCTTTAACTTAATCTGGTCCAAAAATTACTTTAAAATTATTTTATTCAAAATTATTTTCAAAAGAAAACTTGGTGTTTTTATTAAATAATTCTTTACCAGATATATTTGGTTTTGTAGAATTGATTCAATTTAATTGTTTGAGCTTGTTGAATAGATGTGTGTTTCTTTAAATTGAATGTGAGCTATATATATCTTATTTGTTATCAATGGTATTAAAGTCTTGATCCGCGTGAAACAAATCTCTTTTGTTTGATCGGCTACAAGTGTTTTATTTCCTTATTTTAAAAGAGTTAAAATATGTATTATTTTTGAGCCGTTGGATTGCTTTGGTCTTATCTATTTATTGAGCTCACATATATATTTCTCTCTTTCTCTTATTTGTGCCCTAGCAGCCACAGCCACACACACTTATATTGAACCCTAGAAATATTTTTTCCCTTTTATTTCTCACATTCGTCTCCTTCTCAAAAAACATATTGAAGAATTAAAGTTCTTTTTGTTATAGTAATATACTAAAAGCCATGATTTTATTATGATTGGTTTTGATATGTTATATAGACTCGGTTTTGCTATTTTAATGAGAATCTTTATGGGTAATGGTTGCATTATATTATTTATTTAAATATTGTGCATGTGTGTGTCTTTTATTCCATATAGTATATGATTTGGTGTGTAGAGTATAGCTTACACACAGAGGACATATCATCGGTTCTTGTGAAAAATAAGTTTATTGGTTCACGGTCTTTGATGAAATTGGACAACCATTAGTAGGATTGTAGTACAAGTTTTAGTAATTTATGTTGACTATAGGAAATGGTTTCGTTTTAACTTGTTGTACTAGTACACTTTGTGTGTATTGAACATGACCAGTTTGGGTTAATTATTTTTATACTGACTATATAAAACAATTTAAAATCCCATGATTATTATGATTACTTATGCTCTTAATCTTGAAATAATTAATAGACATATATATATATATCCTCAGAATCCTTCAAAAAAAGAGTCCAGCAGTTGATTACATCGGACAAATCTAAACTTCCAGTTCGAGAATTTGTTTAGTGTACTCCTTTTGATTCTTTATTTGTCAAATCTGGGCATGAAGAACAATTCTTCACAGTCCCAATCTCAGCAGATATTTCTCGAATAGCCTTAGCACAAGGTTATACCCACTTGCATTTCGGAGCAATCCGTTTTGCGGTTACTTTTCATGGACGCAAAGGTTTAGAAGCAGTTGCCCGTATTGCTCTTGTTGACTCCCGGTTGACAAATTATCAACAAGCAATTCTCGGCAATGTTCAAGCCACTTTGAATGCCGGAACAGTGTTTTTTACATTGTATCCTAACTTCAATCTCCCCCTCAGTGATCCTTATGTTTGCTCTGCGTTAAAGATCCAGGTTCAGATCTCTGGTGTCTCAATGATCCCAGGAACTGCAGCAGCAACCATCCACCAGCAAATGGTTTACCGTGTACAGAATCATTCATATGATCTCTGTATCCCAGGTTCTTCCACATCTGAAGCCCTCATGCTCACAATTGATTCCGATCGAGCTCACACAGCTAGTTATGTTCCCCGTCAGCTCACTCGTGATGAACTTGTGAAACTTTTACCAGAAGTATGGATTACTTCCTACGAAAAGCTTCAGGAAGAAGCCAACACCGAATCCTTCCAACAAACTCATTATAAATGGTGCCAAGAAAGACATCAACTGTGGTAACTTGCTGTAGTTGAAGCTGTCTATATGTGTTTATTATTTTGACTCATTAAGAGTGAGATTCATTTATGGATCAATAATCTTCATGAATTGGATGACGACACTATATGTATGATGAATATTAATTATTGACGGAATTCACATCCCGGTATAGGGATTGATGATAACCCCTTGAGAAGCTTATAAGTTTTGATCATGTCAAACCCTGTAGGAGGATTTTGTTAATCCGATATGTCAAATAAGTTAAGTGGTATGCTCAAGGATTAAGAAGTCATTTAAATATAATTGTCAGTAATTTAATTTAAATGACGGTTATCTGAAATCTTAACGTGGGGAGAATAATAAGTATTTAATAACAAGGAGCTCGAAATATAATTTTGAAATAAGGACAGGAGTGCAATTCTAATTATTTAGTGGTGTGAATTATAATTTATGAAAGGAATCAATTCTTAATCGAATTAGGATTCCGATTTTTCATATTAAGCCCAAGCACTTATTTCTCCGTAGGGTCCCTATCGTAGCCTGATATATATGCCCGCCTTGCCTCTTCTCTCGACATAATAATTCTCATGAATTTAGGGTTTGTACCGTAAAGAGTAGAGAATGAGATCTTGGTGATACTGCAGCCCACACTCGGTACAGGATTGCATGGCGAAAGGAATACGATAGAAGATCTTGAAGTTCCATCGAGCCTGTGTTCTAAATTCATCTACACCAACCCCTGTTCGTGCTGAGACGAGATCAAACCAGAGAGATCTCAAAGGTAAAATCCGATTCCGCACTAGAGTTTTACATAAAAAAATTGTTTGGTCTATAATGCAATATAAAACGATTCTGGAACTCAGTTTCCATAGCTTTTAAGCTTTACATTTGTTTAATCTAAAGATTAGTTTTAGTTTAATACACTTTGAGTTTTGTTCTCTTACCTTGAGAGGGAGATTTGATTTGCTTTTGTTAGAGTTGTATATGTAATATTCTTGTTGTGGTTGATTTGAATTTTGGTGATCTGTTGTGTTCCGAATTTGCTTGTTGTGAGAGTTATTTTTGGCTGTGGTTTTCAACGTGGTTATGGTGTTTTTTTTTCCAGATCTTTTGCATGCTTTATTTTCGGTTGTGGTTTATTCGGATCTATGCTGTTAGTTAAGGATTATTATGCGTTCATTCGGTAGTGGTGTGTACTCGGTGGAGCTATAATTTTGAGCCTCATTTTTCTGAATCTTTGTGCTTATATTCTTCCTAAAATCCGGGTATTATCCTTTTAATTTATTGCTATGTTGCATTGGTTCTTACGCTACTAAAAACTATTACTACGAATATGTTCTTGTCGAGTTAATCTGATGATATTATTGTTATTTTCCAATGCTGTGAAATATTATCATTGAATCTATTCTGAAATAGTATTATTGTTGTTATATTAAATCTGTCTTGGTTGAGATCTAAAGTCTTTTTGTGTTGAGTTTGCTTTTTAGATTTAATCTTAATTTGTTTTTGCTGCCACTGATCCGAAGTGTTATCATTGCTGAGAAAATCTATACTAGTGATTTTTTTAATCTGTTAGTGCTGCTATTGCTATTTCTGCTACTATTGAATCTATTAATATTGTTGTATATGGTCTTTGTTTTTATTATGAATCTATTATTGTTAATTGGACCTATTGAGCATTATTTGTATTGGGTAAAGCATCCTATATCCCGGGTTATATAATTGGAGGACTGGGTGAAGGAATGTGTTGTGCCTCGTCTTCGCTGGTAAACTGGTGGTTTGTGTAGGACTGATTGTATGCACGTTTGTTTTTATTTCCTTATACTCTTTAATTCACATAGTGGATTTAGGTTGTGAGGTTGGGAGCCTCCGTGCATTTTTCCTATTGCCCAGTTGGATAGGTTCTTATCTTATTGCTTTTGATTTTGTTTACACAGCTTATATTCCCCAAAACAGTAACAACCGAATTTTCAAAATTTAAAGTTAGTAAAGTTTTTCTTAAAAGTTTATTTCAAAAGCTTAGAGTCAAACATCTTGTTTTAACTTTATTTATAAAATTCGATTAAGTGTTTTTTTACACATAGTGCCCAGTAGGGGTGGGAAAATGATATTTTACTTTTATAAAACATAAGTAATAATTACATTTTCTCATTTTTAACATGCGTTAATTAAATAGCCATGAATATGCATTATTGATCGTGTACTATACCAATTCTTCAACATGCTATGCAAATGCATGATACACAAACCTATTTAGATGTACCAATCAAGGATCTCACTTTCTTGTCACTATACTAAATCACCGCTATCACGTTGGTACGAGCAACTGATCTTAAACATAAAACACTAGTTACCACTGTGTAAGTCATTGGTGCAATGCCGAGGTCTAGATTTTCGGATTTCACACTATTGGCTCAAGACAGCAGACAATTTGCTGTCCCCTAGGAGTTTAGAGATTTTCAACCAAAGGGCACCGAGCCTTACTTATTTCCAACACGGCAAGCAACCAACATCCAAATCATGTCTCACATATCTCCTCAATCATATATCACTTATCTCCCCATCTTCATAACTCAATCAATTTTTGGAAAACTTGCACAGTGCTTCTACCATACATGCATACACACCCTATAACTACACTGCCATGCACCATTATCTTTGAATTTCAATTCTCAATGCAATTTTCCATATATACAATTTCCACGACACTACTTTGCCACAATAATGTAAATATTAAGTTTTAACTTCATTATCAATAATCCAACTTAATGACGATTATTCAATGTTCATGACACAATCAATATCAAGAATATTCAATAAGTTCATTCATCGATTATCGTATCATGTGTCCAAGCCAAATTGCAATGATTCCCGAGCAAGTTCCTTAATTACCTATCAATACTTGTTTTCTTTATAAAAATATTTAATTATTTATAAAAAACACCGGCATAATTTTTAGGTACTTCTCAGTACAGCCCATATAGTTATATACAAAACTAATCATTATTACTACATTCATGTTACTTCTAAATGACATTTTCATCTTTAATTTAATTCATGTAACTTACTATAATGCACACACATGTGATCATGACATGCTTAATGCTCAAAATGTTTTTTTTCTTTCTAATTAACACATGTCATACAAATTTCATAAATAATTTGTAAAATATATAACCAGTTTACAAAGCTTTTATGAAAACAAGTTTTGGAACCCCTTCATCTCATCTAAGCTAAAAGTTATTAAACCATCCACAAGTCTCCTTAAGATATCTCCATAATTTCTTTGCATCGAGACACTTCAATTTCACAACAAACAACTCAATTATTACTTATTTTCACAAATAAAGCAATTACAATATATCTCTCAATAAGTATTAAGATTTTCCCCAAACTAGTAATTTAATCAACATCTTAAATTCTCAAACCTTATCATGCAAGTTTAATTTACGAACCACGAATAATCAATTCAATACATGGAGTATAATATGAGATATGATCCAAAATTTTCAAGATTCCCCCATAGAAATCAATACCATCCATTAATCTCATAAAAATCATCATAAATTCATTTCTTATCTTTTTTAGGTGATTTTAAAGCCATATGTTAGGTATTGAACCATATTTTAAAACACATATTTGATATATAACTTTACCCATCAACCACCTACTCAAACTATACCAATTATTCATGTAAAACATGCATGACTATTACAAATGTTGATTTAAACCTTAACAAAAAAATTATCAAACTAAAACAAATTACTAAAACTAATTTCAAATTCACAAGAATTTACCCAAAATTAAAGACCACTCTAAGGCTTACCTAAAAGTCTTGAAATATTGTACAAGGATGATGATGACTTGAAATTTGGTGATGAAATTCTTCGACTTCCATGTAGTCTTTAATGCGTAGAACAACTTTCCTTAAAGGCCGGGCGCGACTCGGCGAAGTTCGATAGACCAAAATCTAGAGAGATAAAGCTTGAGAATTAAATGCAATGGACTCTTTATCTCTCTCTCTTGCTCGGCCAAACATGGAGAAAGCGGCAAGATTTTTTAAAGAAAATGTTAATGGCTTTTTCTAGAGAATTCCTATGGTTTAGATAAATTACAACAATTTATCCTATAATTTCATGAAATATCACTTTAAGCCCACAATTTTATAAAGTTAACATTCTAATCCACTTTCACCTCAAATAATATAATTAAATTATAATCCCTCCTATCCAATTTAAAACAAATTAAATTAAGGGATATTACATCTACCCTGTCAGTTGGCTGCTTAACTAGTTGATCTTCCTCCTCATCATCATTGTATTTCCCTACATTTTCTCCTTAAGTTTGAGTTGATGTACTTGACTAAGTGGCCTTTGGTGACTAATTCCTCCAATAATTGCTTTAGTGTTTTGAAGTTCTATGTCTTAAGTTCATGGTCCTTGTGATTGGAACAACAGAGTTTTGCATTTCATGTATTCCACATCGGTCTGGACCACTCAAAGTAGGACTTGTTTTGTATATCAAACATAATTTTGCAAATGGACTTTATGAACATGGTATTAACCCCTATATAACTGTTCTCGCCAACTTTATCTTGCTCTTCCTTCCTCTTTCTCTTGGAGGTATCAAACTTCCCACTTCCTCTTCAACTTTATCATGAACCTAGATTTCCATTTATTCGTCATGCTCTACTCGGACATACTTGTTAACTCTTGCTAACATCTGATTGAAATTTTTAGGGGGAAGCCTAGTCAATGAATAGTAAATACCATCCTTATCATATGGAAACCCACTCTTGAAGGTGTATAGGGCAAACTTATGATCACAATTTTCTACTTCTTGAAAAACCTCCCAATAATTAGGCGAATACTTTTTTGTTGTTTCCCATTTCTTCTTCCATAGGCTAGTGAGAGCTTCTGGTCCTTTGAACACTCGTTTGTTTGTACTGAACCTAACTATGAATTACTCGGTTAACTATTGAAAGTTTTTAATATACCTTTTTAGCAGTAGAGTAAACCATCTCAATGTAAAGTCCCCCAAACTTCTTGGTAACATCCTATACATCATTATATTGTCAGAGATCTACTATGCCATCACCTGCCAATAATTTCGAGCATGGTCAACTTGGTCTGTTCGGCCATCATAAATATTGAATTTTGGCATGAAGAATTTCTTTGGTGGGGGAGCTTCTATAAATTATAGAGTAAAGGGGATCCATTTTTTTCACTAAAGGCTTTTTCGCCAAATCCTGCAGCATATGGGTGACTTCTATGGTCACTCGCCCTATCATAATGGTATCAATGAGTTTATGCAAATTATGTTCTACCCATGTTTTTGGTTAGCCATCAGGCTTCGTCAACTTATTGAACACAGTGTTTGTTAGTCTATCTTGTGTTGGAACTGCCGGTGTCTCAATATGCACAGCCTTTGCCTTTTCAGCAAGTCGGACTTCAGTGTGAGTACGGCCAATATGAACTCGGGATGTTACATCATCATGTCGAGCTAATAAGGCCTCATAAATAATTTCATAGATGTCGAGCAAGTTCTTCTTCTTCTATTTTTCCTATAGGAATTGCATAGGGCATAGTTTTCCAGTTTAAGTTTCATAAGGTCATTTTGAGAATCAACTTCACCCTCGCTCTCAGTGGCGTAATTTGTCTAATAATGCTCCTTTCGTTGAGTAGTTGCTATTTCCAACCTTGGCGGCGGTGGTGGTGGTGATTATCTATTATGTCCCTCCTGTCCATTTAGCAGGACTATGTTTGACGCCCAAGGACCCCTAAATAACTCCTTTGTTTGTACCATTGTCAGAGACTTTTTCTGATAGTTGGTGCATATTTTTTGATCACTTTTTTGAAAAGCAAAATGGTGATAACTGTACTTAGTCAACAATTTTCCACAAATGATGCCAATTGTGGGTACCAAAATTTTGGGTCTCTTTGCTAAAAAAGTGTTTAAATATAATTCAGTAAGGATATGTAGCGATAAGAATGAAGGGACCTAAAGTTGTTTTAAGGATGATTCATCAAATCAATTTGATTATTGATCCAACAGCACATCCACCCTGTGTGTGTATGTATATTTGCTCAAAGCAATGAATATGTTGTTTAGAGATAAACTACCAGTATTTTAGGGTTAATAGTAAAAGTCCAAAAAAAGTAAACTTGGGCATTATTCTAGTATTTTACAGGTGTTCCAAACCCCGTTCATACTACTTAATAAGAATTAACTATATTTGTACTATAAGATACCATCTCGACTGTCTTGACTTATCAGGCAACCATCTCGATCAATGAGGACTATCTCAGCTAGGATGGACCATTTTGGCACGCCTAGTCCCTTGGTCCATCGTTGTGGGCCTCTTTAGTGAATCACTATATCTTCTATTGTGGGCCGATCACTTGGTTGGGTTTATGGCCCAATTCTAGCCGAGATTTGTACTTCTGTTTTTAGCTCCTTTAATAATTTAATTTTCTCACCAATTTTTGGTTATAATTTTTGAAGCTAAAAATATTAAAAGTTTTAGTGTTGGATTCGTCTGCATACTGTGGGTTGAGGTGAAAGTGTTTTTGAAGTAGGGCATGCGGTGCATCTAAGAGCACCCTATATTTACTAGGTCCAAAACATGTTATTTTTCCAATGTGATGACATATTTTGTAACTAGCTTATGATTGTCACCTTTTCAACTTAGAATTGAAGTTTTTACTTTTATAAGATTTTCTACCTTATCTAAATTGTCAAACACGATGAAAGGGGATGGATTAATTTAATAGAAAATTGGAATGGAGAACATTTAGGGTAGTTTTATTAAAGGACAAATATTTTTGGTTATTATGCTTAACACTAAACATTTTAATTAAGGAGAAAGTTATTTAAAAAGGACAACACATTACACATTTAGTTATTTAAAAAGGATAACACATTACACATTTAGTTATTTAAAAAGGACAACACATTACACATATTACCTTTTAGGGTTATAGGTGTAATACCTGTGTTTAACCTTCCCTTTTTTATGGCGCATAACAAATTTTTAGGGTTATAGGTGTAATACATGTGTTATTACTTTTCAGGGTTATAGATGGAATACATGTGTTATTAAAAAAATAACAAAAAAATTTTTTTGGCTTATAACAAGATCTAAACTTCGGTAAAAAAAACAATTTACTCTCTTACTTAAATGCTAAACTATCATTCAATTTTTTGGGTTATACAAAGTTAAGTTTGCAACTTCTAATTTTTAATATATTATTATGTATTGGGATTTATTTGACACTATTTTATAATTACACTAGCTAGCAGACCCATAAAAATAAAAATATGCTCGTCAAAGAATAAAACACATCATGCAAAACAAATTTACATTAAATTTTTTGGACTGCAAAGTTTAGGTTGCACAAAACACAGTTTTAGTCAAAGTTCTCATTCTAAAATACAATTGATAAATAGGGAGCCTAAACTAATAAGATTAAAAAATAAGCTCTTCAAACAAAATAAAATTTATTCCATGGATTTTTCTCAAAACAATTTCTCATGGAAGGGGGTTTTACCTACTTCCAATTAACTTTTTCCCTCAAATTATATATGTGAATAGTACATGCAGCATATGTGTAATTAATCTCATATTAAATATCAATTAAAAATCCAAAATTTTCAAGGGGTCACTTGTGCCCCTCGACCACACATAGGTACCCCCATGCCCATATGAGTAATTCTTCGCTAACATAAAAAACTGACATATCAATGTATTAATTACTTATTTGTTATAATAAATTGTGATAAAAAAAACATTTAACTAATACATGACATCTACATTTGATATGTCAATTTTTATATATGATATGTATATCTAGTTGTTATCCCTATACGCACTTATACATATATGCATTATGCATTCTGGTTTATTTTGAAGCGTTGGCCTTTGTTCTAGTAACGTTTGGGTTATTTAAAATGCATGGAATATTAGGCAAGTGTTTATGCATCTAATTATTAATTTTCCGATAGTTAGATAGTTTTTATTTCCATTGTAATACTTTTGTATTAAGGATGTTGAGGCGAATTCAAAAATTAACTGACTGAACTAATTCAAAACGTTTGATTGAAAACTGAACCCAAAAAAACATAAACCAAAACTAAGAAACTAAATGAAGAAACTGAAACTATACCTTTGCTGCCTTTTTTTTTTTTTTGCGTCCTAATTTTTTTGAGAATCATCTGCCTCTAGGCTTAGTTTAATGGTAGCAGCGCTCTTTGTCAACTGCATTTTCTTAGAGAGTGCGCTTTCTAATTTTTTTGAAAAGTCTCAATACTTAAATTACCCTGACCAATTACCCATGCATTACATTTGGCTTAAAGATGTTGCGGTGAATTCAAAAATTAACTTACTGAACCAATCCGAACTGTTTGATTAAAAACTGAACCCAAAAAAATATAACCAAAACTAAGAAACTGAAACTATATCTTTGCTGCTGCTTTTTTTTTTAGTCCTAATTTTTTTGAGAATCATCTGCCTCTTTCTCTAGCTCGACCTCTCTCTAATATTAAATTTACAAATCTAATTTGCTAGTGCATTAAATTAGTAGTACTTTACGGAGGATGTTTGTTGGTTATTATGGTTTTTAAATTGGTGGGTATTATTTGTATTCATAAAACATTTGGTTTGGTTATTATGGCTTTTAAATTGGTGGGTGCTATTTGTATTCCATAAAACATTTAGTAACACTCTGCTTTTTATTCGCCCGATGACAAGCGAGTAAACACATGTTACTTGCCCGATAACAAATGAATAAGTGCATGTTACTCGCCTGATAACAAGCGAGTAAGAACTTCAATACCTTACTCGATTGTCATCGAGCGAATAATATACACTTACTCACTTGTCATCGGATGAATGAAATATAAGGTAAAACTAAATATTTGATGGTGCAAATAGCAGCCACCTTTAAATTTCATTTCGCACGTGTACTCTAATTAACTTGTACTTTGTAATTCTTTAAATCATATCCATTGCTTATTAAATTTTACTTCGATCTTAGTTATTATGCATTTTAAAGTTTAATCTTTGAAGTATGGTTTATTTAGCCTCTATTGTACATGTGTTGGAACTGCACATTTTGTATTGCCTTATACTTTATCTAAAATCCGTCATGCTTAATGTATTACCCTGCGCAAGTTTAAATTAATTTTTTTTTAAAAAAGCGTAAAAATTGAATAAACTCGAATTGAAATTGAAAACACTTTTATTATGTATGACCATTTTTTCATTTTATTTTCACCTCGGTCGATTTAAGAAAATATAATATTTGAAGGACTAATTAATTTTGATTGAGTTCCGCTATAAGACACCAATCATCATCGAAGTAATTTCCTCTGAATTCAAGTCCTCTAGAGGGGGCTTTACACTCTAGAGGTGGAGTTACTGATTTCTAGTCCTTCTATTTGCGCTAAATGGTCTAAGGGTCCATTTGTTATTTTTTAACTTTTGATTACGAAATGCTAATTATTAAATGACGAGTGCTAAATGTTGAATCCAAGTTTTAAAAATGATGTTCGTTTTTATTCTAAATGAAACATTGAATATTAAATATTTGTATAAAACAATTGTTTAAATTTAGCATTAAACATTCAGCGAAGTAGGCTGATGTCTCTTATTAAAAAAATAGCCATTAACCTCTTAATGATTTAAACAAATAGCCTATTGTACATCTGAATGCTTAAAACCCTCCCATTAAGTATTCAAATGCAAAATCAAACACCTCCTAAATCTTGCCAAAGTAAGCATTTCATTTAAAATGGAGACAAAACTACATCGTTTCTATATAAAGAAAAAATTAATTGTCACTACAAGAATTTGACCTTTTTGTGACTTTTGCAAACTGTCGTAACATTGAGCGTCAAAAAAAAAAAATGTCCCCCACAAGAAAAAGGTCATGAATAATGAGGAAATGTCAATATTCATGACTTTTTTTAATGGGCAATTTATTTTTTATGACACTCAATCTTATGATTATTTATAAAAGTCACAAAAAGGTCAAATTTTTGTAGTGTGTTTCTCTAAAACCATCTTTTATGATTGTTAAAAACAGTCGCAAAAGCACTTTCATGACTTTTTTTAAGTACTTTAAAACCGTCATAAGGTTGAGAGTCAAAAAAAATTTGTAGTTCCTACGAAAGGTCACAAATAAGCTATTATGACTGTTTAGAGAAAATGATCACAAATAATATTTTACAAAAAGAAATATATATTGTACACCTAAACAAATGAACATCATAAGAATTTTATTATTATATTTTTTTTGTCAAAAAAGAGATCCCTAGAATTAACATCCACAATGTATTCATAGTCCAACACAAAAAAATATATCCACAAAGAAATAACTACGATATGTACTTGAGATTTTGTCTGCCATTGAATTTAACCAATGTCAAATTTGATATGCAAATACCTAAAAAGTAAAAAGATTTGTAATTTCCCCATTTTATAGAAATCCAATTGTCAATGGTATCACATGCACCTGCAATTAACAAAGACAAAATGAAGAAGTTTATGAGTGAAGATCGAAATTTATATGGCATATATTCCTACATTACTAAAAAACAAATGAGAATTGCTTTGTTAACTTTCCACCATGAACCCATCATGTAAAATATCAATATATGAATTAACTAACCTAACTGTACTAGTGCTACTAGACACTCACTATTTCTCAACCTATCTTACTAACAACCAAAGTTCATAAAACAATGTTTAAGTCAAAATTGACACTATTTTAATTGTTAGGGAATAACCACATCTCTCTCCCTCTCTCTCTCTCTCTCTCTCTCACACACACACACACACACAAAAACCACATATATGTGTAAATAATCCTTTGGCGTTGAAACAATTTACATCTCCAATTGAAGGAAAAAAACTTACTTGTCATAAGGCACAAATATTAGAAGACTTCCAATTCATAGCCCTCAAAGTGTCATGATGTGAAGACACAACTTACATTGTTTATTACAACGAGTACATTAATACTTGATTGAACAAAGATTATTGATTCATCAAAGCTCAAAAACTAAGGTTACAAATAAAAATATAAAAAATAAATCATTAATATGGGAGAGATTACCTTGCAAATCTTTAGCTCCAAGCTCAATTCATATATTGTTGAATGAATTCAATGAATTCATGTTGAAACTCATATATCTCTTGACTTTCGTACATTTCTTTCCCAACTAATTGTTTCATTTATAGCAAAAAATTAATTAGCAAGACTGCTTGGTATTTTATAACAATGAAATTAGAAAAGAAAATAAATCATTAAAGGTAATTACCTTAACTTCGATAGATTTAGATGGATCCCCAATGAGCTCCTTCATGAACTTTAGTACATAAAATCTGCATTCAATAGAACCTAACTGATGCGGACCCTAAGAATTTATATGATGAATAATTTAGTCATGTACAAACATAGTAAAATATTATTTCACTAGTATTAAACTACCTCTATATATTCCCAAGTTGGCGTTGCCCTTATTTTCCCATTAACCACCAATGCTCTTAGTCCACTTAGAGACAAAAATTAAGATTCATATTAGTTAAATATATGCATATATGTGTGTAGAAAGATGTAAGAAGACATTACTCACGTGTCCATGTATAGTTTGAATTCTAAATTTGGCTTTCCATGTAAAGAATCTAGACAAAACACTTTCATTGAAGTATAATCATTTTCAACCAAAACCCAATGATACCTACAAACAGCAATTAAAGTTACCAATAATTCATATTAGTAATATATGGTAAATATATATACAAGCCCACTCCAAACCATCCAACAAGCTTACCCTAAATTGAAAGGCATAAAAAAATACTTGGTTCAATTTAGCACTTTCCATTTCCTTTGTAATAATCTAGTTCAAAGTCTTCTCCAACTATGCATCACGAGCCGACACAGGATTGATGAATCTAACATTTTGGTTGTTTCCTTCAAGTATCTCGTATAAGCATCTATACAACAAATCAAATAAACGATAGGTAGGAATAATTTCAACAAAAGAAAAATGAGTAGTTAAGGAAAAAGTATTATTCTCACCTCATATATGCAATAACACAAACAATGTCTAACTCTTCGATCTTACATAAACGCACTAACTCATTCTTCAAAACAAAGTTGTCTTAAGATTGTCTCCAAAAAATTTCAATGGAATCTTAATTGCTTCCGTAAACATGATAGTGTCCAGCATATTTGCAAATGCAATAATCGCACCTTTTCCTCCACAAGATTGGTTATTTTTCGTCTGCTTGTATAAGCAATGAAAATTAACTAAGATATGGAAATTTTACGTGACACATAAATATTTACTAGGTACGAACATTTAAATGGAAGAATAAATCCTTCTTTTGTAAAAATATACTAAAAAAATCTTTACCTCCATGTCTAACAATACAAACTCTATAGGCCAAGCAACATGTGATCGATGTGCATCTTTAAGAGTTATCATATTAGCATGAAAAACAGGAACATGGAGATGAGCATTAGGAGAGTAAACCACATCTATAGAAACGCGTCTATGTTTATCCCCCAAATGAGCATGATGTATTTTATCATTTGGTCCAGCTCCTTCAAACACCAAACTAGCTGCAACAATGTTTTTACTGCATCCCAAAGCCAATCGACATGGATGACCCTATAACAAATACAATGATGGAAGCACAACTAAGATAACAACAATTGAAAATAGACAAACTACTAAAAGACTTGGAAACTATTAAACAAACAATCTTAAATGGCACCTACCAAGCGCTACTTAAATAAGCAGTTAATGTAACTTATAATTGCAAACCAAATTATAAAAAGTATTATCTTTTACTTTCCCAATTTTTGATTTAGGACTTAATAGAGGAGTTGGACTTTTCAATTTCCCATTGTCTTTAAACTATTTATAAGAGAAAAATAAACTAATATAAGTAACAAAAATATGCCTAATCTAGTATAAACCAAATTAAAAAAATTATAATATTTTACCTTCTCAATATTAGACTTCGGACTCATTGGAGGAGTTTGACTGTGTAATTTCTCATTGTCCTTGAACTGTTTATAAGGGAAAAATAAACTAATATAAGTAACAAAAAATGCCTAATCTAGTATAAACCAAATTATAAAAAATATAATATTTTACCTTCCCAATATTAGACTTAGGGTTGAATAGAGGAGTTTGACTTCTACTGTTCCGACTATCCTTGAACTGTTTATAAATGAAATAAGCCAATATAAGTAACATAAAATGTATAATATAATTGCAAACCAAATTATTAAAAAACATCATCTTTTACCCTTCCAATATTGGACTTAGGACTCAATGGAGTTTGAATTTGCCTTCTCCGATTATCCTTGAACTATTTATAAGATAGATAATCGAGTATAAGTAACAAAAAATGTATAATTAAATGCACAAACAAACAAACTTATTAAAAATATCATCTATTACCTTCCCAAATTAGACTTAGGACCCAATGAAAGAGTTTGACTTTGCCTTTTCCTATTGTCTTTGAACTATTTATAAAAGAATTAATCCAATATAAGTAACACATACAAAATGTATAATTAAACTCACAATCAAACCAAATTATTAAAAATATCTTATTTTACATTGTCATTTTTTGTGTATCTTTTACCTTCACTTCGTTGTGTCATTGCTGCAACCTTCTCAACTCCAATTGATGCATCTGATCTAATTTGAAGCTTAATAAATTTTTCCATTAATGCTTTCACATGTTCTTCTTTGTCCTTATGCATTTCCTCCATCTCCCGAAGCTTAGACTCCAAGTTAACAATATGCTCCTTCGATCCACGCCTCGCTATATGGAAATAACTCATAGAAGTTACCCTTTTTCCTACACCCCTAACTTGTCCATTGCGCTCACTAGTACCTAATGCCAAAGCTAGGATGTCCGAAGTTCCTTTGGTCAGTAGAGTCCCATCCTTAACTTAACTTTTTAGTGAGTCCTGCAAGATTTTCAGGTGAAATATAACCAAATAATATAATGTTAATAAGTGATATAGATGTTTAATATATTTAGGAAACAATGGTAGAAACTCACAATTATTTCTCCAACTTCATTAGCTGCATAATCATGATATTCCTCATTTTAATTTGGCGAGCTTTGACCCACATAAAAGACCTTTCATACTCATCAAATGGATCTTTGTAATGATTTCTCTATAATCATATAATTGCAACATAGATTAGGTTAGATTGTATGATTGTATATTTGTCATCCTGTCTTTTATAATCACTATAATAACAGCACATACTGTGACGCCCCGAATCCCGTTTTGAGATTTTCACCTCCGGGGCCCGGTTAATCATGGATGCTATGCGCGACGGAGGGTTTGAAATATAGAAATCTCAATTAATTAAAAAAAACTTTTCTTGAAAAAAAGACCATTGATAAAATTCGGGCATGGACTGAAGGCTCACACTCCATGCTAGAGGCACACAGACCAAAGAAAAAGATCCTTAACTGGTTGGTCTAAACAGCTCAATGAACCTTTCTCACTATTCCCAAAATAGGGTCGGTATTCGCGTCAACACTCCCGTTAAAAAGAAAGGCAGCACTTACTACGTTGAGTTGAATCCTTCCGAAGGAATTGGATACATAATGAATAAGATACAAAGGTTTAAGACGTGATCGAATGATTCCTAACGTAGAACAAATCGTTACTCAATAAGGGTACACTCGAAATGCTCAACCAAAATAAAAAACTACCCATGAACCCTGCAAAGAAAATCGGACCTATGGCTCTGATACCAACTTGTGACGCCCCGAATCCCGTTTTAAAATTTTCATCTCCGGGACCCGGTTAATCACGGATGCCGTGCGCGACGGCGGGTTTGAAATATAGAAATCTCAATTAATTGAAAAAAAAAATTTCTTGAAAAAAAAGACCATTGATAAAATTCGGGCATGTGGAGTTCGTTTAAACAACAATCCAACCTGTACGGTTTGAAATCATTTTCATACCGAAGGAAACTCTATTCAACAACATTTTAAATCCACTCCACATCTCTATAAATAAACATCATTTATACAGGCTCAATATAAAATAATTTACTTAATACAAAACAAGAACTATACATATATATACAACACAATCCATCTCATAAAGGACTAAATTCGGTTCATAGTCATCAGAGGCTTCTATACTCGTAGCCCAAGCATCATCCCAAAAGCTAAGCCCTGCAAAACTGTTAAAATGGAGGAATGAGCCAAAACCGGGCTCAGTGGGAACTATACAGGTTTTGTATAGAAAATACTTTACTTTAATGCAATAGCTTAAAAATCATGCAATGCAATGCAACCCAGACATACGTGCATGTCGAAACCCCAAGTAGGATCCCTTTCCTAGCCATCTGGAAACTATCTACCCGATTTAACCAATCGTAGCTCTAACCTCCCATGACCATTGTCCCACGTTCTCCTATATCATACATGGGTAGTCGGTCTAGGGTTATTCCGTTGTAATACTAGCTTCCTATGGTTCGTCATGCTAAGAGGATCTTATTTAAGGGGTGTGTGTGTGTCAACACCGTTCCACCTATCTCGCCATACTATCGAGAGATATACTATAGGCCAAGTATTCTTTACTTTCTCTTTATTGTTAGTACATTATCAATTCCATACATGGCCTATTAATAGGCTTCATTGCTAACTTATCCAATCTAAGCATCCCGTTAAGGTATCCTTCTATCAAGCTATTACTTTAGCCATAATTATCACTTGATTGTTAGTACATTATATTCATTATGAAAGGCTATCGCTTCCCTAAGTATATTATGTTCAGTCTGATAAGTGTTCGTGTTCATTTATCCATATCCGAGGCAAAGTATATACATATGACACAATGTAAGATATGATACGATACAACAATAACAATAGCATCAACAACAACAATGTAATCACAGTCTCGTACCGGTCCTCGTAGCATATCTCTAGTATAATGCCTCGGTTTCACCCCGCGGTCTGACCAGGCCTAGAGCAACGGATCCCGAAGACTCCGAGGCTCTTATCCATGTCTCCCCCAAGTGAGGAGTGGCTCAGGGACTTGGTTCTTCCAATTAAATCATTCGGAGATAACCATGCAGGACATTTTCCCAGGAATTAACTCCGAATAGTTAACGAGGAGAACACCCACACAAGTCACGTCGACACTCAGAAGGAACTACACCAGGAGACCCCCTAACGGGTGGTGTCCATTAGTAGTCCATCTACTTCCCAGGAAAATCACCAAGTGGGACAATAGTGGCACATGGGACCTACTCCGCTTGCCGGGGAAACAACTATAGCCCAGAACACAAAGTCCAATGGGAAGACAATATACATAGAGTGGGCTCTCCTTTGTGGACAACCACAACCACCGGCGGAGTCACCGACTTCATTTTTCCGTGCACGGTTTAGGGATTTTCACCCATGGGCGGGAATTAGGTGGCCCGTCTTCGAGTCACACGGGAGCCACCCGGTGCTCGGTCCATCATATCCAGCCCAAATGTGTGATGACAGTAACAACATCACAGTATTCATTTACCACAATGAATATCATCATCATCAACAATCATACATCACACATATGGCTAATCAATATATATATACAATCATACAATGGCCCACTATCCATCTATCAACATTAACATTATTGTTAATCATTTCTACAATCGTCTCCATTATGAGTATACTCCTTATACGTTTATCATCAAGTGATTTTTCATATAATAATGCCAATTAGCTCATTATTCACATTACGCGCTATGTATATGCAACTAAGGCCGTATGTGTTTTATGATAGTTCTCCAGCTATATTATTAAGCCAAGTATCAGTCCCTATGCTACTCGCCAAACCGATAGGTTCTTGGTATGCTTAACCTCATATTCTTAGGTTTACACCAACCTACAACCCACCAACCCGAGGTGGTAAGATTTCTAAAGTGTCCCGGCTTGAATTCTAGTCACTAGTGCCTAACATACTCCATCCTAGGCACTAAACTCAAGGGTTATTGTTTACTGTGTTGCTCGAGTGAGTTCTTAGTGTGAATACCCCATCCAATGCTCTACAACCTTACATAATGGTGTATCTATCTATCTCTAACCTTAGGAACCCATAATAAATCATTCTACAAGCACCATACCCATAACCCCCAATTTATAGCTTAAACTCATGTGTAAGAGATGGGTCCAACATAAAACTTTAGATACATAAGTAGAAACATTGATTAAATACTCAAAATAGGTTATAGATGCAAGAACTTATCAATATCTATCACCAATCGATGATTTACCAAGTCCAACCCCATGAACATGCATAAAACCTAGGGTTTTGAAGGAAATCCACAATTGATGATGAAAGTTATAAAACAACCAGTAATAATGTGAAAAAGGAGCTTTGGTATTAGTGTTCCCACCTTAGAGTAGCCATATCTCGAAGGTGAGGATGCGTAGACTCCGAACCACAAAACCCTCGCTTACCTCCAAGCTCCAATGGTGTATGAGAGAGGAAGGAGATGATGAATAGTGATATAGGTGTAGATTATGGCTCAAATCTTGGTTTATGATGAATAAATCATCAAAACCCTCATGAATCACTCACTTTCCCTCTCTAGAACTCTCTTGGGGTGGTGGTGTGGTGTGTGGGTTGAATGGTGGTGTTTGGTGTTGATAAGTGGTGAGAAAATGGGTTAAAAAGAGTGAAAATTTGACACACATGGGTCTGGGACCGGTCCTAGGTTTCTGGGATCGATCCCAGAAGCATTCTGTCCAAGAATTGGTTTTGACTGCACTGACCACTGTTCGTATTTTGGTCATAACTCCTTACTCGGAACTCGGATTGGGGTGATTTTTATGTCCACGGAAAGCTAATTCGAAGCTCTACAACTTCCTAGAGGAAATGTCCTCAAATTGTGGACGGATAATTCCCATAAATTCAAAGAAGACAGCTCTCTGCCATAAATTACCGAATGAACAGATTTTTGCAATGGGCCTACTTCGGACTCTGTTTTGACCAACGAGGAGTGCGAATTGGAGTTCAGTCAAAACATGAAAGTTGTAGAATGGTATGAAAACTAAAAGTAGGAATAAATGGAACCCAAATTGGATACGAGACGAAGAAGTTACGCTGCTCTAAAGTTGGCTAGAAACAAATAAATCGCGTAATGCCAAAACTTATGATTTCTAACCCGAAACCTATTCGGACCTCCCAAATCACTAAAAGAATACCCACATGAGTTTAAATGTACTAATATGACTGAAAAAAAGTGAGAGAATGCTACGAACCTCCTTAATTCAAGATTTCGCCACTTGAAGCGAAGTAAGCGAACGAATGAGAATCAACTCGATCAATTCAAGTAACGGGGTATTACACATAGCAAATATCCCAAAAAACCAGCATAACCCAACTTGCCTATTTGATGGTTTTAGTTATCCTTTGCCCTTCTTTCTACATGCTCTGCACTAAACTTCTGATAAAATACAAATATGACTATGGTGAACATTCCATGCTAATTGATATAACTAAATATACATTAGACAAGATAAAATACATATTTGTACATACCTGAAATTGTTCAGTGAGCCTAGGTCTTACAAATTCGTCCCAATCTTCTTTTGTAATAAATTTTCTATATCTATATGGGTGTTCCCAAATTTCATTGGGATAAGATTTGAATGGCTTGATGTAATTCTTAGTGAGTTCTCCTTTAAAGTTTTTCCACAAATAACTAATGTCAGATATCACCCTTTTCCGCATTCTTGGATCTAATTTGAATTTAGCCTGCCATTGAAAAGGTATATTTGTGATGTCCCAAATTATGTTAAGAGAATTTAACCTCCGGGACCAGTTAATCACTGTGTTGTACGCGACGACGGGTGTGAGTTATAAAAGAAAATTTAGTTAAATGCATTTAGAAAAATTCTAACATAAGGAGTTTGTAAAATGCGATATCCACCCTATAAATAAAAATAAAAAGAACAACATCTGTTCAATCATTTCACAATCAACCACTTAATAAAAATACTCCTTATCTAATACACTTTATCAAAGTCCGTTTAAGTATAAGATTATACAACAGTCCCAAATCATTTTAAATAAATACAAGTTTCTTGAAGTGTAATATAAAGGCCTCAATGGCATTGTCCTTAAATTAAGGACAACGAAGTAGTTCGAGGTCATCAGAGCTTTTATAAACGTACAGCGCGTGTCCCCTTGAGTATGGACCTGTAAAACTGTTGAAAATGAATGAATGAGCTAAATTTGGGCTCAGTGGGAACTATGAGGGTTTATAATGAAAATAAGGTTTTCATTTGAAAACATATGTATCATATATATGTTGCTTCAACAACACAATCTTTTTGAAAACCTTACTATGCAATTCACCATGTATGTGCGTGCCAAAATCCACAAATTATTTTATCTCAGGTATCAAAATTGTTCCCTAACTCTCATCATATAGCATTATACTCTTTCTAGCTTCCTAGAGTTCACACGCTATAAGAATCATTATGTTCTCTGTTACTTAACTACATGTGAGGGGTATACATCTCTTCTGCCAAGTATTCATAGTTATCACTTTGTTAATAGTACATCATGAGTTATATACTTGGCCAACTACTAAGCGTTACTACCAGGCCGTTTAGCCATTCGTATACTATGTTTGTAAACTGACGATTACTAGAACTTTTCACATTAGATATTTATTTATTATGGATGGTCAAATGGTTCTCTAAGTATACAATGATCCAAACCGATATATATATAATCCATAATATACCAAAGACAATATATAGAACAATATAAAATACAACATAACAATATATATCGAAACCACTGCCACATCCGTCATTGTGGCGTATTAGTATCGTTTGAGACAATATCTCTCAAATGCCCTCACGGCCTCGACCATCACAATAATAATAATCGCAATCGTCCAAGCGTCACCAGGTCTGCATTTCATAGCCTATCACCCACGCGGCAGCAGGGCCTCTCGTTCGTTTCTGTGCACGGTTTCGGGTCTTTCACCCAGGGGCACTCTGTCCCAACTTAAGGTCCCAATCGTTAGAGACTAACCCGAGACCTCACATGGACTATGTCACCTCATCATTACATCACACATATATATATAACAAATTAATACACAATCATCATAGTCATTCATCTTTCACAATGAATGCATATGTATATATATTAGTGTTTTCAATAGCATAATGTTGCGCGCTATGTAGCGCATTATAGGGCAAAAAAACACCCTACCGCTATGTAGTGTGCCAAGAATAGTGAAAGGAACAAAAAGCGCGGGTATTTGGATGATGTGGTACGCTATTACGTGAATAGCGTACGCTATTCGGAGAAAACCTATGCTATTTGAGCAAAAAATGAAGTTAGGTCAAATAAATGAGTTAAGAAGGCTTAGCTCTTTCAAATTAAATTTTAGCCAACGACTATCATCTCTCCTCTATTCTCTCTCCAACGCCGTCTCTCCTCTGTTCTCCTCTCTCCATTATCATCGATCACCGTTGTCGTTGTTGGTTCTCCTTCATTGTTCGATCGTTCGTCGTTGCTGTTACTTTTCTATTCCTTCGTCGTCACTCGCAAGGTATTTGTTTAGCCTAGCCTACCCATTTTATTTAGTGTTTTATTTGTGGCTAAAGTTCAACCGAGTTCTGCTCTGATTTTTTTTTTGTGAAATGCTGAAGTTCAGCTGACTGGGGGTTTTATTTTTATTTTTTGTTGTGCTGTGGGCCTTGTGGCTGAAGTGCTAAACGGCTGAATATATTTGGTTTTATTTATTTATTTATTTATTCTTTGGTTGTGGATGAAACTATTTGAACCTCCAGTTTATTTTTTTTTATTTTTTTTGTTGTGTTGTGGCTTAAGTGCTGAACGGCTGAGCTTAATTGGTTTTATTTTTTTTTTGTTGTGGTTGAAAGTGTTTGAACCTACTGTTTTGTTTTTGGCTGAAGTGCTGAATCTATTCTTTTGTTTATTGGCTGAACTTAGGTGTAAATTTTGCCATCATAAATCGAATGGGGGTGTTACTTGTTTGAAAGATCACTTGGCTCAAACCCGCATAGGTGTTGCACCTTGCCCAAATGTTCCAGAAGATGTGAAAAACGAAATTACTAAAGGTTTATAGATTTATAAAGTTAGAAAAACGAAGAAATCAGAATTGTTACGTGAAATTGGTGAGGGCCCTGGGGGTGCGAGTGTTAATCAATCATCAAATATTCAAAGTGAGGCTGGTAGTTCACATGGTGTTAGTGGTAGTATTAATCAATCTAAAGGCACACTTGATAGCTTTGTTAGTTCAGAACTTAGACAAACAACCATTAATTCGGCATACAAAAAAGAATTGCTTAAGGATGTCAAGCGTAGAGTTGGTCATTTTGTTTATTCAGCCGCATGTTCTTTTAATGTTGTTAATGATCCGTATTGGTTGCCTATGGTTGAGGGGATTGCTGAATATGAAAAAGGGTTCAAGCCTCATAATATGCATGAATTGAGAACATGGATACTCAAGGCGGAAATTGATGACATCAATATTATTTATGAGGAGCACAAAAGAGCTTGAAAAACATATGGATGCACTATTATGTCTGATGGGTGGACGGATGGGAAGAATACAGCTTTGATGAATTTTTTAGTCAATAGTCCTGCGGGTACTTTTTTTAAAAAATTTGTTGATGTTTTCGATAACATTAAAAATGGAGAATTGATTTTTCAAGTATCTTGATGACGTTGTAAGTGAAATTGGAGAAAAAATGTGATCCAAATTATCATGGATAATGCTACAAATTGTAAGAATGCAGGGAAAATAATTATGAAAAGTAGGAAGGGTTTATAGTGGACACCTTGTGCGGCACATTGCATTGATCTTATGTTAGAGGACATTGCAAAATTGAGATTATTCAATGAGGCAATTGAATATGCTAAACAGGTGGTGAAATTCATTTATGGCCATGGCACAATTCTTTCTTTAATGAGGAAGCATACAAATGATAAAGAACTTCTCCGCCCCGCTGTAACTCGCTTTGCCACTGCATTTCTCACTCTTCAAAGTATGCATAAGCAAAAAAGAGATCTCGAAATTATGTTTGCTTCTGACGAGTGGGTTATTTCTCCTCAAGCACAAAAAATCGAAGGGAAATTAGTTAAAAGAATTGTGGTTAATGATCCTAACTTTTGGCCATATATAGCTTTTTGTACGTGTGAAGACTGTTGTTCCTCTTATTAGTGTGTTAAGAGAAGTTGATTCGAAAGAGAGACCGGTCATGGGTTATATATACGAGCTTATGGACAAGGCAAAGGAGACCACTAAATTTAATTGTGGCAGAGTTAAAAAAAATACATGCCCATTTGGAAGAAAATAGAAGAGAGATGGACTCCACAACTTCATCATCCTCTACATGCAGCTAGGTATTACTTGAACCCACAATTGTGTTATGATGATGGCTTCTCTAATTGCACCGAAGTCAAAGATGGATTGTATGCTTGCATGGATAGGATGTTGTCTTCCGACGATCATCTTAAGGCCGATATTCAATTAGACTACTATGACAATGCACATGGAGAATTCGGATGTCCAATGGAAATACGATCAAGAAAGTTGTGAGCTCCGGGTATTATTTTTATTGAATTACAATTATTCTTTTATATTTTATATTTTATATCTATGTTATTTATTTTTCAGCCAAGTGGTGGGAACGCTTTGGAAGTAAGACACCCGAACTTACTAACTTTGCTATTCGAGTGCTTAGCCTTACTTGTAGTGCTTCAGGATGTGAAATAAATTGGAGCACCTTTGAGTCGGTAATTATTCTACTACTTAGCCTTATTTGATATCATATTTAAATTTTAAATTCCTAATTTAATACTCTTTATAATGTTAGATACATATAAAAAAAAGGAATAGGCTTGAACATAAAAGGTTGAACGCATTGGTCTATGTGAAGTATAACTTAAGCTAAGGGAGAGAAGCATTAGGAGGAGAAACAACATTGATCCTATTGTAGTTTATGAAATTGATTCGGATGATGAATCGATAACCGAGAACGAAGATCCTCTCCTCCCCATGGAGCCTTCTTGGCTTGAAGATGATGAGTTGTTTTCCGGGGATCCCATTGTTAGTGTGCCTCCCAACACCTTCGACAGTCTTATAAATTCTGATAAATGAGTGGAAATTCATGTTGATGATGACGATGGTCATGAAGATCCTCCTTCTCCTATCAAAAAATAGGGTTGGTGAAAGTTCAAGTAAGTATATGGCAATAATTGTTTTTTAAAAATTTGGTCTTCCATTATTTCTTAAATCTTTTTTCTTGTATTATAGGTGGAGACAAAAGCAAAAAGGAGAGATTAAGCCTTATTGATGAAGATGTGGAGATGGAAGAACATGGTGGAATAAATCCAAGGATCTTTGATAGTGAAATTTCCCACTGTAGATAGTCTTGATGATGATAGTGAACTAGAGTTGGATGGCACCGATTATTTTTAGTTTATCATTTGAAAGTTTAAACTTTAGAACTTGATGCATTTGAATTTAATTTTAGAACTTTATGCGTTTGAATTTTATTTTTAGAACTTTATGCGTTTGAATTTTATTTTTAGAACTTGATGCGTTTGAATTTTAACTTTAGAACTTGATGTGTTTGAATTATAATTTTTGTGTTGTTGTTATTTGAAGTGTTTTAATGAATTTTTACTATTGTTCTTTAATACAATATTAGTTTTTATTTTTTAATTATTACGCTATTTGAGTCCCGAATAGCTTACGCTATACGCCACGCGCTTCCGGAACCAAAACGCTATTGCTCGCGCTATTGCTATTTAAAACATTGATATATATCAATCTCACATCATCACATATGTGGTATCATGCGTTTATATGATATACAAAATCCCACAAAATATATATATATATATATCACCACGACACATCATTACACATATAGATATGTAGAAGATTAGTACGCGGCCATCGTTATGATATATTATAACTTGAACTATCATTATATATGGATTATGGCCATTCATAGTATTATCAATTTTCCTGTCTTTCCATTTCTAATCTGTGGGACTAGTACCGTATACACTTTACTCAAGTACTCAAGCCATATTTACTAATTTAAGTCTCATCTGATAAATATAGTGGTAATAGTCTTGTATAACCATCCCCATGGAATCCTAGGCGTCACGAACGTGCATTTATAATATACCTACGTTGTACTTAGTTAATAATCTTCATCACTTAACTCAAGATGTGGTCACGTAGGTTACTAAATCTAATGTTATTGCATTTATGTTCACTTTGATGGGATTTAATATAATACTCAAAGATAATGTTCTATCTAAGTATTTCATGGCATACATGTGTATATCTAGGTTGTATAACCTATAATCTACCATTTATTATAGCCGAAACCTTCAAAACCTCCAATTTCCCAAATTCCCTAGTTTACACGCTTCACCTCCAAGCGGGTTCGTTAGAAAACTAAACATATACATGTCAATCATGTAAATCATTGATAAACAATGTTATTGGGGTAATAATTTCTCAATATACATCATTAATACGAAACCATAGTCTATTCAAGACAATAGGCCCAAAAGTTATTACGCACCACTCCGTTTAAGGGGTGCATTTACGAGAAGAATGCTCTACGCATGCAACTAAGGGCGTATATATGTCTATCTTTCTCTTGTAACCCATAACCAACTCTAATCCAAGTGTAAATCCCGAAACCCCTCACAAGCCTAGTTCACACCTTTGATTACAAAGTGGGTATGGCGTATAGATGCAAGTAATAAGCTCTTAGCATGATAACAATGGATAATACATGATTTATAAGCAATAATATTTCCATATGCATCACTAATTTCAACAATAAAGCCCTATCTCATCATAAATCCCAAAACCCACATATAGAGATATATACACAACCTAGGTTTTTGTAAGAACTTACCTAAGTTTTTGTAAGAACTTGGTGTACAATTGAAATCGAACAATAATAAGTTAGAATATGAGTTTTAGGAGTAGGTTCCCACCTAATCGAAGCCTCATCCTCGAATTGATGATGCGTGGCCCCAAATTCTGAACTCCAAATCCCGAGCTCAGCTGCCATGGAGGTGTGTTGGTGGAGAAGAAGGTGAATAATTGTTTAGAAAATGATTTTGATGACTTGAGCTTAATCTTTGGATGGGAGATGAGAAATCCACAAGAGAACTCAAGAATCTCTTCTCTATCTCTCTCTAGAAGCTCTCCAATGGCTGTGTTGAAATGAGGAAGAAGAAGCTTGAATGCGTATATAGAAACTGTTGCTTTAAATCCCGCGGGTACTATTCACGCGTTGGGCAGTTGCAGCGCTGAACTTTGGATGGTCATAACTTCTCGCTTGGAAGTCAGATTGAGGTGATCTTTATGTCCACGGAAAGCTTATTCGGATCTTACAACTTCTTAGAAGGAAGTGTTCCCAAATTCTGGACAGATAATTCCCAAAAATTTGATGAAGTTAGCGCGTTAGTGTTACCGAATGAACAACTGATAGCGATTAACCTATTTCGTGCTCAGTTTCGACCTAATAAAAGTCTGAATTTACCTTTGGCCGAAACACAAAAGTTGTAGATTGCCTAAAAATATAAGGTATTATGTGATCGAAAACTCAATCTGACGAGGAATGAAGGAGTTATGCTTCCTCCAAGTTAACGAAAAATTATGAAGTCGGGTAAATTGAAAACTTACAATTTACATCCCGATTTCAACTCGAATCACCCGAAATGACTTACAGACATTTTAACAAGCTTGAATATATTAATATCACTTATTGGAAGTCTCCGAACCCTGTTGCTCTTTTCAGAATAATATATCACTATCCGGGCTTGTCACTAAATTTAACCAATGTGAAATATCACCCTATAAGGCCCATGTACGACATGTATGCTACCAAAATAGTTCATTGCAAACTGAACAAGTAAATCCAAAGAACAAAATGTTTAAGAATATATGGAAATATAATAACAATGTACCTTAATAGCAGTCCATAAGTTCTCTTTCAAATGCTTTGGCGCTTTATACCAAGTTTTGTAACTTATTGCAACCATTTGCCTAGCTAATAGACCTTTGTAGCTAGCAAACTCAGATCTATTTGAACCAATTGGTTGTCCATTATTGATGGGGTTAAATATTGATTTTTACAATTGGCCTACAAAGGTAATTCAATAATTTTACCCCCGGTAAAATCTCACTTTTACCTCCACTCAAATCCCACTCATCTCCACTCAAATTCCACTCACTTCTATTAACTTCCACTCAAATTTCACTTACATCCACTCACCTTTGTAAAATTACCTTTTTACCCTTCATCTTCATTAAATTTACTTTTTTACCATTCTAGATTTTACCTATAAATACTTCATCTCATTCATTCATTCAAAACACACCAAAAAAATATATCTTCTTTCTCTCCTAAGATCCATCCATCTCTTTCAAGAGATATAAAGCCATTGGCAATACAAATAGAAGCCAATTTTCGAGGGTCTTATACTCTCTCTTTTCATACCCCAAAAAATACGAACAACCATTATATACTATCTCTCCTACACAGTTTATTATTTCATCTTCTTGAAATATTTGTAATCCTAATTCTATACTTATAAATAGAATTAAGGAAATTATAGAGAGAGAGATTGGTAATCCTAATTCTATATTTATAAATAGAATTACGGAAATTCTAAAGAGAGATTGGTAGCTTGTATTATCATCCAAATTGATTGCCCTTGGGCTAATACAAAGCAAGCACACACGAAAGGAGGACGTACTGCCGGACTAGCATAAGCGCTACCGGGGGAACCTACCTTAAAAAAAATGTCATGTGTTCATCACTACGCCGCATTTATTTTTTATTTACCGATATTCACTTATTGATTGGTTAATTATCTACTTCTAGATTTCAATACCATCAGTTGGCGCCGTCTGTGGGAACGATAAACTCTCTAAATCTCTCGTTCTTTAGAAATTATAAGTGAATTTTCAGTATAAAAACTCTAAATCCCGCGGGTCTACGTAGCTCAATATTCTCAGGGGCATAACTTCTTGCTCAGGACTCCAAATTATGCGATTCTGGAGTCCATTTTGGATAAAATTTCAAGAGCTACAACTTTTCAGTTCAAGCCATTTTCAAATTCGGCTATCTCGGGTTCAAAACTGAGATACAAACTTTCTGGAATGAAAAAGGCAAAAATTATGCGGGCCTACTGCAGCTCAACATTATTGGGCGCATAACTTCTTGCTCAAAATTCCAAATTATTCGATTCTGGAGTATATTTTGAAGAAAATTTCAATAGTTACAACTTTTCAGTTCAAACTTTTTTCAAATTTGGCCATCTCGGGGTTCAAAACGGCGATACAAAGTTGCTACAACAAAAAATGCGAAAATCCTACAGACCTACACTAGCTCAATATTTACGGGTGCATAATCATTCAAAAATCCGGTTACCCAAGGGGATAAAACCCAAAAGAAGAGATAAGTTATTTTTCAATAACTCATATATGATTTTTCTCTTTGTTTTAATATATCTAAAGTTGTATCATTTTCTTACGATCAATAATCTTTATTGTAGGAAAAATTAATGAGCTTTCAAAAAATTACAATTGAATATAATTTTTATCAAGTTCATTCGACAAACCACAAAAAAGAAATTAAAGAAATGTTCAGTGGATATCAAACTTCCATAAAGCTTAATGTGATATTGAAATCTGTCAGACAACCGCAGGAACACCCTAGCCCAAAGAGATCTAGCTGAGAATGATCATCTACTGCTGCATCACTGGTCTAGAGACCAAAATTTTGACGTTCCCTGGTAATAAAAGAGAAAATTGTCGTAATTTGCCTAAGTCAGAAGGGGCATGACTCTACTCAAGACTTGACCAAAAAGAACCAATTTTTGCTTTTAAGAAACCAAGGACTTAAATGAGAAAATTGTCATAATTTGCCTAACTCAGAAGGGTGTATGACTCTACTCAAAACTTAGCCAAAAAGAACAAATTTTTCTTTTAAGAAACCAAGGACTTAAATGAGAAAATTGTCAGAATTTGCCTAGGGTTTGAAAGCATCAGATTGCGATTTGGTCAGATTTTTTAATTCTCGCTGGGCTGCGAAAATCAATTATTTTCGCCACCTAAATGACTTTGAATCGACCTGATTTTTCGTGTTTTGAAAGTAACTTTGCGTTTTGAACAACATATCAAAAAATCAGACCAATCCAACGGTGCGATCAAAAGTTACGATTGATTTACGACTGTTTTGTCGAAAACCTAAAGATCTTCTATCGTATTCCTTCCGCAATCAAATTTTGCACCGAGTGTGGGCTACAGTATCACCAAGATTTTCTCCTCTCTCAATAGAACAAACCCTAACTCATGAGAATTATTGTTATTATGAGAAGAGACAAGGCCGACGTATATATAAAGCTATGATAGAGACCTTAAGGAGAAATAAGTGTTTGGGCTTCATATGGAAAGCTGGAATCCTAATTTCACTATAAATTAGTTCCTTCCATAAATTATAATTTACACCACTAAAGAATTATAATTGCACTCCCGTCTTTATCTCAAAATTTAATTTTGAGTTCCTTGTTATTAAATACTTATTATTCTCCTCACATTAAGATTACAAATAACCGTCATTTAAATTAAATTACTGAAAATTATATTTAAATGACTTCTTAATCCTTGAGCCTACCACTTAACTTATTTGACATGTCGGATTAACATAATCCACCTGCAGGGTTTGGCATGATCAAAACTTATAAGCTTCTCAAGGGGCTGTCATCAATCCCTATACCGGGACGTGAATTCCATCAATAATTAATATTCATCATACACATAGTGTCGTCATCCAATTCATGAAGATTATTGATCCATAAATGAATCTCACTCTTCGTGAGTTAAAATAACAAACACTACATATATATGTCTATTAATTATTTCAAGATTAAGAGCATAAGTAATCATAATAACCATGAGATTTTAAATTGTTTTATATAGTCCGTATAAAAATAATTAACCCAAACTGGTCCTATTCAATACGCACAAAGTGTACTAGCACAACGAGTTAAAACTATACCGTTTTCTGTAGTTAAGATAAACTACTAAAACTTGTGCTACAATCTTACCGATGGGTGTCCAATTCCATCTAAGACTATAAACCATTAAACTTATATTTCACAAGAACCGATGATATGATCTTCTGTTTGTAAGCTATACTCTACACACTAAATCATCTACTATATGGAATAAAAGATACACATGCACAATATTTAAATAAATAATATAATGCAACCATTGCCCATAAAGATTCTCACTAAAATAGCAAAACCAAGTTTATAACATATCCAAACCAACAAGAAAATTATGACTTTTAGTATATCACTTTAACAATCTCCCACTTAGACAAAAAGCCATACAGCTATGCATCTCACTCCCATTCCCTCAACGTGAACATTCTATGTGTTTTTTCTTCTTATGAATCCTCAGCTCTTTTAAGTTCACAACCGTTTCACTATTATCAAAATAAAGTGCAATAGCTTATAACACTGAAGTTGCTACATTTAGATTCATATGGAAGTTCCTGAGCCAAACCGCTGCCTTAGCTACTTCTAAAGCAGCCACATATTCAGCTTTCATGGTGGAGTCAGCAATGCCTGATTGTTTGATAGTCCTCCAACCAATGACTCCACCTCTGAGAGTAAACACATAAACAAAAGTTGGCTTTCTGGAATTCTAACTTCTAACTAAAAATTCTTGTCTGTGTATCCAACGGGTACTAGACTATTTGCCTAATAAACCAGCATAAAATCTTGAGTCCTTTTAAGGTACTTAACTATATGTTTTACCGCAATCCAGTGTTCTTTCCCTAGATTAAACTGATATTTGCTAACCAAACCAACGGTAAAGTAAATGTCTGGTCTAGTACACAGTATAGCATACATGAGGCTTCCCACTGCCGAAACATAAGGAATTCCCTTCATTCTCTATAACTCATCATGTGTCTTATGACATTGATCTTGGATAGAGTGATTCCATACCTAAAAAGGGATAAACCTTTTCTTAGAATCTTGTATACTAACTTTGGCAAGAATTGTATCGACATAAGTACTTTGGATAAGCCCAACATCCTATTTTTCCAATCTTGCATAAGCTTAATACCAAGGATGTGACTGGCTTTTTCTATGCCCTTCATATCGAACTGACTTGTTAACCATACCCTCACTGAAGATAATATTCACATATTGCTTCTAATAAGTAAGATATTATCCACATACAATACCTAGAATACCACCGCGCTTTGGCTGCGCCTTTTGAACACACAAGACTCATCCGAACATTGATCAAAACCAAAAGATTTGATTTCATGGTCAAAACAGATGTTCCAAGATCTACACACTTGCTTAAGCCCATAAATGGGCTTCTTGAGCTTGCACAACATGTGCTCTTGGCCCTTTACTATGAATCCTTCTGGTTGCATCATATAGATGCTTTTATCAAGACTTCCATTAAGAAAACCTGTCTTGACATCCACTTGCCAAATCTCGTAATCAAGATGAGCTGCAATGGATAAAAGAATCCGAATAGATTTTGGCATGGCTACCGGCGAAAAGGTTTCATCATAATTGATCCCTTTCTTTTTTAGTGAACCCTTTTAGCAACAAGCCTTGATTAAGCAGTCTAATCCTCTATATCTCTTATATGCCCACTTGCATCTGATAGGTTTTATCCCTTCGGGTGGTTTTACAAGATCCTAGACTTTGTTAGAGTACATGGACTCTATTTTAGATTTCATAACCCTTTGTCATTTTCTGTATCTTTATCTTGAAGTACTTCATTGTAGTTAAAAATGATTGGTTTCTTATTCATCAGGGACCTTGTCATAAGACTCTCCCAAGAACATAAGACGACCAGGTTGACAAACAACCCTCCCACTACAATGAGGCACTACTTGTGTTTGTGTACATTATGTAAATATTGAACATACTAACTCACTATCCACACGTTGTGATGGTTCAAGAACCTACGTATTAGTGATTTGTTCAAGATGTGCATAAGTATCGGCAATCCTCCCACTACGACGAGGTAATGGAATGTCGATATCCATTTACTGTGGTATTTTCTCTTGTACTAAAGATATAGACGAATTGTGCCATGTTTTTCTCTCCTCTCATTTCCACTACAACAACACACTCCTGGGCTTATGGTTTATGATATAATCCTCTTCTAAGAATCTAGCATTGATAATAATAACATTATATTCTTGAGGATTATTAAATAAACCACGCTTGGTTTCTTTTGGATATGCAACAAAGAAACACATTTTCGTTCTTGATTCCAACTTATTTGCATTACCTTTCAGCACATGTGCTGGACTACCCCATACCCTAATATGCCGCAGACTAGGCTTACGCCCAGTCCGTAATTCTATGGGTGTAGTAGGTACTGACTTTGATGGTAACAAGTTCAGAATATATGCAGCTATTTCTAAAGCATATCCCCAAAAAAGAATCAGGTAGGTCTGAATAACTCATCATAGATCTTATCATTTTTATAATAGTCTTATTCCTTCTTTCTGCTACCATCATGCTGTGGTATCTTCGGTGCAGACAACTGGGATACAATCCCATTCTTTAATAAGTATTCCTTGAACTCTCCCAAGAGGTATTTACTATCACGATCTGATCGTAATGACTTGATACATTTTCCTAGACGCTTCTCCATTTTTGTCTTGAATTCTTTGAATTTCTCAAAGACTTCAGACTTACGTCGCATTAAGTAAATGTATCTATACTTTAAATAATCATCTATAAATGTGATGAAATACTCAAAGCCTCCTCTAGGCTGGACATTCATGTGACCTTACAAATCAGAGTGAACCAGTTTTAACTATTCTTTAGCGCTATAGCCTTTTGCCGAGAATGATCTCTTAGTCATTTTGCCTTCTAAACAGGATTCACAAACTGGAAGTGCCTCCACTTCCAATGAACCTAATGGTCCATTTTCAACCAATTTTTAAATTCTTTTTAGATTAATATGACCAGGGCGTAAGTGCCAAAAATACATTTGGTTCATTTTGAAGGTTCATTTCTCTTAATCGGTAAACAATTAATGCTATTCAATTCACTCAGTTGTAGTATTGGCAAGTCATGATTATTAATGTAAAGATCAATCACTAATGTACCAGAACAAACAAATTATTTATTTTTTCTAATGATAACTGATTTATCATTAAAATAAACAAAATATTTGTCTTCAACCAATCTAGAAATAGAAATCAAAATTCCTTCTAATGGAAGATACATATAGACATTCCTTAATCATTAATATCCTATTCTGACTAGACTGAAAATAAATATCTTCTACTGCAACTGTTATCACATTCGTAGCTGCCCATATGTAAATTTTCTCTATTTTTAAGTTGTCTGGTTTCTTGGAACCTCTGCAAAGTATTGTAGACATGATTAGTGGATCCCTAATCTACACACCAAGTACTGGTAGATCGGACCACTAAACTAGATACAACAATAAATAGATGAAATTTACATATGTTGTTATAACGGTTTAGAAAACTGGGACAATCTTTCTTCAAATGCACTTTTTACTGACAGTGAAAACACTGGTCCATAGGCTTTTTCACTCCTCCTATAGGTTCAGTAACTGCTGCACGTACTGCTCCTTGTGGGACTACAACTTATGCATTATTCTTCTTCCTTTCTTGCTTTTGGGCATAGAAGTTGAAGCTTTCTCAGCCACTAGAGTACTAGCCAGCTTACCAAGGAGTTCCTCAACTGCTTGGAATTCTTTAAGAAGTTTCAACAATGAATAAAGCTTATTCATGTTGTAATTCTGTCAAAATCCCTTAAATAAATCCAGCAGCGACTATAAAACGATATCGACCTGAGTTTTCCCATCAATTTCAGCTCAAAAGATCTCTTAGTTCATTCAAAAGACCGATCGTCTTCAAAACAAGATCCTTAACTCGGGTTCCTTTAGTAATAGTCATGTTCATGAGGCCTTTCATCGAAACGTACCTTGCAGCATGATCCTGATCCTAAAAAATATCTTTGAGGTTCAGCATGAGATAGCGTGGCAAAAGACTAATACTAATGTTGTAGCACATTTGACAAAAATGCCAGAATGTAAAACCACGCTATCTCATCAACCTTTTTTCACCTCCGGCAAGCCTGGGTTTCCTCATTGGTCGCCCCCTTACCAGGTTCTGCTGGACAAGACTCAGTGAGCACAAACTTGTACTCTTTAACAGTAAGCACAATGTTCAAGTTTCCTTTTTTTTTAGTCTATATAATTAGGTCCAATCAATTTGTTTTAGTTGAGAATGATTAAAAGTGGATCGAAAAAGTTTGCCATTTTAAAACTTGAGAATCACATACAAATTATGATGGATAATAATAATTTTGAACACATATTTTAAATATGGTACCCTCTACCATTTCAAAAAGCGTTTGCCAACAGCCTAAGACTTTGAATAACATGCCCCGTTAATGAGGTCGTCTATTATTCATTATTTCTTAGACAGATGTAAACCTATTAAATTTTACTATCTAGACAATCCTTTATCGTCAAGCAATACATACTATCTAGACAATCTTTTATTGTCAAGTAAAATTTAAATAGCCGACTTCCTTTGGTCCTACAAATAATAGTAGAGACTCAGTTGGAGAGTATACTATTATTTATATCTAAGTTTATACCATCATTTAATTTAGTCCAATGATTCTGCAATTTATTCTCTCCGATATGGAGGTGAGCACTAAAACTCACACGAAAAATAAATCACATCATTTAAAATTATCAGTCAGTAAAATTTTTACAATGATTCCGTAATCTATTCTTTTCGATATGGAGGTGAGCACTATAACACTCACAAAGAATAAATTACATCATCTACAAACTAATGAAGGAGACCGTGGAATTTTTATGTGAAAAAATCCCTCACCCACTTAGTATTTAAAACATTATTTTATGAGGGTTAAGAAAATTTTATATTAATTTCTAGTCAACTAAAGTACAAGGGTATGAAATATAAAAGACATGTGCAATAAAATTATTTTGCTGCTTTTCTTAAAAAAACTTATATTTTTCAATTACGCAAAATTTATATTTATATACCTTTTTTAAATTTGACAAGAACTAAATATAAAATAAAAGGTGATCTAGGTATGTTCATGTATCCATGTTGTCCAAAATTATAAGGAAACCTAATAATTAAACACATATGACCAACACACAACCACACAAAGCATTAAACCATTCAATAATAAGAATAATAAAATTCATGCTATTATGGTTCAAGCTTCATCATCCCTAGTCCATTGAAAACCTGTCACAACCTATGTCGCCACTTCATTGACTATGTCGGGAATCAACCTTGATGGAAACACCTTCTTCAACGTTCTTCATTAAAGAAATTGCAATCTTAGATACAAATGTCATATGCCTCCATTAAAGGAGTTCACACATAAACTATTATATCTAAACTGTAAATAAAATTACATAGATCATATGCCACCTTTTAAGGAGTTTACAAATCTGATCTAAATTTAATTTATAACCATGAATAAAACCCAAATCATCATGCACATTAAAATTAAACATAAATAAAAATATAATGGGATCCAATCACAAAAAACATAATTATGTGACCATAATAGCGGGACAAGAATACTGCAAAACAAGGGTTAGCGAGCTCTACGTTCTATCCAATAACAACATGCATGAGTAGATTTAACTGGACAACATGGCTAGTTCAATCCGTACGCAGTATCAAAGAAAATCAATCCATCTGATACCAATTGATGGAGACATTAATACAGGATCGTTTGATATTGCGTATAGATTAAACAAAAATTTTTTGCTAAAACCCTATAAGAATAAAGGAATTTCACCTTTGTGGATCATGTAGAGGATCTATATGAGGAGACTAGGGTTTGAAAGTATCATATTGCGATTTGGTCAGATTTTTTTAATTCTCGCTAGGCTACAAAAATCGATTATTTTTGCCACCGAAACGACTTCAGATTTTCCTGATTTTCACATGACAATGATAACTTTGCATTCCGAATGACATATCCAAAAATCAACTCGATCCAACGGTGCGATCAAAAGTTACGATTAATTTACGACTGCTCTGCCGAAAACCTAAAGATCTTCTACTGTATTCCTTCCGCCATCAAATCTTGCACCGAGTGTGGGCTACGGTATCACCAATATTTTCTCCTCTCTCAATAGAACAAACCCTAACTCATGAGAATTATTGTTATAATGAGAAGAGACAAGTCGGCGTATATATAAGGCTACGATAGGGACCTTAAGGAGAAATAAGTGTTTGGGCTTCTTACGGAAAGTTGGAATCCTAATTCCACTATGAATTAGTTCCTTCCATAAATTATAATTCACACCACTAAAGAATTATAATTGCACTCCCGTCCTTAACTCAAAATTAGATTTCGACCTTCTTATTATTAAATACTTATTATTCTCCCCACGTTAAGATTACAGATAACTGTCATTTAAATTAAATTACTGAAAATTATATTTAAATGACTTCGTAGTCCTTGAGCTTACCACTTAACTTATTTGACATGTCGGATTAACATAATCCACCTGCATGGATTGACATGATCAAAACTTATAAGCTTCTCAATGGGCTATCATCAATCCCTATACCGGGACGTGGATTCCGTCAATAATTAGTATTCATCATACATATAGTGTCATCATCCAACTCACGAAGATTATTAATCCATAAATGAATCTCACTCTTAATGAGTCAAAACAACAAACACTACATATATATGTCTATTAATTATTTCAAGATTAAGAGCATAAGTAATCAAAATAACCATAGGATTTTAAATTGTTTTATATAGTCAGTATAAAAACAATTAACCCAAACTGGTCCTTTTCAATACACACAAAGTGTACTAACACAACGAGTTAAAACTATACCGTTTCTTGTAGTTAAGATAAACTACTAAAACTTGTGCTACAATCCTACCGATGGGTGTCCAATTCCATCTAACACTGCGAATCATTAAACTTATATTCCACAAGAACCAATGATATGATCTTCCGTGTGTAAGCTATACTCTACACTCCAAATCATCTACTATATGCAATAAAAGACACACATGCACAATATTTAAATAAATAATATAATGCAACCATTGTCCATAAAAATTCTCATTAAAATACCAAAACCAAGTTTATAACATATCCAAACCAACAAGAAAATTATGACTTTTAGTAAATCACTCTAACAAATTGATCATATATACTTTTAGAATATATATATATATACTTTTGCTCTCTGTATTTATATATATATATATATATTTATATATCTGTGTATTTATATATTAGTTCTTGATTTGCTTAAGATTCTACTGCAATTGTTATTTTGTATTGTCCAAGTTCATGGATAACCTTTTAAAAGCTATAGGTTTCCTCCAAAGTTGTTCCTTTTTTTTTGGATTATGTCTCTGTGTATGTAAACAACAGCTTTCCTCTTACTTGCCTTGTAAGTGTACAATTTTATTTTAACAAGTCTATTAGCTACTTGCTTTTAGTAATTTCAGTTTGTTTTTTTTTCCATTTTTATATATATATATTTATATATCTATGTATTTATATAGATTGTTAGAGTATGAAAAGAAATGAAAAATAATTAATGGTTTGTTAGTAACAATGATAAAATTATAGTTTATTAGTAACAATTTTCATCACATATACTTTTGCTCTTTTTCATCGAAGTGAAACCATCCACTGTATTTTGTTTCCGTCATTTTCTTTTTAATGTGTTTTTAGTGGAATTAGTCCTTTAAATTGATTTCCTAGGTAATTTTCTGCGGTTTGTGTTTGAACTTTTCTTGGACCTCAATGAACTGGGCTAAATTAGTAATAATGATAATTTTTTTGGTAATGTACTGTACCATGGTTTATAATGTAATAATATTTATACATGATTTAGTATTTTTGGAACAATTGATTGTCAAAACGTAATTAAATGTAAGTAAAAATAACTTAATTGTTTTATTTTAGCCAAAAATACTCACTTTTGACCGTCGACTTTTAGTTTTTTGTGTTTTTTTTTTTGTTTTTTTATGATTGATTTATTGGTAATGTATCGTAACACACTGTACCATACCATTATTTTGGTATACCAAACTTCGGTATACCAAAAATTTGGTATGGCAATGGTAATAAATTTTGGTGTACCAAATTTTCGGTACGGTACACGGTACACTCGGTATGGTACGGTATTGTACCAAAGCCAGCCCTAGAGGTGAGTGTGGATGTTTGGCACGAAATTAGGGTGAAAATGAATAAAAATGGCTTTAAAACGTGTTTAAGTAGGCGAAAACGTTTAACAGGCAGACCGGTATGCCAAATATCAAATATCTGTCCGTGGGACACAAATTTTCCAAAAATTTACTGCCGGACTAGTATGCCAAAAACGCCATACCAGTCCACCGGTAATTTTGCTTTGAGTTAGCTATTTTTGTTTTGGCCATAACTTTTCGTTCGAAACTCCGATTGAGGTGATCTTTATGTCCACGAAAAGGTAATTCAAAGATCTACAACTTCATAAGAGGAAGTTTTCTCAAATTCTGGATAAATAATTCTTAAAAATTCAACGAAGATAGCGCTCTGCCAAAGCACTACCGAATGACCAAAATTTAGTAGCCGGCCTACTCCGCACGTGTTTTAACCAACGAGGAGTATTAATTGGACTTCGGCCAAAATAGAAAGTTGTAGAATGTCATGCAATCATGACATAGGCTTAAACGCAGACCAAATCGAATAAGAGACGGAGAAACTACGGAGCTCCAAAGTTAACGAAAAATAATGAATCGCATAAGACCAAAACTTCATATTTACCAACGAAATCGATTTGGACCACCCGAATCACCAAACGATCACTCACATGAGTGTAAAGAAGCTAATACAAATAATATAATTAAATTATGCTACAACAAAACCAATTTACAGCAAATTAAAGTACGGGTATTACAACAAGGGTTTATGATAAATCAACTAAATGCGAGATGTTCTTATGAAATCATGAAATACTAACAATAATAAGTGATAACCAACAATTATAATCATAAATTTCATACCCAAAACCCACGAATGCATAGAAATCTGTTTCATATAGAAAAACCCCCAATTTGTATGAAAATGGTGATTGAAAGCACAATCTTTGAAAATAAGTTTTAATATTATTGTTCCTATCTCAATTAAGCAAATCTTTGAGGTTAAGAGCGGTGGATAGAGCCGTAGTCCGAGAAATTGAGAAATCCCCAAAGTAGAGCTTAAAATCCTCATTAATGGAGGAAGGAAATTGAGGAGGAAGATGATGATGGTGATAATTTAAATGATAACTCATATTTAGGAATGATCAAACCCTCTCAAAAGCTACCAAAATAGCACCCCAATCGCCCTCTTTAAGCTATCTAGGTGGATGTATAAGTTTGGGAAAAAATATGGTATGTTTTGCCTCTATAATCGTGCTCAGGACCCTTTCAATTGACTGATCTATCCCATCAGTCGACTGATGGGTGAAATATGGCATACTGTTAGTATTTTGGTCATAACTTCATGCTCGGAACTCGGATTGGGGTGATCCTTTTGTCCATGGAAAGGTAATTCAAATGTGACAAATTCCTAGAAGGAAGTTTTCTCAAATTATGGACGGATCATTCCAAAAAATTCACCAAAGACAGTGCTCTGCCGAACGATCAGAATTTTCTAACCAGCTTGCTTCGCACGATGTTTTGACCAACAAGGAGTGCAAATTGAACTTCGGTCAAAACATGGAAGTTGTAGAATGATATGAGACCTAGATATAAGCACAAATGAAAACCAAATGAATATGAGACAAAGAAGTTATAATGCTCCAAAGTTGGCTAAAAGCAAAAAATCGCTTAAGACCGAAACTTATGATTTATAAACAGGAATCAATTCGGACCACCCGAACCACCAAATGATCACTCACACGAGTGTAAGGAGACTAAAATAACTAGTAAAAAGTCCTATAATAGAGGTTTCAAAATGAAAATTGGCCATTACAACCAAGATTTGGCCTTAAACGGGCTAAAGATGAAATTGGCTCGGAAACGAAATATGAGACGTTACAATCTCCCTGCCTTAAGAAGTTTCATCTTCGAAAATTAAATAAAGATGGACAAAATATAGGCAATACTCCAAAAGTATCGTGCTCCCCTCCTTAAGAAGGCATCTATGTCTACAGAAGTATATACTATCGTTAGGAACGCTCGAACGATCTAAGGTACAAAATGTCTTTTGTTAACAATAAATCTGAATGAGGGAATAAGGAAAGGAATTCTAGACATGGTTCTCCATTCCAAAGATGCTAAGGGGTGTCAAGTAGCAAAGTTACCAATATAGGAAATCAGGTTAACCTTTTGATGGCATTTGAAGCCGAATACGAAAAAGTTCATGGCGTCGTACTTCACACAACGCATTACTTACTCCTTAAAATAATAAAAAAATCACTAATGTAGAACATAATTTGACCAAGTATGGAATATTGTTCAAAAGTATTCTCTCTCAAGGAATTGGTTGTGATGTGATTGTCACACTCCATAACAAATAAGTAGTTAGCTCTACTTGAGCTTAAAGACACTAAACCATGCTATCAGAACTCAATTACGAAAATTAGGCCTTGTATACTGCACTCGCAACTTGAATTTATGCTTTAGCCATACCACAGAGAACTAATATATCAAGGATTCAAATGATGGAGATATAAATGAAGGAACAAAAAAATTACAGCAATTACAGGATTCACTAGGCTTCATTGGCCGAGTGAGATTAACTTGCATGATTTACATTTAGTTTCTCATCCAAGATTAAAAGGAAACATCAAAGTTTTACAAGGGTCACCAATCTGACCAAGTAACCATTGTGTAATCGTAACTTCAATCGAATCCGATCCATTCGAATGGACGAGAAAAAAAAAAGTTGTAGTACACAAGCACTAACTAGCTATCAGCACAAATAATGAAATTTCTCCTTGAATGAACTCCATAAAATTCTATCTTGATTAGGGTGGCATCACTTAAGGAGAATTCTACTTATCCCTTTGTAGTAGAATTTTATACTCAATAAAATACTTCTTCACTCACTCATCGGCTCAGAAGATGGTAAGAAAAAGATTGGGGTAGTGTAAGGCTCACAAGCTGACGAAACTTAGGCGGATAATAGCTAAGAGCCTTTCTCGCATTGAATACTTATATAGCGTAGGGGAGTTATATGCATGTATAACTCAATTTCATGTTACTCTACCCTTTATAATTATAATCTCAAATACGTAGCTTAAAGGTATGTCGCGTTATACGCCCGAGCTCAGGGCTACTTTCATTCCAGCGAGAAATCAAAATTGTTCTCACAAGCCATCAAGAGGATTACATCTCATCCTAGACGACCGCCTGTTGGAAGTTCTACAACTCCTCTGGTCAAAGTTAATGGTGAGGTTCAGAGTATCTTGCTTCCATCAATTATCAAACGTGGTAAAACACTTTAACGCCCCCTAAAGTTTTGTTTACCAACTAGTTTAAACAGAAGTCTAAAACATCGAATATAGACGTGATCTTCACATTAATACTCAAAGGAAGTTGAAAGATTCCATATAAATCTGTACATCATTCTCTGTGATCGAAACATAGGAATACTTAATGCTCAAGGGTTGTGTGCAGACATATGACTCTAATCCGAGGGACTTCCATTATTATATTTTCTCATACCACCCCTGAATAGGTGTTTATGCATAATGATTAAAAGAATTCTTCAATAAGGTCAAGTTTTGAAACCACAAATCATGAGAATCAACTAAAGACCCATTCATGAGCTCGCATATCCCATATTAGTCGAACACAAGAGGGTTCTAAGACCAAGTTTATTGAGCCATGAACTAGACAGTCATCCTTACTAGCCACCATAGCTTAGACATCTGGCAGACTCTTCTGCTGCGTTACTCTGATGAACCTCCCTAATTAGAGGGATGGGGGTCTTCTTCAAAGGCATTCATAACAGATTCCTTATCGTGATTAAATAAACGAACTCACAATTATTAAAGAATGACATATCTAGTGGATCCCAGTAAAGGTTCTCATCCATCACTTTAGAGGTCAAGGAATAGCATAATTACATTGGATGTATAAGTCACTAAGCAGGTTCAATGCTACTCGGCAAGTTTTAATATAAGTCCTTATCTCGTCTCGAAGGAATTACAATAACTATTAATACTCACTGAATGCCAGAATTCTTTGGTGATCCACATAACCTCCATATCTAGACCTGGACTCAAAAACAAATACACAACCAAACTTGGTCATTTTCGTAACTTCCACTCCGGCCATTTAGGAATTTCTACTACATTCTAAGGATAAGAGTGCGCATTCGACGTAAGCATTCTCTCACATAAGGAGGTTCTCGAAGATATGAGAGTTTAACCAATATCAAGGAGATTGAGTAAGAACTAATCATCACATACCCCTCATAATTACAGACTTACTTACTCAGGCACGATCACAACCACCAAAAATAAAAAGAATATTCATATACTAGGTTCACCCCTAAGGGAACCAAGGAGAAAACAGTGGGGTAAACACGAGAAGGGAATCTTAATGACCACTCTTTCATGAATATATCCCGTTCCATCTCTTGTTAGCAACAGTGGACTGGTGACTTATAGGATAGTCATCCATTGGCCGGCGAATTGCTATGACATAATTCAACAATCGCATATTGCTCACTTAGCAGTAGACCTAATCCCGAGTGCCAAAACATGTATATGAAATAAATATAACAAGAGCCAATAATTGGGATATTTAGCAAAGGAGGCCAAAATAATCTCAAGTTAAAGATTTTTGTGAATGGGTGTAGCCAAGGATAACTAACATCTCATTTCATGATACTTCCATCTTCCTAGTTTTTAACTGTAAAAAATCTTTATCGCGCGATAACACGTTAAAGAAAAGAGACGTATCACTATCTATCTCTTCAAACCTGGATTTAACCATAAACTCCAAGAAAATAATTGAACAAATACCTTTGATACCAACTTGTGACACCCCGAATTCCATTATAAGGTTTGGACCTCCGGGACTCGATTAACTACGGTATCGTGCACGACGGTGGATTGAATGCATAACTTATAACTGATATAATAGAAAATTACAAATAAGGCCGCATTTTTTAGAAAATTTTGGCAAGTGGAGTTTGTAATTTCAATAAAACCAACATCTGTAGAACAATATATAATTATATATAAAACTTTAACTCCACATTTAAAAGGTATAAGTCGAACAGAAGTCAAACAATTGAATATACAACAATCCCTCCAAGGAGGTCCTAATAATTTATAAAAGGCATTGGACATCACTGATAGATAAAATTGAATACAGCAATGATACAAATTGCATAACTTATATTAATATATATGGCTCATGAGATACAAGTTGTCCACGGATGACCAAAAAATTATACAGTCATCAGAGGTTTTCTATCGCGTGCTCATCCCACTCCAAGGGAATACCTGCAAAACTGTTAAAAAGGGGGAGTAAGCCAAACACGGGCTTAGTGGAAATTATAACATTTTTGTGTAAAAGTACATTTCAAAACCATACATGCGATGCATTAAAATGAAAATAGCTTTGTTGTTATCATGCTTATATATACACCATTTCTATAACATATGATAGATAACAGTGCAATGAAAACCATTTTATATGATATGCTTGTCTAATGATATCCTGGCCCCGATTATATAATATACTAAAATATATATATATATATTGGTAAACTAAGTATAATTCGTGATAATAATAGAATACAGCAAAAGACATCTTAAGCACTAATCTTTTAACCGTCAATTCTATCCCACATCATACATCTAAGATTTACTCTAAATCTAAGCCCCCAAGGCTAGGGTATGCAGCCCCCAAGGCTGGGTCCCCCTATGGACCACTTAGATGGTGTAGGATATGCAGCAATGATGGGTCCCCCTACGGACCATAAAGTATGCTGCTATGATAGCATAGTCCCTCTACGCGAACCAGGGTTTGTAGCCACTAAGGCTAAGTCCTCCCGTGAACCATTAATGCATATAAATCCAAAACATTCATAGGAAAGACATTCTTAAAATTATATACATATAGAGGTGCGCATCACATGCATCCACATATGTTATGTATATATATATATCCCAGCTTGTATATGTATATAATGAGCCATCACGTAATCATATTAGTGCTATTCTTTGGCCAACTCCATCAAGTCCGTCCTACACTCCACTTGTGGCTCATTCATAAGTTTTATAACAAAACATATAATCGGCTCTAAGCCAAGTAAAATTCACAATCACTAGCTATTGGTTCCATTAAAGACATTCCTTATGATTTCAATATATAACTCATTCAAAAACCCATTTGGAAGTTAGCTTGATACAGATACGCACTAGTGAGTTTCATATAAACCTTGCATATGCTAATAAATGACTTAAACACAAAAATAATATCACACATATGAGGTATAATAATAAAAACACACATCAAACCTATAATTATATATGCGTATATACATGTATCCCAACAATGCGTATGAGCGTTGTATACATCATTTTAAGACATAATATGGCTCATTTTATGGATATCACCCCATATCTAGTGCGTATCAAATTTTTATTTCACCTAAATAGCTTATACGCACTTGCGCGCTAGCGACCAGTAACAAGGGTTTGTGATAAATCAACTAAATGTGAGATGTTCTTATGAAATCGTGAAACCATGAAATACTAACAATAATAAGTGATAACCAACAATTATAATCATAAATTTCATACCCAAAACCCACTAATGCGTTGAAATCCATTTCATATAGAAACCCCCCCCCCCCAATTTGTATGACAGTGGTGATTGAAAGCATAATCTTTGAAAATTAACTTTAATACTATTGTTCCCACCTCAATCAAGCAAATTTTCGAGGTTAAGAGTGATGGATCAAGCCGTAGTCCGAGAAATTAAGAAATTCTAAAAGTAGAGCTTGAAACTCTCATTAATGGAGGAAGGAAATTGAGGAGGAAGGTGACGATGGTGATGATTCAAATGATAACTCATATTTAGGAGTGATCAAACCCTCTCAAAAGCTCTTAAAATAGCCCCCTAATCGCCCTATTTAAGCTTTTAAGCTCTCTAGGTGGGTGTATAAGTTTGGGACAAAAATATTCTATGTTTTTCCTATATAATTGTGCTCAAGACCCCTTCAGTCGACTGATCTATCCCATCAGTCGACTGATCTATCCCATCAGTTGACTGATGGGTGAAATCTAGCACACTGTTAGTATTTTGGCCATAACTTCTTACTCGAAACTCGGATTGGGGTGATCTTTATGTTCACAAAAAGGTAATTCAAAGGTCTACAACTTCTTAGAAATAAGTTTCCTTAAATTATAGAAGGATCATTCTCAAAAATTCACCGAACACAGCACTCTGTCGAATGATCAGAATTTACTAATCAGCCTACTTCGCATGATGTTTTGACCAACGAGGAGTGCAAATTGGACTTCGGTCAAAACAAGGAAGTTGTAGAATGATATGAAACCTAGATATAAGAGAAAACAAAAACTAAATAGGATATGAGACGAATAAGTTATGGTCTCCAAATTTGGTTAAAAGCAAATAACCGCGTAAGACCGAAACTTATGATTTATAAACAGGAATTGATTTGGACCACTCGAACTACCAAATGATCACTCACATGAGTGTAAGGAAACTAAAATAACCAGTACAAAGTGCTACAAAAGAGGTTTAAGAACGAAAATCGACCACTCCAACCGAGATTTGGCCTTAAACAGGCTGAAGAGGAGAATCGGCTCAGAAACAAAATACGAGACGTTACATCTTCATATGTGCCCAATTCAAAAATTGTTCCATAAATTTATTGAGATCGACAGTGTGACACCCCGAATCCCGTTAAGAGGATCCATCCTCCATGACCTAGTTAATCACGAGTGTTGTACACAGACGGCGGGTTAACAAAATAAATCCTGTAAGAAAGTTAAAATCCTCATTCTATTAACCAATATATGATCATTTCTTTAAAATTCATCCATAAAAACAAGGAAACTAGTATAGATAAACAACTAGCCTCCAACGAGGTCCCAAGTACAAGATATATAATCTCCACAATGTATAAATAAGAACAAGTTCAATACATACATCACCAACAATATAACAAACATGGATCCTTCACGAGATCCTTCTCTCGTGAAGGATCCTTGACTCGGTAATGACTTAGAGGCATTCTACAAAGATGCGTCCTCCCTCTTCCCTTAACCTAGAAGAACCTGTAAAAGAAATTATTTAGAAAATAGGTGGGGTGAGTCAAATTGACTATGTGGGAATCATATAATAAATTTAATGTGAAAATAAGATTCGTAAATCCTTTGTCACGGCTTAAATAAATAAACCATATAATCATATATCTAATAGTTGTAGAAAACCCCTTTCATGTTGTTAAAAATACTTTTAAAAATCCATAAATAATGTATAACTGATACTAAGTAAAACCAATGGCACAATTAATCGTACATTCATCTCACATTATAAATCTCGAGCCAAAATCTCATAATTTCTTCCAACTATCCAAGCGTCAACCAGGTCTGCATTTCGTAGCCTTTCGCCTACGCGGTAGTAAGGCATCTCGTTAGTTTCCGTGCACAGTTTCAGGTCTTACACCTAGGGGCGCTTTGTCCCAACTTAAAGTCATAATCTTTAGAGACCAAACTGGGGCCATCATAGACTAGTGCCAACATATAATCTCAACAACGTATTAATCGACTCATTAAGTAGTAAATGTGCCATATACATAGTTTTCTTAATCGTATAAAACCTCAATCATATAATCAACAAGGGAAATCTTGTTCTAACAATTTAGACTAGTATCACCACCCATAGACAGGCATTCTATAATTTAGAATCCACCACTTGAACCCTTGAAGTTAACTTTTAATTAGTAAAATTTACTTGCAAATAAGGGGTTCTAAATGGGTTTTATGCTAATCAAATAAATATCTTTCATTCTTTGTTGAAATGTGTGTTTTGTTTCGTATATAGACTATTTGAACCCATCTATACAAGCATCTCAACCTCAATCTTAGATGAAATTGGACACCCATCGGTAGGATTGTAGCACAAGTTTTAATAGTTCATCTTGACCACAGGAAACGGTATAGTTTTAACTCATTGTGCTAGTACACTTTGTGTGTATTGAATAGGACCAGTTTGGGTTAATTGTTTTTATACTGACTATATAAAACAATTTAAATCCCATGGTTATTATGATTACTTATGCTCTTAATCTTGAAATAATTAATAGACATATATATGTAGTGTTTGTTGTTTTGACTCATTAAGAGTGAGATTCATTTATGGATCAATAATCTTCGTGAATTGGATGACGACACTATATGTATGATGAATATTAATTATTGACGGAATCCACGTCCCGGTATAGGGATTGATGATAGCCCCTTGAGAAGCTTATAAGTTTTGATCATGTCAAACCCTGCAGGTGGATTATGTTAATCTGACATGTCAAATAAGTTAAGTGGTAGGCTCAAGGATTAAGAAGTCATTTAAATATAATTGTCAGTAATTTAATTTAAATGACGGTTATCTGTAATCTTTACGTGGGGAGAATAATAAGTATTTAATAATAAGGAGCTCAAAATATAATTTTGAGATAAGGACAGGACTGCAATTATAATTCTTTAGTGGTGTGAATTATAATTTATGGAATGAACTAATTCATAGTGGAATTAGGATTCCAACTTTTCATAGGAAGCCCAAACACTTATTTCTCCTTAAAGTCCCTATCGTAACCTTATATATACGCCGGCCTTGTCTCTTCTCAAGATAACAATAATTCTCATGAGTTAGGGTTTGTTTTATTGAGTGAGAAAAAAATCTTGGTCATACTGTAGCCCACACTCGGTGCAAGATTTGATGGCAGAAGGAATACGATAGAAGATCTTTAGGTTTTCGGCACAAAGGTCGTAAATTAATCATAACTTTTGATCGCACCGTTAGATCGGGCTGATTTTTGGATATGTCGTTCGGAACACAAAGTTACTTTTATTACAAAAAAAATCAGGATGATCAGAAGTCGTTTCGGTGGCGAAAAAAATTAATTTTCGCATCCCAGTGAGAATTGGAAAAATTTGACCAAATCGCAATCTGATGCTTTCAAACCCTAGTCTCCTCATATGGATCCTCTACATGATCCACAAAGGTGAAATCCCTTTATTCTTATAAGGTTTTAGCAAAATTTTTTGTTCAATCTATACGCAATATCAAACAATCCTGTAGTTATGTCTCCATCAGTAAAAACATTTCTAACAAGCATAATTAATCACTATCATGAATATCAAGATGGAATCCTACCACATGGACCAACAAAGATATATTTTAATTCACATGTTAAGAGTGATCAAGTAAAACATGTAGTCCAAGTGGGTTTTTGTGTAGACGAAACATATAACTCCAAATAATTGTTCTAATAAGGTATTTATAACATATACGGGCTATTTGAACCATCAATTTAAATATTAATAAAAGGTTTCAACATAAATCCCAAACTCATGTATACAAGCTATGTTTTTATATATATACATGGTAGAATCGTAATCAAGCGATAACAAGTTCTAAAAATAGAGTTGAATAGTTGAAATATGTATTTTAATACACCTATGTATACATCTATAGGTTATTCAAACCATTGGGAGAACAATTAACTTCGTATCAAAAGTTACCTTTGATAGAATTTGGGGCTCAAGTGGGTTTTGCTTAAAACATGCGATTCATCACAAAAAGCTCGTTGAACAAAGTCATTTGAACAATATATAAGCCACTTGATTCATCAATTTCAACATTTATTCTTATTTTCATCATATACCCAAAACATGTATATATATATATGTATATAACTTAGGGTGCATATTCCAATAATTGATAAAATGGAAATTGAGAAATAATAGATTAAAAAATAGGTTTTGATAGTAGATTCCCACCTCAATAAAGCTAGATGATTGAGCTTGCAAGGTCGAATCAAGCCAAGAGTTGCCCAATCGCGAAATCCCCAATTCTTGAGCTTGAACCTTCAATAATGGAGGAGAGAGAATGGAGAAGATGAAGATGGTGAAGATGGAACTTAGATTTGGGGATGAAAGGAGAAGAGGAATACCTCCAAGAGATCTTCCAATATTGAGCTCTCAATCCTCTCTATATCTCTTGGGTGTATAATGGTTGAATGTGTGAGTGTTTGTGTGTTTAAAAGGTGAAAATGGAGTAAAAATTCGTGGGTGGTGGAGTTGGATCAATCCAGCTTATAGTTGGATCGATCAAGCACTTGCTGCACAAGTGGACCTGGAGAACTGTTCGTAATTTGGCCATAACTGTTGGCTCGGGACTCTGATTGAGGTGATCTTTATGTCCACAAAAAGTTAATTCAAAGATATACAACTTCATAAGAGAAGTCTTCAAAAATTAAGGATGGATTAATCCCATAAATTCATAGAAGACAACAGTTTGCCACCAAGTTACAATACGATTATATTTTAGTGATCAGCCTACTTTGCGCGCTATTTTGATCAATGTGGAGCATGAAATGACTTTCCATCAAAACAAAAAAGTCATAGAGGGGAATGAAATGAAGACGTAGCCACAAATGGAGAGCCATTTAGACATCGGATGAAGAAGTTATGACCTCTCAAAGTTGGCCAAAAATTAACTTTTCGAAAAAGTTGAAATTGTGCGATTAACTTCCCGTTTCTTATTCGGGCCACCCGAATAACGAAACGATTGCCCCCACAAAATTGATATACCTAATATGACATTCTAAAAGTTTTGGGTCAAATATGAGGGGTTCAAAACTCGATGTTCGCTCCTTAACGAAGATCTAGACTTAACCGGCTTAAGAGAAAGATTCGCTCGAAAATAAAGGAACGGGGTATTACAGATGGGGGCAAGGTTTTCTTGGGTAACTATAACACCACCATCTTTATTAATAAGATAGCACCCGTAATTAAGACCTGGAGCATTACTAACCCACTTTAGTATAACTAAAATGGGTATTAATATAAACAAAGAGTATAAATAATACACATACCATGTGTCTATCAAGCATGATACTTGTTTAAGAGATGACAATATCAAATGGGAGTATAATACATGTACATGTTCCCAAAAGTTATACAAAACGAAGTCAACATATCTCAAAACATATACAGTACTTTACGCTAGCCATGGCTTGCCATTGAAACATATGTATAACAAAAATGAGACTGTATCAAAACCGTTTATTTCATTCCCGACCCCATCACTTCCTTGTCCTCATTCGACTCTTGAGTACCTGAATTAATAGGATAGCACCCGTAGTTAAGACTTGAAGTGTTAACAAGATAGCACCCCCGTCTTAATTAACAGGATAACACCCGTAGTTAGGACCTGGAGCATTACGAACCCACTTTAGTCTAACTAAAATGGGTATTAATATAAACAAAGAGTCTAGATAATACACATAACACGTGTCTATCAAGCATGATAGTTGTTTAAGCAATGATAATATCAAACGGGAGTATAATACATGTACACGTTCCCAAAAGTTATAAAAAACAAAGTCAATATATCTCAAAACATATACAATACTTTTGGCTAGCGATGGCTTGCCATTGAAACATATGTATAAAAAAATTGAGACTGTATCAGAGCCATTTATTTCATTCCCGACCCCATCACTTCCTTGTCTTCATTCGACTCCTGAGTACCTGAATTTTTTTAAAAAATGGGGTGAACTGTTTGCTTAGTAAGGGAAAAAATAAGGAACATTACATTTCTTTAGAAACCTAATCGTGCTTGAACTCAATATAAAACCCAAACTGTCATTATACAAAACAATGCATGCACGTGCTCATACAGGTTACCTCTTATGTGTTAACCATTATAAAACCTTATAGACGAGAATCCAAACCAAATATATGGGACATAAGCCACTTGCCTCTGAAATTGCATTGCAGGCACAATGATAGGATGGGACTACCCATCCCCAATCCACCCAAACAAATATATAGATAGATTATATAGTGCCTTGCCAATTGCCTAGATTCCTTGGCTCTAGACGGCCAAACTTTGCTCCCTTAAGGTTTTAGGGATTTTCAACCCAAGGGCACCGAGCCCTACTTATTTTCCATCCCGAAAAGCATTATACACTAAATAATTTTCGTTACCAAAGGCATATCATATACAAGATTGTACGACCACTAGTATAGCAACTCTCAACAACATAATTTAAATCATAAGATCTCGAGGTGATAAGTATTCGAAGCCATATATCATGAGAATGCCCCGAATTGCCACAATGTCGCTAAGATCTCTAGTTCACACAATAATGATGTATAACATGAATACATGGTACTAAAGGAACCATTTGAGATAACTTATGCGATATAAACTTGAACAAGTCTCAATTTATATCCCTTGGTATATTCAATCCTTCAATTAATCAATTTTATTTATGGATACCATTTGTACGTCCAAGGGATATACCATATGGTTTAATCAACACATATACATCAAGTGTATATGGCATATATTGTCTCAAATTATGTATTTAAAGCTTTACAAATCACAAATTATCATTTCTTAATGGTGTCGTAACATTTAAAATAAATATGAATCAAATGGAATGATTAAGCATGAAATGAAAACATATTTTTGAGTTTTAAATACAAGAAAACCCCTAACTCAATGTTATAAGCCGAAACAAAGAGAAAAATATAAGAGCCGAAACCCCGTTCAGTGAAATCTAGAAATTCCTATGCTTCCTCGATCCTTATGTCGTGTAGATTAATTTTTGTAAAGACAATTCAAATTTTGTAGGCTTATTTTAGGTGAAATTCTATAGAGATGGAGTAAAAGAGTTTTTGCTCTCAATTTGGGTGAAAAATGATGAAACTTTGGAAAAAGAAGGCTTTAGAATCCTTTTAAAAAATTTCCACCAACCTTGCATCATGCTCCTATTAGGCCAACAGGTGCAGAACAGGTGCCTATTCAGTGCCGAAAGTTTTCTTTCTTCAAAATCACTCCAAACAGTCGTTTGTTTCTTGTAACAAGCACCTGTTTTCTCTAAAATTGCAAAACTCAAATTTTAATATACTAAGACCATTTATTAATAATTTTCACATAAAATACACTAAATAAAATATATTTCCATTAATATAAACACCGGGTATTACAATAACGATAATGCATGTAAAACGATGGGAATTAGTACGATTCGGCTAAAGATGCACGATAGGATGGTACGTACACTTGGTGATTTCTGGTATGTTCCTGATCTAAAAAAGAATTTGATCTCTTTGGGGGCTCTTGATTTCAATGGGTATCGTGTAATACTTGAGGGTGGAAATACGAAAGTTCTCTCTGGGGCTATGGTTGTGATGCAAGGACAGAATTAGGGTAACCTCTATTTTCTTCAAGGATGCACAGTATCTGGGTTTTCGATTACGACTGAATAGACGGACATGACGAGGTATGGCATATGTAGTTGGGTTATGCTGAGAAGAAGGTTATGACGGTGTTGAGTAAGCAAGGGCTACTTGAGGGTGCAAAAAGCTGCAAACTAGAGTTATGTGAGCATTGTGTGCTTGGAAAACAAACTCAGGTAAAGTTTAGGACAACGGTACATTGCACGAAAAGAGCACTTGATTACTTGCACATGAATGTCTAGAGGCTGACAAAGACTGAATCCTTGGGTGAAAATCATTACTTTGTGACTTTTGTTGATAATTACTTAAGGAGAACTTGGGTCTATCTCACGAAACATAAGGACCAGGTCTTTGATGTGTTCTTAAAGCGGAAGGTGATGCTTGAAAACTAGATTAGTAGGAAAGTTAGAGTGCTCAGGTCACACAACGAAGTACACTTGTGATCCTTTTAAGGATTTTTGAAAATAGGAAGGTATCATTCGCCACTTCACGGTTAAGGGTATACCTCAACAGAACGGGATAGTCGAGAGGATGAATAATACACTTTTTAAAAAGGTGCGGTGTATGCTTTCCAACGCCAATTTGGATAAGCGATCTTGGGTCGAGGCCCTATCCTACGCTACGTTCTTGGTTAATCGTTTACCATGCTTGGAAGTGTAATATAAAACACCTATGGAGGTGTGACCAAAACTCATGCTGATTACGATAACATTCATATTTTTTGTTGTCCAGCTTATTATCATGATCGTGATAAGAAAATTGACCCTAAGGCTTATAAGGCAACATTCTTAGGTTCTTGTGATGGGTTCAAAGGTTACAAATTATGGTATCTTCAAAGTAAGAAAATCATGAGTAGTAGGGATGTAACGTTTGAAAAGGAGAATAAAGCAAATGAGATAATGGTAGAAACGAAAGTGACTACTCCGGTTAATACTTGGGTTACGGATTCGGTGGAGGAGTCCAACAAGAAAAGACGACTCCTTGCAGGGATCGGAGATTCCCACAGTAGAATCGGGTTTAAAAATAAATGATACCGTCTTTAGCTAGTGGATGGGAGCCTAGGGCTTGACGAGCACCAGTTTGATATAGGTATGAAGACATGGTGGCGTATGCATTAGTAAGTTATAAGGATGAGCTGACTTCGTATCGGGAAGTTATGGATTCTAGCAAGATTCAAAAGTGGAAATCAGCTATGAAGGATAAGATGAAGTCTCTTTAAAGAAATCGAACTTGGGAACTATACGATTTGCCAAAGGAGAAGAAACCTATCAGGTGCAAGTGGGTTTTCACTTAGAAAGATGGGGCTTTAGGGTCCGATGTTCGTTTCAAAGCAAGGTTGATAGCCAAGGGTTATGCATAAAAGGAAGAGGTGGATTATAATGAAGTGTTATCTCCGGTTGTGAAGTACTCCCGATTCGGGCATTGTTGACTATAGTATCGTAATTTGATCTCAAACTTGAACAATTCGATGTCAAAAATGCGTTCTTACATGGAGACCTAGAGGAAGAGATCTATATCTCTCAGCTAGAGAGATTCAAAGTTGTTGGTAAAAAAAATAGTGAGTCTAAATTTCAAAAGTCGTTGTACGAATTGAAACAGTCCCCACAGCAATGGTACAAGAGGTTTGAGACATTTATGATCGCATAGAAATTTACTCGGAATGAATTGGATCATTGTATTTATTTCAAAAGGCTTAAATCTGGCAATTTTATCTATTCACTGCTATATGTTGATGATATGCTCATTGCTTCACAGAGCTTAGTGGAGATTAACATATTGAAAGCTCAGTTAAGCAAGGAGTTTCAGATGAAAGATTTGGGTGGGGCGTGAAATTTTTGGAGGATGGAGATCGTGCAAGATAGGAAGATGGGACGATTATGTCTTACACAAAGGCAATACCTTGAGAAAATGGTTGCTCGATTCGAGATGAAAAACATAAAGCCAATGAGTGTCCTGTTAGCACTGCACTTTAAATTCTCGACAACGATGGTCGGTTCGGGAACGAGCGATGTTAACGAGATGGTGGGTTTGGGATCGAAATAGAAGGTTCTGATACAGATTCACTTTTATTATGTATATGTTATCTTGGGAAGCCAAGGCTAGCCCGAAATGTTATATATTGACTTGAACATACTTGGTTAAGTTTTGTATAATGGTTATAAGCTTGTGTATGAATATTACTATTGTTTTGGCCCCTTATGCTTGATTGACATGTGAAGCAAGTATTAGACGTATATAAAAAGCCATCATCTTGTATATTTATGTTTGATTTGACATATGTTATGTATGTTGTTTGGATTCTTTATACTTATCTACCCATTTTAGTTAATCTAAGATGGGTTAGTACCACTCCAGGTCTTAATTATGGGTGTTATCCCGATAATTTAGGCGGGGGTGTTACACTTGTTACTAGTCGCTAGCGCGCAAGTGCCTATAAGCTATTCGGGTAAAATAAAACTTTGATACGTGCTAGATATGGGGTGATATCCATAAGATGAGCCATATTATGTCTTAAAATGATATATACAACCCTCATACACATTATTAGGATACACGTATATATGGATATATAATTATGGGTTTGATGTGTGTTTTTATTATTATACCTCATGTGTGTGATATTATTGTTGTGTTTATGTCATCTATAAGCATATGCGAGGTTTATATGAAACCCACCAGTCCATATCTGTATCGAGCAACTTCCAAATGGGTTTTAGAATAAGTTATATATTGAAATCATATGGAAAGTCTTTAATGGAACCAATAGCTAGTTATTGTGAATTTTACTAGGCTTGGAACCGATTATATGTTTTGTTATAAAACTTATGAATGAGCCACAAGTGGAGGGTAGGACGGACTTGATGGAGATCGCCTAAGAATAGCACTAATATGATTACGTGATGGCTCAGTATATACATATACAAGCTGGGATATATATATATATATATACACAACATATGTGTATGCATGTGATGCACACCTCTATGAGTATATAATTTTAAGATTGTCTTTCCTATGAATGTTTTGGATTTAATTAGGCACTAATGTTCCACGGGGGGACTCAGCCTTAGTGGCTACATACCCTGGTCCGTGTAGAGGGACCCTGCTATCATAGTAGCATACTCTATGGTCCATAAGCGGACCCATCATTGCTACATACCCTACACTATCTAGGTGGTCCGTGGGGGACCCAGCCTTGGGGGCTGTATACCCTAACCTTGGGGGCTTAGATCCGAGTCGCAGTGTACTGTAGAGTATATCCTAGATATCTGATGTGGGATGGAATTGACAGTTAAAATATTAGTGCCTAAGATGTCTTTTGGTGTATTCTTTTAGTATATTATATAATCGAAACCGGGATAGCATTTGACATGCATATCATATAAAATGGTTTTCATTGTATTGATATCTATCATATGTTATAGAAATAGTGTATATATATAAGCATGATAATAGCAAAACTATTTTTATTTTAATGCGTTGCATGTATGGTTTTAAAATGTACCTTTACACAAATGTTATATTTCCCACTAAGTCCGTGTTTGACTCACTCCCTTTTTTTAACAATTTTGCAGGTACTCCATTGGGGTGGGACGAGCACGCGATAGAAAACCTTTGATGACCGTATAAGTCTGTGATCGTCCGTGGACGACTTGTATCTCATAAGCCATATATATTACTATAAGTTATACAATTTGTATCATTGATGTATTCAATTTTATCTATCTGTGATGTCCAATGCCTTTATAAATTATTGGGACCTCGTTGGAGGGATTGTTGTATATTGAATTGTTTAATTTCTATTCGACTTAGACCTTTCAAATGTGGAGTTAAAGTTTTAAATAGAATTATATATTGTTCTACAGGTGTTGGTTTTATTGAAATTACAGACTCCACATGCCAAAATTTTCAAAAAAATGTGGCCTTATTTGTAATTTTCTGTTATATCAGTTCTAAGTTATGCATTCCAACCCGCTGTTACGCACAGCACCGTAATTAACTGGATCTCAAAGGTTAAAATCACATGTCCAAGTTTCCTACACTAGTGACACATTATTTTATTCTTGTCAGTCGATCCTCGAGATTTCAATCGCAACCTTCTCTGGTTTTCCCGCTTCTTCTCATCAGATCTCCCCCTAATAAATAGCGCATCCAAATTGGATTCTCTTCTCTCCTTCAAGTACTTTTCATCAGCCAAGATAGCCGACGATACTAAATCATAGTTCACATTTTCCTTCCCATGTATAAGAATGATGATTAAATGATCATAGGATTCTGGGAGCGAATTAAAAAACAAAATCGCCTTATCCTCATCATCAATCTTAATGTTTAACCCCTGCAAATCTGAGATTATCTTGTTGAACCCGTCAAGATGATCCTTCATGGATGTACCCCTTAAGAATTAAAACTAGAATAACTTTTTCTTCAAGTACAGACAATTCTCGATACTATTCATCATATACTGATTATCGAGCTTCTTCCAAATTATCGAGGCAGATGTTTCACGTATCATTTAGCACATCACGTCTGGAGCAAGTTGTAAAGGAATTGTACTACATGCCTGCTTATCGTACTTAACCCAATTGGCGTCGGACCACTTATCGGGTTTAACTTTATTCCCTAACAATGCTTTATGCAAATCTTGTTAGACAAGGATGTTAGACAAGGATGTCAGACATCTAGCACTGGCACATCGCAAAATCCGTTTTCTTCCAATCAACTCTCTATATATTGAATTTGACCACAACCGTCACCTTAGAAGCAGACGGAGCCCTTCAAAGGTGGTTTATCTGCCGCTTTGGCACTCTCTTTCTGTATATCAGCAATAGACATCTCTAACATAATTATCCTAAGAAATAAACCTCGCTCTGATACCAAATTGTTGTGCTAAGATACCACTAGAACAAACCTTAGCACAAGCGTATGATCAACGGATAATTATGCGTACGATAATTAAAGGAATAAGCACCACTAATATTCAAGTAATATGAAAAACAAGAGATTAAATAAGAAAACAAATGACCAAGCATGCAAGTAATTAGGTAGTATTAGTAAAACTGTCACGAATCGATCAAGTAATAGCTATTATTAATGAGACCAATTTCGAGTACAACGCACAAAGCAAACCCTAGCCGCCAATTAAAGCTCTCAATATTATCTCTCAAATATACTCTCTAATCTAGCTAGTAAACAATAAAATACAACTCATTCATAAAACCTATAACAAAGGTTTTATTTATAAGGTATAAATCCTATGGGTCTAGGATTATACAAAGCCAAAACCTACTAGAAGTTGGATAATACAAATTCAACTACACAATACAAAGCCAATTCGGAATTGGACAATATAAAACCAAATAAGAATATGATTATTATACAGAGCCAAATCTTCAGACTGTGGGCATGTTTACTACTAGCAAAATCATGAAATGTTAAAAGAGATAGAGAAGATGAGTTATAAAATATAAAGACAGAAATATTTAAAATAAAAGGATCCACCAAATTTAAGCATCATGAAATATGTTTATTGCGTAGTTTTGACACTTTTTTTAATTGCTAAGGTAAGTGTGGAATGCTACATTCCATTTTAGAAGGGTTTTGATCCTTGGTTCGGCTTTTGGGTTAGGAATACGTCATTCCAAGACGGTGTATTCTTTTCAGGATGTGTTCGACATGCAGGATAAGTGGGTGGGATAGGATAATTTTATTCTATCCCATGTTTGGTGTTCATCGGGATTGAATATATGGGCAGATTATTTATCCCACTAAAGTTTATTATCCCACCGAGAGAAGAATTAACGAATCCCACCTAAGAAGTGGGATTGTTTTATCCTCTCCGGATGGGATTAAATAATCCTATCTAACTCCCTAACCCGACGCATCAAACACAACCACAAAGTTCTCCATCTTAAATGGATGGGAATAGAGTAATTCAACGTTGTAGAAATGAAGAATTCATGCCCAAATCAAACATTGGTAATTAAGACATGGAAAAACTTTCCAAGAATTTAGGATGCTCATACTATTCCCAAAATTTGAATCAAATGAGCTCCTAGATTGTAAATCTTTGATGAACTTGAGGGAAGGTCATATGAAGGTCAATACTACAAATTTCTTCTTCTTCTTCTTCTTCTTCTTCTTCTTCTTCTTCTTCTTCTTCTTCTTCGATGAACTTGAGGGAAGGTCATATGAAGGTTTCTTCGAGTTGAGAGGGATTCCATTGCTCAACTAGTGAACGCAACACGTTAACCACATGGCCCATGTCGGGTCTTTGGAGCGGCTTGCAAGTGGTGCAATGACAGGCTAGCTTGACTACCTTGCAAATGCTATCAAAGGTTTCCTCATCGCGATCGAGTGTGGTGTCAATGGCATTTCTAATGCTGTCCTTGTTTGTAAAGACTCTTCGGAACCATGTCTCTAAGTGGGAACACTCCTCCGGCATGGTCTTGTCTAGTGCTTTTCGACCTGTTATTATTTCCATTAACACGACTCCGAATGCGTATACGTCCACTTTCGCGGTCACCCTTCTGGTATTAGCTTGTGTACGTACCATAAAGAACATGAAAATGATAAGTTCAAATAAAAATCTTAGCAATTTTGATATACAATTAAGACATGTCTGAATTTAATAAACATAACAAAATAAGAAGAGAGAAGGCTATAATTACCAGCATACTCGGGTGCAAGGTACCCGAAAGTTCCGGCCAATCGGGTAGTAACAGAGAATTTCCCATCAGGCGTATTTTTCACCAAACCGAAATCTGCAACCTTAGCTCTCATATCATCACCAAGAAGAATGTTAGAGGGCTTTAAATCTCTATGGATGAAGCTCTGTTGCGCCAAGCTATGTAGGTACTCGACCCCTCTTCCCACATCCAATGCTATTGTTACCCTTTGCTTCCACCTAAGAGGGTTATAGCCATGTTGTTCGCATTCAAACAAATGCTGTGTTAAAGTCCCTTGCGGCATGTACTCGTACACCAAAAACCTCTCGTTGCCATTGATGCAGTAACCCAGAAGAGAGACTAAATGCCTATGCCTAACTTTCGTAAGAATGGCAATTTCGGCTTGAAACTGCTTCATTCCTTCCGTACCCATTACCCCAGTCTCCATCCTCTTCACTGCGATCTTGGTCCCATCTTGCAATTCTCCTTTATAAACGACTCCAAATCCACCTCTACCCAAGATATTGTCTTCACTAAAATTGTTGGTCACTTGTCGAAGCACTTGAATCGAAATCACCACATTCCCACCTTTGAAAACCGGTATCTCACTGTGATCGCCACAACGCATTACGCTATTTTTCGCCATTTCGTTCCCATTTTCGGGACCTGCCACTCTCCTTAATCTCTGGTGGCGCCTCTTAACATAGCACTTGTAGGACACAAAGATTATTACCCCAATGAAAACCAACACAGCAACAACTACACCAGCAATCATACCAGCCGAAACTGAAGGCCTTTTAGATGATCCGCCTCGACCTCCAGACGAATTGTTTCTATCTGAAGATGGAGGTCTTCCAACACCTCCTCCATCACCAGTACTAATATTTTGTCCCAGTAACAAATTCTCACTTGATGTAAACTTCACACTTGGCGGAAAAACAGGTATAGGCCCACTTAGATTATTATTAGAAACATCAAGCGTTTGAAGCTGTGTCAAAGTCGTCAAGCTATTCGGAATCGAACCCGTTAAATGATTATCATTCAATGACAAACTCCTCAACGAAGTTAAATTCGCAAAGGAAGGCGAGATTGTACCCACATACTGCTGCTTACCAAAATTAACAGTGGTCACATATTTCCCCGACGAATCACAGGAAATAAATGTCCATCTTTGGCAGCATCATTCCCTTGCCAAGATTCAGCCAAATTCATCGGATACCCAATGGCACCGGCAACTTCAAGAAGAACCGTAACCTGCGGATCACAAGGACCCAGAGTACTCAGACAAAAGCTATTAGCACTACCAAGCGAGTTCTTAACCCCGGATTTAAACACGGGCAATGGACCCTGCAACTTATTATTCTGCAAAGATATATTAGCCAATTTCGGCAGATTCATAATCACCGGTGGTACAACACCCGTAAACTGATTATCTCTTAGCTGCAAATCAAACAGATTCTGGCAGTTCGAAAGGTCCGGGATCGGACCCGTAAAAGCATTAGCATGAAGCCAAACTTGGTAAAGCTGTGTCATCGAAGACAACACATCAATCGGACCCGATAATCCCTGAGCCTGATTATTGATCCAAAGATTCTGAATCACGGAACCACCCAAAGATTTAGGCAACACACCAATTAAATTATTGTACGACAATCTGAGACTCTGCAAATTGGGGAAAGACCCGAAAATATCCGGAATACTTCCAACCAAACTCGCATTACGCGCCGATAAAGTTCTCAAACTACTACTATCCCTCAACTGAATCGGCACCTCCCAAGATTTTAAACTCGGATTATGACTTATACTAAATAACTGTAAATTGGTGAGACCCACAAGGAAATCAGACGGAACAGAACTAAAATCATTACTATAAAGAAAAATATGTTCTAGCGTAGTCATGTTGGCGAAGGAAGGTAAAGCGCCATTGAGGGAGTTTTGCTGGAGAGCTAGGGTTTTGAGCTGAGAGAGGTTGTTGAGCTCAGTGGGGAGTGTACCTTGGAGGTTTTTGGAGCGGAGGTTGATAGAGGTGACTCGGCCAGAGTTGTCACAGTCGATCCCGGACCAGGCGCTGCAGATGTCTGCGCCCGTCCAGTCTTTGGGCGCTGTTCCGCCGAGGTTGGTGGCGAGTTTTTGGAGTACGGAGAGATCATCTGCAGTTGAGAAAGAAAGGGACGCGAGGAGGATGAAAAAGAGAGAATATAGGGTTTTGAGAGTGGACATTGTTAGGAAATATGAATTTTTTTTGTGGGGGTGTTTGTCTGAAAGGCAACGGTTTGTTTTTTGTAAGTACTTTCTGAATCTGAAAAAATAGGTGCGAAGGAACCGGGTCTCGGCCCTCATGTGGACGTCAGGTTTGATTTCCCTCCCTTGCTTCTGAAGTTTCTTGAGATTGGACGGCGACAACTAGAAGTTTTGTGCGGTGATTAATCCCACTCTTATTATACTAGTACAAGGATATTTGGTGACAACAAAAAAATAAAAATGTGTATATTAGTTGTCACCTTGAAAGAGTTAATTGGAATGATTTATGAAGCATAAATTTTGGGTTCATCCTGATTTTAATATATTTCTAAAGATTTGACTCAGTTTAATTTAATTAATTGTTAAGAACAAAACTTGTTTATTATCATTAGTGTATTTATTATGTATTAGAAAATAATCAATAAAAATAAAATAGATTCAATATTTTCAAAAGAAAATGATCTATCCATTTTAAATTAAAAACCCACTATTCTTTCTTTAGAAAGTGTACTTTCGATTTTCAGTTTTCATGTATTAAAATTATAATTTTTGTTTCCTTGACAAGATCAAATTAACCTCTAAACTGAAAAGGCGAGTTTTGTTATATGAAATCGAGCGGTAGGCTTTTAATTAAGATGAAAGAATAACATGCACTCACTTTGAGATTGAGAGAGCATATATATATATATTTGAACATAGCTAAAACACTCTAAAATTTACTACAAATATATATATAAAGTGTCTAATAAAAAAGTGTAGTAATTATATCACTAAAGATAAATTAGATTACTAAAATAATTCATATACACTCTAAGCGAGCGAATTGTCTTAGCACTATGAGGATACAATTCTTGTTATAAGATATTATAGTTTGGGATAGCTAATTTTACAAACAGAATTGTCCTATTTCAATTCGAGTATAATTGCAACTCATGGCAAAGATCAAAATAGTGTTTTGAATGATAATAATTATATTTTTTTTCTTTCTCTCCTTAATAAACGCCGCGAAATTTGAAATTCGCCTATGCGTGCATTTTACGGACATGTCAATTTCCTTCATTTTCCTTTAGCTTTCTAGAAGTGGGTCCGTAAAAACACGGTGTTTCTCTAAAAGAACATTCTAATCAATGAAATTGTTTTTAATTGGCTCAAATTATTAATTGCACATTGAAAACTTGTAGAAGTCAATAAATATTGATAAATAAAGTAGTGTTATCACATAATAACAAGATACTTTAAGATAAAACATCACATATGTGGTTCAAAGGGTATTTAAGTTGGGAACAGTTTCATTATTATGTACGCGAATCGGTGGATTTAAGGACCTAAAGTGTTAGTCGCTACGAAAAGCATCCCGGTAGCTAGACTCTAGCAGAAGGGTGTACCTCCAGATGGTATTGGTCAAAACAATAAAATTATAATTCTAGACGTCCCTGAAAAAGTGGTACTATCTTTTTTCAAATTTAAACAGTATAAATTGTGTTTAAAATCGTATTCTAATAGTCCTTTTTTTAAACTGTCATATAAAATTTGAAAGAAACAATGGGATACAAATTGTTAATTACATGCATTCGAATAGTTTTACTTATTTTTTTAATACATAATTTTACATGTTCTTTTTGATCTCGACATGCATGCTTCAAATTAAAATCCAATTTTTAGATTTAAAGTTTGGCATTTTAGCTTTTTAAGAAACTTTATGAGAAAGAAATGTATGTCATACTAATATACAATAGTCAGTATTATTGGAGCATAAATATTTTTACGTTGTATAATATCATTGCTCAGTTAACAATGCATTTACACAATTGTTGAAGTGCCTAATTGTTGTAAATATTACCAACTTGGGGCGGGCACCTAACTCACATTGATTGCTCAGCTCATTGCATGCATTTGCAAATTTATTAGCACGAGATTCGCAAACAATGTAAATATGTTTTTACACTAAGTAGAAATTCTCGTCGGAACTCCGACTTTAGGTGGCGGCAATAGATTTAAAGTTTGACACTAGTCTTTTTACATTGTATAATTTACTCATTGTTAGTTGACAATACTTTTACACAATTGTTGAAGTGCCTAATTGTTGTAATTACCAACTTAGGGGGGACACCCAACTCACATTCCTCAATTTTATTGTGGCACTACGTATGGCAAAACAAATTGAGAATAAAGATGTTAGGGCTCTATTAAAAAGAAAAGGCAAATTGTACAGTTTTGCTAGGCTTTAGTTCGATTTTGAAAGGGCAAAACTAGAACTCAACTTATTCGGTTTATGTTCGATTCTTTGTTTTGGTTTTATTTTTTGATTTGGTTTCTAAACGAACAATTTGAATTGAATAGATTTAGTTCGATTCAATTCTATCGATCAATTTTCAAATTCTTCTCAATACCCTATTACAATAGAAATAAAAGCTGTCTAACTATAGGGAAATTAATAATTAGATACATAAACACGTGCCAATATATTCGGAATCGGCCCAAAATTGGGGTTGCCAATTAATGGGCTTTTTCAAATAAAACGGGCCTAATATTCCTTGCATTTTAAAGAACCTAAACATTACTTGAACAAAGGCCAACACTTAAAAATAGCCCAGCAGGCATTATGCATATGTATTTTATATACATAGTGCATATAGGCACAATAATTCCAACTAGACATTTATATCGGATAAAAACTGGCATACCAAATGTGGTTAGTACATATATTAGTTAAAAGAATTTTGCTACGTTTTATTATAATTAATAAGTAATTGATACATTGATGTGTCACTTTTTTATGTCAATGTAGAATTACTCATATAACTATAGGTAGACTTATACGGGGCTGAAGGACAGGAGTAGCCCCTTCAAATTTATGGAGATATTTAATATTAAAATAATTACATATGCAATATGTGTACTACTCAAATATATAATTTGAGAAAAAAACTTAATAATAATGAATGATAGTTTGGTTATTAAGTAAGGGGGTAAATTGTTTCTTTGCCAAAGTTGAGATCTTGTTATAATAATAATAATAATAATAATAATAATAATAATAATAATAATAATAATAATAAATAGTTATTTTTTTATTTTTTTTAGCAGTTTAATGCTCACCCATGCATATCACATCAATATATTACGCGCTACAAAAAAGGGATATTCGCCCCAGGGTTAAAATTAGTATTACACCTATAATCCTAATAAATAATAAGAGATAAATAAAACTAATGTGTTCTCCTTTTTACAAAACTTTGTTTAGGTGATGAAATAAAATGTGGCCCCATCTTTAAAAATGCTTAATTCTTATTGCTTGCAATTTGATCATATTTTATAGGAATCACACTATGTGTTGTCCAAAGAAATTTAAAAATATTAAATGAAAATACAAGTGTCGGCTCACATTTTGCCACCCTAAGCATATCAGAGTGGGACGACACAATACATGTCGCTTAGAGTAAATATTTGCCGTCTACTAACTTTAACTTGGCTTAAGCATTTATATTACAGATGGCCTAATAACAAAAAAGGCAAAAAAAAAGTGTGTCCTTCAATAAAACTACCCTAAAATACCGACCCCCCCCCCCGGGTCCCCCCGTTTCCCAATTTTAGCAGTTTTCTATCAAATGTATTTAAATTTTAGATAAGGTAGAAAATCTTATAAAGAACGAACTTCAATTTTAAGTTGAAAAACTGATAATCAAAAGTTAGAAAATATCTCGTCTACCACATTAGAAAATACTGTGTTTTGGACCTAATAAATATATGGTATTCTTAGATGCACCACATACCTTATTTCAAAAACATTGTCACCTCAACCCACAATTATACACAAAATTCTAATTCTGAGTAGAATACTCCAACACTAAAAAAAATTTAACATTTTTAGCTTCAAAATTACAACTAAATGATTACAAAATTAAATTATCCTACATTCGTCAAATGCTTTAACTCAAAGACAATCAATTGTTTTTATTTATAGCGCTTATCTAATTTTGACGTTGGAGCAAAATTATGAACATTTTGAGTGTAAGGCCGGTGTACTAAATATGTTTAACTTCTATAGTTTTCGAGAAAACAGTTCGTAACTTCTTCCAAAATTATGAGAAGGTGTATTTAATTTAGATTTTAAAAGATTGTGAACTGATTTTTTATAATCCGTGGATTTTGATATATCTATGGATTCATTTAAGTCTATATAAAGTTCAACATATTTTAATCCATGGATTTGTTAATATTTTTGTAGATTTTAATAAGTTCTATGAATTCTCCTAATAACAATAAAAAAAATCAAAAGAGAAGGATAATTCATTTATAATTAGTAGGAAATATAATCCTAATTCAACTGAGCCAATAACAATTAGACGTGCCAAACGTAAGTGAAAAGACTTCAAATTTATCTAATTATAATTGAACAAAAAATCTAGATTATCACAAGAAAAAATATACACAAGGAGGAAAGAAACAAAATCACGTCATGTTGATGGTAATAGATAAATTTTTGTATTCAAAAATTTTGGATTTGTTTTCTCCATATAATCTAGATTATCAATGAACATTAGTCTTGTTTGGCTATTTATGGAGAAAATAGATCCATGCAAAACAGGATCAATGTTTAGTAAATAATAACTAATATATTAGCGTAGGGACGGAGCCAAAAATTCTAATTAAGGAGGGCAAAATTAATACTACTATTATTTTTTTGCCAAAATTAAATAAGGCAAAATAGTTTGTATATCTATATTATGGATAACTCATGTCTATGGCACAAATTAAATGATGTAATTTATGTAAACGCATGAAAATATAAACATAGGAATAAATCTATCATTCCAAATTAAAAATACATTTTTCTAATTAAACATATAAATTTTAAAACACAACATATACACGAAGTATACACGGAAATTAACATATACACAAACCAATGCGTCTTTCACAACTACTCAAAAATAATAACCAAAAGAGAAGGATAATTTGTTTATAATTAGTAGGAAAAATAATCATAATTCAATTGAGCCAATAACATAGTGATGCAATATTGACTATTATTTTAGAACCCAAAGAAAACGATTAGACGTGCCAAACGTAAGTGAAAAGATTTCAAATTTATCTAATTATAATTGAAAAGAAAATCTACATTATGACAAGAAAAAATATAAACGAGGAAATTAAGAAACAAAATCAGGTCAGCTACTCAATTGATGGTAATATAAAAAAGAATATATATTCAAAAATTTTGGATCTTGTTTTCTCCATATAATCTAGATTTATCAATGAACATTGGTCTTGTCAATTTGGCTATTTATGGAGAAAACATCGCCAATGTTCAGTAAACAATAACTAATATACTAGCGTAGGGACAGAGCAAAAAATTCTAATTAAAAGGGACAAAATTAATATTACTATTATTTTTTGCCAAACTTAAATAGGGGGCAAAATAGCTAATATATCTATACTAGAGGTAGCTCATGGATACAACACTAAAGGTACCGCACGTGAAAACAAAAACATAGGAATAAATTTGAGATAATGGATTATAGGGCCTCCTCCGTAATGTTTTATTAAAAATACATTTTTCCAGTTAAACATATACATTTGGTTTTAAAAAGGACACTTTCATAATATCAATTTATTTTAAAGACAAATGATAAATGTATACAAATATACCCTAATTAGTTTAAGTTAATGTTAAAAATAACAAACTCTCTCTCTCCAGTTCTCATGCTTTTCTCTCTTCTCTCTACTCTAAAATAAATATCACTTTTGCTTCTTCTCTCTAAAATCAATAGACCAATTTAACTCCGACCAACGATCTCACTAGTCCTCCTCCACCACCACCACTTGGCTCTCCGATCGTTATCGCCGAGAGGATCGGAGCACCGTTCTCATCTTTTTCTTCTTCTTTTCTGTAGAGGTAATCATAAAACAGATATAACTTTTGATTGAACCGTTGGATCTAACTGATTTTCGAATATGTTGTTCAGAAGACAAAGTTACTATATTATCGCTTAAATCAAGACGATCGGAGCTCGTTTTGTTATCAAAATCAACCAATTTCAACAGCCCAGTGGGATATTAAAAAAAATCTAATCGTACTCTTTAACGGTAACTATATATTACATATATACGTGAAATAGAGTGGATGTTGATCTCAATGATCAACTTTTGTTATTCTATATTTTGTAATGGTGCTAAAATCATTTTAGCACAGTTTGGTTGTTGTTCAAGCGGTGCTAAATACATTTAGCACCTTCTGGTTGCTGTCCAGAAGGTTGTCCAAAAGGTGCTAAATGCATTTAGCACCTTCTAGAGCGCATTTAGCACATTTTGATTGCTGTCCAAGTGGTGCTAAATGCATTTAGCACCTTTTGGATAGCAATCAAAAGGTGCTAAGTACGTCAAGGTGGTGTTAAATGCATTTAGTACCTTCTAGAGCGTACTTAGCACCTTTTGATTGCTATCCAAAAGGTGCTAAATGCATTTAACACCTTCTGGACAGCAATCAAAAGGTGCTAAATGCACTCCAGAAGGTGCTAACACCTTTTGATTGCTATCCAGAAGGTGCTAAATGCATTTAGCACCTTCTGGTTGCTATCCAAGTGGTGCTATCCAGAAGGTGCTAAATGCATTTAGCACCTTCTGGTTGCTATCCAAGTGGTGCTAAATGCATTTAGCACCTTCTGGAGCGCATTTAGCATCTTTTGATTGTTGTCCAGAAGGTGCTAAATGCATTTAGCACCTTCTGGTTGCTGATATTGTCATAATTAGACATGAGATGTTATAAGAAAATGGTATTAGTGTCTTTTTTGTACAGTGTCCTTAATTTACATGTCTAATTTTTAAATATCCTTTATAATTATATTATTATTAAAATAAGCCATTATGCTCAATTGCCCCAATAAATTTGTCATTCTAAATTAAAAATACAATTTTCCAATTAAACATATACGTTTAAAACACATCATATACACAATTAAAGTATACATGGAAATTAACATATATACAAACCAATACGTTTTTCACAGCCACTACCACTAGTTTGTATTATATGGAGTCTTTCACAATTCTATTTTATTTTAAATTAAAATCTAAAAACACGTGATTATAAATGCACATCATATATGATAGATATGAGATTCAAAAAAAAAGGAAAAATAACAAACAAACTAAACTCTTTAATGGTAACTAGGTATATTACCAGAGAGACATGAAAAAAAGAAGAAGAAGAAGAAGAAGAAGAAGAAGAAGAAGAAGAAGAAGAAGCTCTTTAATGATAACTAGGTATATTACTTGAGAGACACAGGGGTTACCTTTCGCTCTTTTGTTTTTTGAAGTGTTCAAATATTTTACTAGGATATCTTATATGTTTATATGTTGGTATTTTTTATTTTTATTTTATTTTTGTTACTAAGATCGAGGAAAGAAAAGAAAGACTTGCATGTTTAATGAAGATAACGTATGTATTCATAACAAAGTGGAGTATCTAAGGTTTTGAGAGGAACAGGCTCTAGAAAGAGATGTAAAATATTTTGGTTTAAGAAAAGATTTATATGTGGATTTGGTATTTATACCAAAACCCCAAAATTAAGCATAATCCATCAAAAAATAAAATCATCCAAATTCATTATAGTTTTGAATATCATAAGATTTAGAAAGATATTTTTAAAATCATAATTGAATACAATAAGATTTTAAAAGACTTTTAAAAATCTTAATTGAATACCCATAAATGTTAGAAGTTCAAAAATTCATATGGACTCTAAATTGAATACACTCTCGCATATTCAAGTCAAGGATACTTTACTTTTTAATAGCACATAGGTTCCTCTATAAGTTTGTTCTAACATTCAGGTATCTTTTTTATTGAACATCTCGTGGTAACATTTTCCATGGAAAATGATGCTTTTCCACTTGATGATTTTTATTTTTGCATTTCTTTTTCTAGGCAATTTTCCCACTTTTGCCTCAAGTGCATTTTCAAGGCAATTGACTGGATATCTTATATGTTTGGGGGGATATGTTGGTATTTTTTCCATGCTTGGTATTAAGATCGAGGAAAGAAAAGAAAGAGTTACATGCATCCATAATGAAGATTAACGCAATGCATAACAAAGTGGAGTATCTAAGTTTTCGAGATCTAGAAAGAGATGTAAAATATTTTGGTTTAAGAAAAGATTTATATGTGGATTTGGTATTTATACCAAAACCCCAAAATCAGGCATGACCATAAAAAAAAAAAAAAAATCATCCAAATTCATTATAGTTTTTAAAATCATAATTGAATACCCATAAATGTTTGAAGTTCGGGTAAAAATTCATATGGACTCTAAGGGGGCTTATATTCAAGTCAAACACACTGATACTTTATTTTTTAATAGCACTCATTCTTGGCAATTCCTCCATAAGTTTGTTCCCGTAAATATAAGGACATTTTTCAAATTTTATCCATTAAAAGAACACACATCTTTTTTTATAACAGTCAATCAAACGCACCCTCATTACAATTTTTCACTTCCGTACTTTTATAAGTGATCGATATGCCTCGGCAACCACCTCCGTTACCACCGCTCATTACTACCATCCAATGCTGAAGCTTCCGGTGAGAAATTTCTTTCCAGTCCAAAAATAGATTATCAACTTGTCCACAAATTTAGCACTAAAATAGATTTACAAGCATGCAATGAGTGATCAACAGTGACTAGGGTGTCCAACCCCAAGTTGGTTACAACAATTAGGCACTTCGACAATTGTGTAAATTTGCATCGTCAACTGTGCTTCGAGAAAGAAAATTTTATACAACGTAGACATATTTTGTTCTCCAACAGTTATATATATCTTCTTGTCAACTTAGCTACGTGTAAAATAAATGTTTAAAATGCACTCTTATTTTGCTGTTACGTCAATTATTTTTTCTCATAATTTTCTTAAAAAACTTTATCCGTCAAAATTTAAATCTAAAAATAGGTTTTTAATTTGATGCATACTTGTTCCACATCTAAAAAATGACATGTAAAATTATGTATAAAAGATAACTGAAATTATTGAATATTGTATGTAATAATTTGTATCCCATCACTACTTTCAAATTTTATATAAGAGTTTTAAAAAAGACTATTAAAGCATACATGATTTTACACACAAATTATACTACATCGGAATTTCAAAAAAGAAACTAAGAAAGTCACTTTTCTTTTTGGAACGCTGAGAATTAAGGCTATTTCTAATGGTATTTTCTATCATATGTGTCATACTATTTTTAGTAGATTTTCTATGTCTATTTTTTTTTTTTGACAATAGATTTTCTATATCTATTTAGCAATACAATTGTAGTGATAAAAACATTTCAAATAAAGTTCTTCTAATGGTGTAATATCTATCCTACTTTTCTTATCTTAGTCAGCCCAATTTTTAAATTAGAATTAATTTATAAGATGTAGTCGGATCCATTGAATTATTTTCAAGTATGATATAAAATTTACATCACCATTTCAAATGGTGATAGAAATTTTTCATACTATTCTCTTGCCGTGTCACATGATAATACATTAAAAATTTTCATTAGAGCAAATAGTGATAGAATTTTTTCATACAACATTTGCTATATCACATGAAAATACATATAAAAAAATTTATTAGAGAAAATGATGATAGAAATTGTTTATACATTCGCTTGTCATGTCACATGAAAATACATGTAAAATTTTTCATTAGCGAGTTTTTTTCCTAATTTTTATTTATATTATAAAAATTTAAATTAATAAAAAGAACATTAAAAATGGTCTAACCAATGTATTGTTTCACAATTAAAACTGTCAAAACCTTTTTTTTTTTTTTTGGGTAAAAGTCAATACCTTTTTCAAAAGAAAACGACTGTGGAACCAATTGCATAGCTCTGGTGGAAAATATGAGAAAAAGGAAAAGGTCTAAAAGACCGAAAAAATTCTTTGAAAAAAAAACCCCGCTGTTACCGAGCAACGTACGAAATCTACACAAAAAGCAAGGAAATTGACTCTTGAACTTTAACGCGTTTATTAGAGAAAATGATGTGGCCCATGTTAGGGTTTAAATTCAGAATGCCCCATACTATACGATTAACGAACGTACTTAGCGGTGAACACTGTATTACTTTTTATATAATAAAAAGTAGTGATATTTGAATTTTAAAAAATGTATAAGAGAACAAAGAATAGTATGGTTGAGATTTAAATACTTTTTGAATGAATTGTAATATCCTTAGTACGGGTTACGACTTAATTTATATAATAAGTGATGATAATTTTTTAGTCTTAAAAATGTATAAGGAAATAAATAATTGTGTTAGGCAAAAATTTAAGATACTTTTTTGATGGTTGATAGTACTTTGGCGCGGATTATAAGTGTGTGTAAATTTTTTTCATTTTACACCGGTATAAATTCAACCTTCTCTGTCACTGGTTTACATCTGGCCAAACTTATTTTTCAAGTTGAAGTTTTGATACGCTAAATATACTCTGAAATTGAAAGGTAACAACTAATTTGGGATATTTTTGAAAGAGACTAGGAATAGGAGACTTTAAATTTAAGATAGATTAAATATATATTTTTAAAAATTATTGAATCTAGTTTTTTTTTTATTTAACATGATCAATATATGTATGAACTTATTTAGCAATTAATTAAATTAAAAGTAGGTTGTATCTTTAAAAATATATTAAATGTATCTTTAAAAATATATTAAACTCAAGGTGAACTCAATTTGGGACAAAAGAGCACATTTGAAGAAATGCAACTTGAAGTCTTAATTTGCTTTGCTTTTCTTTTCTTTAAGCATGTGGTGGTTGCCCAATAACACATGACACAACTATCAACTAGCTGTATCACAATATCCCTTTATTACTTTACAATTATTCTCTTCTTTCTTATGATGCTACTACTAGTAGTTGCAATAATTAATTCTATGTTTTACAACACTAGTTCCTTTAATCTACAATATCTCACTACTTAAGTAAATAAAAAATTCAGGTTACATTAATAATTTTAGCTCTGATTTCAAAATATAGTGTTAAACCAACTTAATTATTTTTATATAAATAGTTGTTACACCAATTAAATAAACTATTAAATGTGTAGTCATACTAATTCATTTGAATGGTTAAGAGTTTGTTCAAAAATTAAGTAACAATAGCATTTTCGTGCACCAATTATTCTATTTCATAAACACAAAATAGACCTAACTCATCTCCATTATTTTTTTCTTTCAATATCCCTCAATAAAGTCCATGTCTAGGTTTAAAGTGATGAATGTTTTTAATGAGATTTAGATTTTAGAGATATTCTCTGCAAAATTTCAATAAGAAATTCAAGTTGAAAGTAAGTGTAACAAAAATTTGATATATATGTTTATTTTCATTTATTAAAACTTAGATGATAATCAATCTCACCCACTTTTATATAATCCTTGGTACGAAATTTTGTTGAGATAATCATTTACTTATTATAGAAATCTTCTCCTCCAAATTTCATAAACAAATTCATCTTAAAACCCCAATTAAAAAAATGGAACCAAGATAGTATTAAAGTCATTGTTTTTTATCCAAGCAATTCAGTAATACAATAATCGTACAACTTTTCTGTGTTTATACTGTTTACGATCAACACAATAAAGGTTGAACATACAAACACTACCGAGTGAAATACAATCACCACTACAAATGGACAAAAAAATAGAGTCAATAGTCCATATCATGTTGATGTGGATCCAACCCATGACGAGAGGGTTACCGCAAATTTGAAAATTGAATGAACGAACTGTACCAAGCCAAACTGATTTGTGAAAAACATAATCGAAAACGAAACAAATAAATCAAACTGAAACTAAATATGTTTTGTTTGGTATGAGCTTGAGGCGTGACATTGCAAAATCGAACTAAAATATAATTTAATCTATATATATATATAAATATATTATATAAAATAATATTATTTCTAATTTCACTAGAATTACCCAATTCCCTAAATTAAGGATGAAGCCGGAAATATAAATGATTTTTAGCAGTAAAAACAGGAATAAAAATTGTACACCAATCGAAACAATATAAAAAAACTACGACCGTCCAAAAGATAAAATTAAAAAAACAAGCCGTTCAACAGTTCGACTACACCGCCCCTTTCAGAACATAAAGAACCAAACTCTCTCTCTCCCCCTTCTGTCTCTCTCTCTAGATCCCAACAATGTCCATTTTCAAAACCCTACATTCTCCCCTCTTCTTCCTCCTCCTCGCGACCTTGTCTTTCTCAACCGCAGACGACCTCTCCGTACTCCAAAAACTCGCCACCAACCTCGGCGGAACCGCGCCCAAAGACTGGACGGGCACAGACATCTGCAGCGCTTGGTCCGGAATCAACTGCGACAACTCCGGCCGAGTCACCTCCATCAACCTCCTCTCCAAAAACCTCCAAGGTACACTCCCCACTGAGCTCAACAACCTCTCTCAGCTCAAAACCCTAGCTCTCCAGCGAAACTCCCTCAATGGCGCTTTACCTTCCTTCGCCAACATGACTACGCTAGAAGAGATTTTTCTTGATGCTAATGATTTTAGTTCTGTTCCGTCTGATTTCCTCGTGGGTCTCACCAATTTACAGTTATTTAGTATAAGTGATAATCCGAGTTTACCATCTTGGGAGGTGCCGATTCAGTTGAGGGATAGTAGTAGTTTGAGTACTTTATCGGCGAGTAATGCGAGTTTGGTTGGAAGTATTCCGGATATTTTCGGGTCTTTCCCCAATTTGCAGAGTCTCAGATTGTCGTACAATAATTTAACTGGTGTGTTGCCTAAATCTTTGGGTGGTTCCGAGATTCAGAATCTTTGGATCAATAATCAGGCTCAGGGGTTATCGGGTCCGATCGATGTGTTGTCTTCGATGACACAACTTTACCAAGTTTGGCTTCATGCTAATGCTTTTACGGGTCCGATCCCAGACCTTTCAAACTGCCAGAATCTGTTTGATTTGCAGCTAAGAGATAATCAGTTTACGGGTGTTGTACCACCGGTGATTATGAATCTGCCAAAATTGGCTAATATATCTTTGCAGAATAATAAGTTGCAGGGTCCATTGCCCGTGTTTAAATCTGGGGTTAAGAACTCGCTTGGTAGTACTAATAGCTTTTGTCTGAGTACTCCGGGTCCTTGTGATCCGCAGGTTACGGTTCTTCTTGAAGTTGCCGGTGCCATTGGGTATCCGATGAATTTGGCTGAATCTTGGCAAGGGAATGATGCTTGCCAAAGATGGGCATTTATTTCCTGTGATTCGTCGGGGAAAAATGTGACCACTGTTAATTTTGGTAAGCAACAGTATGTGGGTACAATCTCGCCTTCCTTTGCGAATTTAACTTCGTTGAGGAGTTTGTCGTTGAATGATAATCATTTAACGGGTTCGATTCCGAATAGCTTGACGACTTTGACTCAGCTTCAAACGCTTGATGTTTCTAATAATAATCTAAGTGGGCCTATACCTGTTTTTCCGCCAAGTGTGAAGTTTACATCAAGTGGGAATTTGTTATTGGGGCAAAATATTACTACTGGTGGTGGAGGAGGTGTTGGAAGACCTCCATCTTCAGATAGAAACAATTCGTCTGGAGGTCAAGGTGCATCATCGAAAGGGCCTTCAGTTTCGGCTGGTATGATTGCTGGTGTAGTTGTTGCTGTGTTAGTTTTCATTGGGGTAATAATCTTTGTGTCCTACAAGTGCTATGTTAAGAGGCGCCACAAGAGATTTGGGAGAGTGGGTGGTCCCGAAAATGGGAAAGAAGTGGTGAAAAATAGCGTAATGGGTAGCTCAAATGGCTATGGCGGAGTTCCGAGTGAATTACAGAGCCAAAGTAGTGGTGATCATAATGAGATGCCGGTTTTCGAAGGTGGTAATGTGGTGATTTCGATTCAAGTGCTTCGACAAGTGACCGACAATTTTAGTGAAAACAATATCTTGGGTAGAGGTGGATTCGGAGTCGTTTATAGAGGAGAATTGCACGATGGGACCAAGATTGCTGTGAAGAGGATGGAATCTGGGGTAATGGGTACCAAAGGAATGAACGAGTTTCAAGCCGAAATTGCCGTTCTTACAAAAGTTAGGCATAGGCATTTGGTCGCTCTTCTGGGTTACTGCGTCAATGGCAACGAGAGGCTGTTGGTGTATGAGTACATGCCACAAGGGACTTTAACTCAACATTTGTTTGAATGCGAAGAACATGGCTATACCCCCCTTAATTGGAAGCAAAGGGTAACAATAGCATTGGATGTGGGAAGAGGGGTCGAGTACCTACATAGCTTGGCGCAACAGAGCTTCATCCATAGAGATTTAAAGCCCTCTAATATTCTTCTTGGTGACGATATGAGAGCTAAGGTTGCAGATTTTGGTTTGGTGAAAAATGCGCCCGATGGGAAATACTCTGTTGAGACGCGATTGGCTGGAACTTTCGGATACCTTGCACCCGAATATGCTGGTAATTATAACCTTTTCTCTTCTTATTTTTGTTATTTTTATTAAATTCAGGCATAAGTGTGTTTCAATGTTTAACTTATGCATTTTGATTGTGTTGTAAGATATTGATAAAGCTAAAAATGGAAATTGGTCGCGCAATACAAGCCTAAAAACCTTATGTTTCATTGAGAACAATGTTTCTTAATAGGCAATTACCACTACCTTGATAACCATAATGCCAAAACTTTTAGTGCACTTTTGGAAGTACTTTCTGGCATGAAAATTGGTGGGGTTCGCTGTTAGTTCCTTGTCATCCATCAGAAATTTAGTAGGGAAAAACAAAGGAAAAAAAAGAGGAGATGGGTAAATTACAAGAAACCAGTTATCTGTGTTTTAATTTTTTCGGAGCTGATATCTAAACGCATTAGATAAAGTTTCATCTCAACAAATGATATTATTCCCTTGCCAAATTATCGTCTTTTTTGCTTGTTTTCTTATTGATTCTTTTGGTGCTACATTTGGAAATATGTGAGATTTGAGAACAAATTTAGTGATTATCGCAGTTGCAACAAAGATGCACATATGTTCAAAGAGACACATATGTACAAATAACTGATCTGTCTTCAGGATAGTTTGTCTTTAATCATATGTTCAAAGATATACATATATGAAGACCATTGTAGATGTGCGTATTTGATATTTTTTTCCTTGAAATTGGACCCTATGATTGTGATAATTATAAGGAAACATCAAGAAAAGGACCATGTATCCATTGAAGTTTGTGAACCCCAAATTGCGACAGTTATATTAGAAGTTGTCAATTTCATGTTTTTTGTGGTACACAAGAATTGAACCTATTTTCTTATCTGCAGCTACTGGAAGAGTGACTACGAAAGTGGATGTATATGCATTTGGAGTCGTTTTAATGGAAATAATAACGGGTCGAAAAGCACTAGATGAGACCATGCCTGACGAGCGCTCCCACTTAGTGACATGGTTCCGAAGGGTCCTTATAAACAAGGACAACATTAGAAAGGCCATTGACCAAACACTCGACCCTGATGAAGAAACCTTTGACAGCATTTGCAGGGTAGCCGAGTTAGCAGGTCACTGCACTGCCCGCGAACCGTTCCAGAGACCCGACATGGGCCACGCGGTTAACGTGTTGGGTCCACTAGTTGAGCAATGGAAACCCTCTCATCCCGAAGAAGAAGAAAATTACGGTATTGATCTTCATATGAGTCTCCCTCAAGTTCTTCAAAGATGGCAAGATGAAGGTACTTCCACAATGTTCGATATGTCTCATAGCGGAACTCAATCGAGTATTCCCTCGAAGCCTTCAGGATTCGCCGATACGTTTGATTCGATGGATTGCCGATAGGAAAAAAGCGCGAATATTATTTAAAGGATTTAAACAGAAGAGGAAACTTTGATATAGGTGGGAAAAATGGGGATTATATTTATTAAATTTTTGGTCCTTTGACATGTATCTGGTTTTGTGTATGTTATTCTCATTTTGTTGTATTTGGTTGACTCTTCAAATGATTTGAGAAAATTTAGCAATGAAGAAGATGGGGGAGGGGGAGGGGGATGGTGATGGTGGATGTGGAGGTTTTTTCTATCATGTAGAGGAAAAGAAGAGTGGGCCAAAGGGCAAAACAGTAATTTGGATCAAATTGTTGGATTTTTTATTTGTTTTTAAAGGTATATTTATTTAATTTAATTTCTTTTTGGGTGGTGCCTTTTTCTTTTCTTTTTCTAATGTAAAATATGTTTGACACTTTTATAGCCAGCTTTTGTATAATTTTTCCAGGCTGTGTAAACAAATAATGAAAGCATTAGATTCTGTATGTGCCAGCAATTCCTTTGAAATGACCAGGAACCTTCCACTTATCTTTCTGCTGGCCAGATAGCCATTGGTATGCATGCATAAATGGGGTTGTAAAAGCTATCTCAGAGAAAAAATATTTGTATATATATAGATAAAATATTTTTTTATTGCTAAGAATATCCCCTCAATATTTTAGTAACGACAGAAAATTGTAATTAAAGGTCTCCGTTCGTGAAGACCGGTCCATATAAGAAATATATTATCTTTATATATATTTTAAGGAAGTATAAATTTAGGCTATGCATATTGATGATTGTTGAAGCAATTATCACTTTATTAGATTATTGTACTATTTTCAAATGTTTTACAATATATTTTTAAACTTATACATTATTTTGAAAATAGTCATAGTTATTTTGACAATAGTATCATAAAATTATAAGTGAAAGATTAAAAGTGAAACAATGGTAAGTCTTAGACGGTATTGAAAAAGGTTGGAAGGGTGAATGATTAAAATTTTCTTATTAAAATTTCAGAAAAATAAAATTTTATTTTGTTCTTGAATAAAAATTATATTAAAATTAATTATTTCTACATAAATTGGCCTATCAAAAGAATTATTTTGAGATTAGATTCCCACTTTATATTTACAGCTTTTTGAAAATGCAAAAGAAAAAGGAAAAAGAAAACTTTAATCTGTTTTTTAAAAGTGTACTTTGAGTTTACATCTCATAAGGTCGAAAATTAAAGAAGGTGCATACATGTTTCTTTGGATTTGGAATTTTATGTCTAGGTGGAATAAAAAGTAAATTCCATAGAATATTCCTAGAGTGAGATTACAATGTGACATTATTCTTTTCGAATAATTACCTACTGTTATGGATGTTTTCCATCGTTAATGTCAATTTTCCCTTTAATCCGGATTAAGTGCTTAAAAATAAAATTTAGAAACTATTTAACTATTTTTCATTTATTAAATAATTTCTTCTAAATTTGGGCCTAACATTATTAGAAAACCTAAAGAATTAGAAGCAATGACTTCACACATTAATACCATCGGCGGAACTAAGTCTTGAAAGAGTAGACTCCAGTCGAATTCAATAAAAAAATATAATATTACTAATTTTATTCAAATACAACAATTAGCATGAATCAATCTATTTCAACCAACTCTTTGGTCTAATTTTAGGTCTGCCTCTGTTTAATACATAATTTTCCAGACTAAAGTAATAAAAATAAATAGGCCAGTCTTAATCTTTGAAAGAAAAAGTTGTAGAAGAGTGAAAAAAATATATTAAATAGGCTGGATCCAAAGCTGGCAAAGAGTGGATAGGATCTTTAACTTAGCTGAATGATGTTTGATGTTTGATGTTAGATTACAAGAAAGGAAGGTGGGAGGTGGGGCTTAATCTCAAAGTCATCTAAATTATCACATGGGACAGACAAAGAGTAGGTGCATGTTGGGGGCCTCCTATTAAGGAAGAAAAACACTCCTTTACTCATGTTTGTGCTCCACATGTTGTGGGCCTCATTTTGTCATTTTTTATTTCCAAGTACATATACATATATTTATATTGGTTTACACCATATAATGTTTAAGTCAGTTTTCACGCAAATCAACTAATCATTCTTTGTAACTTAGAGTGTATTCATTGTTAGTCACATAATGTTCATTCGCAACTTAGATCATATTCGCTACTGGCCATATAATATTTTTATAGCAGTCGATGTTTAACCTAGGAAAGATTCTAGTTGACTCCAAAACTAAACTAGCGATAACAGCTGAATCAAATATGATGGTTCGAAGGAGATATAATTTTGACATAAAAATTGAGATAGGTAATGCAACTAACATGTATTGCTTAATTAGAACGCGAACTCTAGAGAATCTTTACTAAAATATATTCTAACCGACGAATAATTATTAGATTAATATATGTCAATATTTTGTATCAAATAAATATATACGTTTGTATAGAAAAACTTTCATTTTGTACTGTTTATTCAAGAGTAATGATATATTTACAAATTTGATATTTAGTTAATAGTTGAAATGATATATCAAAAAGTCCATTAATATTTTTTTTAAATTCGCGTAACTCTCACTTGAATGTTTTGATAAAATTTTATGCAGTTAATCTATTTATCATAGAGATCACATTCACTAAATTTTATCAAAGATATGATAAACATATATATATATATATATATAATTTTTCATGCGAACCAGTCTCTACGTTTTTTCGTCTCTACAAACATTTCCCAAATATTTTAACGATAAAAATAATATTACTAAAGTCTCGATCTGTATAGGCCCATACGTGTTAGAAATGCATCCTATATGTATATGAAAGACTTTTTGTAGTTTATGTGAATTTTTGAGCTGATTATGATGGGTGGGACGCGTATATGCAACTGTCGCCGTGATTAATTGGAAATTTGCACATATAAAATTGGACAAATGATGAGTGGGCTTAATTGGCTTGTTTTATTATTTCAAAACAAAGATCTACAAGACCTAATAGCTTATTACTTACCTAAAATGGCAGTGCAAGTTGTCCCCACCTATATAACATTTGGTATGTAGTGTGGAAGCTCTAGGACACCTTCTTAAATGAGATTTATTGAGTTTTTAACTTTGGACCAACCCTTTTTTTAATACAAAATTTGGACCACCTCAGTCTTGAAAATAATACGACAAGAAAACAGGTCACAAGATTCACATAAAATCTTGTATTTGTATTGCTTTTGTGTCTACAGTTTTAAATTGTATGCTGTATGTTCTCTTTGCGAAATTCACACAAAATCTTGTATTCATATTGTTTTCGTATCTACAATTTTTAATTGTATGTTGTATGTTTTTTTTACGAAATTCACACGAAATTTTGTATTCATATTGTTTTTGTATCTTTAATTTTTAATTGTATGTTGTATGTTTTCTTTATGAAATTCACACGAAATCTTGTGTTCGTATTGTTTTCGTATCTACAATTTTTAATTGTCTGTTGTTGTGCTAACAAAAAAAAAAAAAGAAAAGAAAAGAAAAGAAAATCAAAAAACAATCCTATGTACTCTTGTTGGCCTGTTGAAACGTGTTTATTAGGATATACCAATAAAAATAATATATGATGTGACATAACGTACCGTGGCAGAGTAAGAATTTGGACCAAGAGGTGTCAAAATTAGCACTACGATAGTTTTTTGTTTTTTAAGCAATTAAGACGTGATGCATGAAAAATAAAACTAATAATATAATAGGGCACGTGTTCTGAAAGTATTACAAGACTTCTTCTTTATTCTTGTTAAAAGTGTCTTGTTTCAACATATATACGCTATCAAATGATCATTTATAAATTCATCTCTCATTCGGTAGCGTAGTTGTTGGAGCATTGTGTATTTGAGAAAAAACTTAGACAAGGCAAGATTGGTGTTTTCTCAAGTCCCACATAAGAGAAAGAAAAAACATTTCATGGGTTTTTATATGGGGAAATTTGCTTAAGGGCTTGAGCCTTTGGGGCATCTGTTGGGTGAGGACTTGAATGAATGTAGTTCACCACGCGCGCATCGACCGACCCGACTCGGGCTTTGGGCTTGTGCAATGTATAAATTTTTTATATAAAAAAGTTTTAGAAAATTTTATTTAATAAATAAAATTTATTTTTTTTAAAATTTCAAAAGTGGTCAAACAACTTCCAAAACGGCTCCTAATTTTCTCTTCACGTCTCCGTGAATTTTTTCACGGAAACAGATTTTTTATTATTATCCTACCGTTTTAATTTTTTCTTGAATATATAGAAAATAGAAAAAAAAATTCTTCATCATCCATCTCTTCTTCAACAACGCAAAACGGAAAAAATTAAAAAAACCCTAGAAATTTTTTTTTACCTCCGGCAGTGAAAGGTTCATCGATTCCGAGCAAATTAAAAAGTGTTTTTGTCAAGCGGTTAAAAAAGTGCAAATCGATTGTACAGAGAGTATCTGAGCTGTTTCATCCTGGGGACGGCCGTGAGAATCCGCAAATGCGACCCTCCGGGTCTCGATCCAGTGTTTAGGGGTCTGAAATATCGGAAAGAATTTTGTTGTTCTATTTGCTTCGGTGTATTGATAATTCATATCGGGGTGTCTTTCTATCATATTTTTAAATTCAAGAGGGTTCGTTCAGAGTCGCCAGTACGTTTTACGAGAAAACGAACAAAATAGTTGTGTAAAAAGAAATGCTACATATAAGCCTTTCTTTACACGTTTGTCTGCGAAATCAGGTTTCTATAGGGTTCGAAAACTATGTTACGGGTTGGGAAGGTATTAAGCACCCATTCCGCCCTTTCGGTTTCTAGTGGTCTTTTATATGTTTATTTTATATTGAAAAACTTGGGTGTTTTTACTGATAGTCTACTACTTTTCGAATGAAAAACCCTTATTTTGGAAAAAACGGGGAAAGGGATGAAAACTTTTGCGTTCCGAGATCCGGTTGTTTTGTTTTGAGAGATGTAAATACAAGTGACAAAAAGCCTTTTATTTCAGAGAGAGTTTCCCGTATTTATTTCTCCAGATAATGACGGTTTTCTTGTGTTTTGATTATTTAGGAAAAATTTCGGATCTTGTATCGGGACTAATTTAATATGGAATTAGAACTCTTTGAGAGGAGTTTTATCAGGCACGTCGCAGTCTATTGAAAAGACGAGATATGTCGAATTTTAATTCCTAAGTAAGTTTTATCGGTCCGAGTTTTGAAAACAGAATTTTATCCGGATGATAATGTACTTACTTTTCTGGTTTTACAAATGGTTTTATCAAGGTCTTTGTTTTGAAACACAGTAGACTATTTTATAACTTGACAATAAATTTATTCAAATAAAAAGTGGACAGAACAACAGAAGTAAAACAAGTACACATATATCTAATTTTAAATACTAGAAGAGACTTTCTTTACCTTTCCGACGAGAATAATAATAAGAAAGAAAATATAATATGGCTGAGAGATATCCGGTGATAATAATCTTTTTCTTCTTCAGATATTGCCGAAAATTCGATTCAAAAGCGAGACACGTCGAGTGTCGAGAATAGATTCAATGATTCTTTAGAAATAAGACGTTTGTAGAATATACTTGATAGAAGACCAGAAAATCAGATCTAAAACTCAGAACTCTTAGATCCCAAGTTGCTGCCTTTAAACCCTTGGGGGTGTTGGCCTATTTATAGTGCTCGGGTGGGAATGTCGCGCGACATTTCCCCAAAAAAGGCAAGTGTCGCGCGACATATGAGACAATGTCGCGCGACAAACGGCTGAAGTGATGTCTCTGACATAATAATGTGTCAGAGAGTAGATGGTCTAGGTCAGAGGGGTTGGTCGTGCGACACAAGGGAGATTGTCGCGCGACATTCTGTTTTGTCGCACAATAATCCCCCTTAAAAACAGGTTTGTTTGGCCAACAAACTTTTTCGAGTGCTCGGGTGGGTCCCGGGCTCTAAGAACTGTACTTCTCGATGGTTGTTAGGGTTCTTGCAGAGGTCACCGATCGGGGTGTCTACAATGGCATGGCAAGAATAGATCTGCTAGCACAATTCTGGACAAAGTCGCGAAACGTCTTAAAGAGAGCGACCTAGTCCGCGACTCAACCCGGTGTACTATCTATCTTCCTTTTGCTTTAATTTTGTTTCCGCAGTTCATATTTTCAGTAGTAGTGTACTCTTGATGATATTGATTGCCAAAAATGCCCTTTCAACACTTGTGGTTGTAACTCGTAAGATTAAAGCCAACTTCACAAACAAATTCACTAATGAATAACCAACATGATTATTGTTCTCAACTGTTTTTTGAGAAAACTCACCCATTCTCCCTTCAAATAAAAGAAAGTCATCATTAGATCTCACATCCTATCCATTACCATTGTTTCAAAGTTGAATACAAAGACTAATTTCGCTTCATTAAATTAGGGATAAATTTATTAAAACTAAGGGTAAATTGAAATAATGGTTAAATTTATATAAGATATATTTACCCACACATATATTTAGGTAATTGTTTTTTTCCAAAAAAAAGGGGTCACCCAGTAACGTGTTTAACTGAAATAATAGACTATATATTTTAGTAGTCTTTGTGTTGATCGTGTCAATCAAAAATATAAATTAGTATCTGCTTGTTTACCCAGAAATTTAATAATAGATTGGTCGGTCAGGTCTTCGGCATCAATCACCATTGGTTTTGCGTCAAAAACTGTTTAGTCATATACAATTTGTCAAATTCGTAATTTATTAGGTTTTTAGATTATCAAAACGACTTTATTATTTACGTCTTTTATATTTATTACAAATATTATTCTTGTTACGAACAATTTTTGAAAGTAAATTTATTATCACTAACACCCATAAAACTTGCTTAATGAGAAGTGAGTAAAGTCACACGTTCCATTTAAGGAAAGTTTATTTGTAAGAACTCACATAACATCAGGTAATTTAGTGTTTGAGTGTTTTCCAAATAAGGCTTGCCTAATGAAAAGTAAGTGCAATCAAATAAACTCGTCTCAAATGGGGAGAGTGTGTTGCTAAGCACCCACTTAATACCAGGCAATAGAGGGGGTATTTTTAATTAAATTTTAAAGAGAGTGTTTGTGACATATTTGGGGGTGTAAATAATATCATCTTATCAAAATGCCTATTGTTTATGCAAAACTCTGATCTAGGCTGATGAGAAACACTAGAAATACAAATAAATTTACAAAATCTTATTCTATAAAATTTAGAGAATCATTTAAGATATTATTATTTAGAACTCTTAATTTGATTATTTAAATTAATATTATAATATATATATACACCTTTATATGCACATATAACATATATAAAGAAATAATGTTTATGGTATGAACTGGTTTGTACGGATTAAACTTTTTAGCTTTCATTCTCAAAATATTGCGGAGATATTTCTAGTGACGAAAAATTGTCGCCAAATTAAAGTCCAGTACGTACGGACTGGTCTACACCAAAAATTTCCTCTCTATATATTTAGCAAGATTAGATGTGGACCGTTGGAATGTGAACCGTATTTTTAGCAACTAATTTTTGTTGCTAAAAACATCTCTCAATGATTATTGTAATATGTAAGGTAATCTGTTTACAATTCCCTTCTCTTAAGGACTTTTCATTTCAAGAGGTGAACGGATAAATTTTTTCATAAAAATTGGCGAAGATGATTCTATAATGAGTAGATCATCTATACTAAATTTTATCAAAAAATTGAAAGAAAAGTTAGTTAATAAAAAATATAAAATATCAACGTCCAGAAACACGCATATATATATATATATATATCAATTTTTTAGTTAACTAACTTCCTAATTGAGTTTTTGATTAAATTTGGTAGAGATGATCTACTTATTATAGAATTCATCTCCCCCAAATTTCATGAAATTTTGTATCTATATATACTATCGAAATGGTCGGTCCTTAAATTAATTAATTTAATGACAATTTTTAAGAAAAACAGTTGCATATATATATTAAATCACATGCACACGCGATGCGTCTGTTACTCAGATATATCTAATTCGAACAAAATATAAAACAAAGATATTTAGTATAGATTACGCAGTTGAGTGGCTTTATGTAATAGTATACATATATACGAAGACTGTTATATACATATACATATACATATACAAAGACTGTTTTCGTAATTGGATGAAATTTTGAACTGATTATGATGGTTGAGACGCGTATATATACAAACTGCCAACGCTATCGGAAATTTCCTAGTGTATAAAATTGGAAAAATAATGTGCGGGCTTGGTTTGCTTTTATTTCGCGTTAATCGTTATCATCTAAAATTTAAATAAGAGAAAAACAAGATTTTTTATATTCGTGTTACTTTGTTTGAACGTGTTTGTTAGTATATAACAATGAAAATAGTGCATATTGCCATATTATATTGTATCATATCGTGTTTAACTAGGTCAAATTCATGTTTTGTTAAAAATAATATATTTTGTGTTAGATCATGTCAAGCAAAAATATGAATTACTATCCTACTTCTTGACCTTGAATTTTGAATCACATATTTATTTTAAAAATGAAAAAAAAATGCCTATTTATAGTTTAAAAAAACGTTTTTAAAATATAAAAAAGGAAATTATTAAAATAAATTATAGTTAGAAAATTATAATTCACACAATTGAGGAATAATTCAAAAAATTAGTCATACTAATGAGGTTAATCGTTTCAAATGTTTCACCCTATCTCTCCTTAGTAAATTACGTCTTCAATTCTTGTTTTATTCTCACCACGCCCATCTTTTGTCATTCTCATCCAACATCTTCTCCACTTTTAAACAATAATTTGATACCCTTCCCGTGTATTGTAATTAGTGGCGGAGTCAAGAATTTAGTCGGGAGACAAAATTTTAAGCACACAAAAACATAAATTTAAAGGCATACAATTTTAATATAAACATAATAATATTAATACTTCGACTACAAATTATAATAACATTCTATGAGATTTTTGCAAACTAAAGAGAAATTATAATAACATTCTAAGGGATTTCTTACAAATTACAGTAACGGAGGTGGGAGGCGACAGGGTTAAAGCGGAGAGGAAAAAAAGAAATAAAGAAGAATAAAAAAACACGAGCAAAGATAGATTTGATCAAGTGTGGGGAGGGGTTTAAGTGAATTTGAAAATTTTAAATGGCTCTTAAAGTATAAACGGTTGCACATAAATATTCTAAAATATTAAATTTTGCACATAAATTCTTATATTAACACACACACACACACATATATATATATATTTAAAATGACCCCATATATAGTTTAAAAATAAAAATAAAAACCAAGGGGGCTCAATTACCCTCCGCCCCCGCCCATTTGCCCCTATTTGGGCCACCCGTGATCGCAACAATATAACTTTTTTTTTTCTTGAAATGGAGGAAACTGTCATTAAATAATATCAGCGTACAGAGCATCGAAAATAAACGAAGGCGGGGATAAATCCCACATCTCCTGACCAGACTTAGAAAGCGCAGCTCGAGCTAACTCGTGTGCCACCGCATTCGCTGATCTACGAACAAAGCAAATAGAACTAAGATGGATATCCTTTAATAAGGATTTACAATCTTGAATTAACAAACCAAGCAAGGAAACCTCGTCTTTCTCATTCTTCATAGCTGCTGTAACCACTTGAAAGTCGACTTCAACAATTACTTTTTCCAGCTCCTGATCTTTGACCCAGCTCAGAGCTTCTCTAACCCCAATGAAAGAGCCGCTAATTGCACCAATAAAACTCCCTTTGCTATTTCTAATCACTGCACCATAACTAATTTTTCCAGTTGCCATATCCACACCAGCATCTGAATTACACTTAAAGAAACCTGTTGGTGGCTTACTCCATTTGTTTGTTTCAGTGGCAGGTTGTTTTTGAGGTTCCATAGTCGCTAACCTCGAGCTCTTCCAATCTTGAACCATATTCAAAGCATTTCGAATAATCTGCTGCGCAGGTGTTGCTTTACTGCTCCAAACCATGGCGTTTCGGTTCTACCATAGACCCCAAATGATGCTTGCAACTTCCCCCATTGCTGCTGCATTGAATCGCTGAAACATTTGGTTCCACCAATTGATAAAACTAACACAGGCACCTGCATTATCTCCAAACCGTGATCTAGCCCAAACAGATTTTGCAAAAATGCAAGAAACCAAGGCATGGAAAGTGTCCTCCCTTGATTGATTACAAACCGAACATACATTATAGTCATTCATATTATTTACTCTTTAATAAATATAATATTATATTCGTTAGATCACATTACCATATTTGTTATTGTTTATTAATATAGTACTTGTTACTTAATTATGCAATGCATTACTTACTTTGGCATCAGTAAAAACTGTTTTAGTAAAATATTACCCTTGTTATTATTAAAATAATTACTATTAGGATACTTATATTATCATAGTAATATTCTATTTATTAGAATATAGTATTACTTCCAAAATTTGCATGTAAACCTTTAAAATTATATATTACTTTAAATTTATAGATAATTGTTTTAAAAATAATATCAAATTTATTATTATTGTAATCTTTGCGACAAATATTTAGAGTATGTCCAACCGATGTGTAAAATTTAATGCGTAAATCCTATGTGTTAGTCTACTTTTATACAAAACTTAAAATCTATTTTTTTGTTTTGTATTCCAATAATACTTTTGCAAACTCATGTGTAATTGACAAAACCAATAAAAAACCACCATTTGTTACATGTCGCTTCATATTGTTTTTCATAATTTTCACTTTAATTTTTTAATACATAGTTTTATAATCACAAATTCACAGTAGATCTTATTTTATAGGTTTTGATGAATAGATTTCAAGAATATAATTTTTATAATAATTCATATTTTGTTTTCAAAGTTGTAATATTTGAAAGTTTTATAAAGAAAATTAAGGAGAGAGAAAAGTGATGTGGCAGTATAAAATGAGTGTGTATTTTATAAAATAATTTTACACAAAATTAAATTTTATAAGAGCATCTCCAACCGTAGTGTATAGTTTTGGTTTGTATAAAATTTACACTTTGAGTAATAAAGTTGCGTAAAATACAAACCCAATTTACACAACCACGTTAGATAATCTCGTGTCTATTTTCTCATCTCGTATCTAGAAATAAAATTTGATTTGAAAAGTTAAGGAATAAATACAGGATAAGTTTCACTCGTGCGTATTTAATTGATAGTTTAATATTTACACAAAAATTTAAAACAGACCGTTAGAATACAAAAAAAATTATTTATTATTCTTGTATAAATTTCACTTAGATAGTAAGATTTACAAAAAAATTATACAAAACGATTGAAGATACTATAACATAACTAAAATACTTTTTTTTTATATAATTTATAAATTTGCACAAAACATAATTTTACGCTGCGATCGCGGATGTTCTTAACCGCGTACTGCTCTAACAAAGTGACGAGGAGAGGCCAACCATTATCATCCTACATGGGACCCACGTATTAGACTTGCCCATGATGAAACATCTTCATCACGGGGCCACCTAATCACCAATTAGCTTTTAATAACAAAATTAGTGCCATCAGCCTCTCAATTAGTGGGCCCAAGACTTAGAGAATGAGTAACGAAGTACCACTAATTATGGCGCCTTTAATTCAGGAGAAATTTTGTTTTTATATTTTAAATAAAAATTTAGATTAAAATTTTATTAGGAAATGATAATAACAAGTTAAATAGTTGAGACAATCATTCCTTGTTTATTGTCCTGTAGACAGATTTAACACAATATTTGACGGGATTTGAGTTGTCACTGTTACTTTTAAAGAGGTTCAAACTTTCATTTTTATGGCAATAACTAATTGCTTTTGCTTGAATCTATCGACTTTTGAAAAAGGGTACTAATAAAAACAATTTAAAATATCAGTTTTAATACTCATTTTCTAAGCACTCATGTATAAAGTTTATTTTTTCAAGAGCACCCTTAATATTTAAGCACCTTATTATAAGCATACCTACAATATCTATATATATATATACTATTGTTGTAAACTTTTTGAATGACATGCATAAGAAGAGTATGCTATAATTAATACAAATATATATTTTTTTTGTCTTCATTATAGATATAAAATTACATTACTAAAAATTGCATAAATATTATATTCTCCTAGTAATTAATTAGTGGAAAATTTTGCATGGTGAGAACTATTACGCTATTTTTGAGATAGAAAACATTTTTGCTCAAGCAATATAATTTCACATCCATTTATTCAGTATTATTTCAATAAACTCAAATTAATCTCGATCTTTTGTTAGTTTTTCTTATTGTAATATTAGAAGAAGTGGACCATTTCAATAATCGAAAATGATATATTTCAGTATGTATTAATTTAAAAATTATTGCAATTAATAATTAATATATCTACAAAGTAGATATTGTTTTAATGCAATATTATCATAAACTCAAATTTAGGACGTTCAACATATTTTGTTCTAATACACAAAGAACCCAAGTGCGAAATTTCAAACATACATAGAAGAAATGAAATGAATGGCAACGCTCCAACATATGTGTAGGTATTTAATATTTATGTATAACAACTAAACCCGTGTGACTTCAAATTATATACATGGTAAAAATTGCACATTATATACATAGTAGCACACACACGCACACATATATATTTGTTTGTGCATGCGTACGTGCATTTGTGCTCGCACAGAAGAATATATATATGCATGTGTAAATTTACATGGTACCATAGGAAGTTGCAAAACAAAAAGATAGAGAAGTGGTTGACAAACAGGGATGCGAGAAGAAGCTGGGAGGATAAATGATAAAACAAAAAAAAAGGGATTAGGGTGCCTTTAGATTAGTGTAATTAAGTGATATTTAAAAAAAAATTAGTTGTTAAAACTTAATTATATGGTGAAACTTGGTTCTTTCATCACAAACTCAAAACCTCTCCTTAAAAAATCGAGATTTGAACGTACTATTCAATTGCGCGCCTCATTAGCTTCTAAAAGGTGCCAAACTAATTCACTTGATTATTCAACCCGTAAGTGCCACACTTTAGTTTTTAAAGAGTTTCAACAATTTCGAGTCGAAAGTCCATCTTCTTTGCGTCTAGATTGCACAAGTATGATATTTAATACTGTTCATTCTTTTAACAATTTAAGTTTTTTGGAGAGATAGTTAATAACATGGTATCAAATAAAGATTGTCTCGGAAGTTCAAACATTGACACTTCCATCTCCCATTTGTTAATCTTAAATCTGTCTATTCTACTTGATTATGTTCTAGTTTGCTCTCCTTGTGCAAGGATATGGTCGCACATGAGAGATGATATTAAGTATGATATTTATTGCGGTTCTTTCTCCTAACATGCACACTTCCATGTATCAAAACAAAGACGGAAGTGGTCCGAATATGCAATTTTTCTGGGATAGGAATGAATTTCTGATTGTGGCTTGTCAGTTATTGGACGTGATCTACATTTTCAATTCATTGGATAGTATGTGTTTCGGCTTTTTAGCTTATACCATTGTATGGGCCTTCATTAATTTATATTGGGCTATTAATGTTTGACGGCTTTGAAATACTTGATTAAATCCAAATTTATTGATTCTCATCTAATAAGGTCGAAGGGATACTGTAAGGAGTATTTGACACATCATATTAAAGGGTCAGATATGATTATTTAATTTCATCTGAATAAAATAAAATAATTCTACCTGTTAGGAGATATTCATTAATCCCTTTCCCGATTGGATAAGAAGTTTTAGTGGTATACATAATTCGTCCGAATATCCAATCTCAAAAGAACACCAAGTACGGGATAGAATAAAATTATCATATCCAATCCTCTTATCATATACATTAAACGTAGGTTAATTGATTAATATTGTCATATCATAAAATATTTTCATATTTTGAGTCATCCGTAAATGGAATACTTCATAAGGTGTAGATTCGACTGGACAGATCAACCAATCACACAATACAATTACTGTAATTCTCTTTGAATAAGGCTCAATAAATTTGAACTTGTTAGAAGCACAGTTTGTTTGGTTACACGTGTCTCGTTAGAAGGGTTTTTCTTTACAATCCACTAGATCAAACTTAATCGACGGCTTAGAGTATCTCTAATGGTATAATTAAAATAATAATTATAATCAATTTTAACAATGCTAGCTAAAAACAATACCCCAATGGTATAATCAAATGTTAGCAACTTTTTAACCAATAACCAAATATACTCCATTTATAATCAAAGTTAGAGTATCTCCAATAGTATAATGGGGTAGTTCATATTGAGCAAGGAACTTAATGTAGATTAAAAACCAGTGTCTACCCTTGGGCCGTAATTCTCTCTGGAAGTCGCCCCTACAACCCCTTGACTCCTACGGGCCACGTTCTAACTAAACGAGAGTCAGGCTTTCTCCTCGAGAGAACGAACTAACTACTAGGAGGGGGAAGGACCCGCGCCTAGGTAACGAGGTTCACGAGGAACTTAACATTCTCTTCGGTAAAGAACAAGCCTATTCTTCGAATTTCAAAATAACAATTATAATCAATTTTAACAATATCGGTTAAAAACACTACGCCAATTGTATAATCAAATGTTAGCAACTTTTTAACCAATAACCAAATATACTCCATTTATAATCAAAGTTAAGAGCATCTCCAATAGAATAACCAAAATTGAATAATAAAAATGACTTTTGATTATCCATTTAGCAAGTTGTTAAAGTTAACAATGTAGCCATCTCTAATGACTATTTTTTCTCAATAACTAAATTTGTGAGGTCCATTATATTGATTGGCTACAAATTAATCTTTGAATTTTGTTTCAAAAAAAAGGAGAGAGAGATGATTTAAATTTGAAAAGATTTTCTTTTACCCAATAGAATTGGTGGGCCCCTCATTATAGTTATTGAAGAAGGTTGTTAAAATATCTCCAATGGTATAATCAAAATAACAATTATAATCAAATTTAATAATGTTGGCTAAAAATACTATCCCAATAGCATAATCAAATTTTAGCAAACTTTTAACCAATAACCAAATTTACTCCATTTATAATCAAATTTAACAACCTTCTTCAATAACCAAAATGAGGGGCCCGCCAATTCTATTGGGTAAAAGAAAATCTTTTCAAATTTAAATCATCTCTCTCTCCTTTTTTTTTGAAACAAAATTCAAAGATTAATTTGTAGCCAATCTATATAATGAACCTCACAAATTTAGTTATGGAGAAAAAATAGCCATCGGGAATGGCTATATTGTTAACTTTAATAACTTATTAAATGGATAATCAAAAGTTATTTTGATTATTCAATTTTAATTATTCCATTAGAGATGCTCTTAGATGATGATCGGGGAATTTGGTCCACGTGGTGTTGACTTTGTAAACGAGTCATTTTCATGAGTTTATGTCTCTTCAATCCTCACCAGTTGATTATTAGTTTTGTATTTTTATCACGTTCGAATATATATATACACACATCTAGTTAAATACTTAAATGTTTACTCATTCTGTAAAGGCTTTTTAGTTTGGTTTGACTCCAATGACAAAATCACAAGCTACGTACTTGTGTGTGGAGTTTGAACTGAAGATCAAGTGAAGCACGATCAACTGTCTCAACTTATTCTAGTCGGGCATGACATGTCATCTCTCCTTATTTATAAATTTAGATTCCACTAGTCATACAAATATTTTTTGTATTTCTCTCTTCATAGTGGTCTCTATTTTATTTGGTTTGTTTAGTTTTTTTGGGCTAGTATATAAACCCTTTTGTCAGATTTTGTTTTGGCTTTTCCATTTATTTTAGGGAGGTTAAGTCCATGTCTCCCTATTTTCTTTGTATGCTGGACATTTTTAGATTTGTAAAATAACGTTCTAGCGCTTTGTATTTTCAGGAGCTTAAGCTTAAATAAATAAATCAAAACAACCTAGCTCAAGCCGGATATCATCAATTCTATTTATTTCGGGCTAAAATAATCATTTAATAGATTGTTTGATTCAAAGTTTAAGTGGTGGATACTGTTTTAAGGGACTTCAAGATGAGTGGTTTCTAACTTCTCATGGATCTTTAACTATTTAGTGTGTGCTTGGAATGCTATAAGGGAATGCATAGCATAAGGATGCTACCAAATCCCAAGATACAATTTTATTCTTTGAATTAATTCAGTTGGGTAGACTTATTAATGGATCGAATTTTGATTAAATTACCCTATAGTCAATCTGATTCATTAAGAAAATAGTTTCAATTTATTTCGATCCAATAATCTGATGGATTGTTAATAATAAACTCATATCCGATTTTGTGAGATTAGTGGATCTCCAATCCGACAACTCGATCCAATTTTTTTTTAAGAAAAAACCTTCTATTTTTTAACTTTAAAAAAGTAAATTGATAATGTAACCTCAAGCAAACAAACAAATTAAATAAAATATTCACTTAGATAATCCATTAATAATTTCAAAAGGCGAACAAAATATATATATATATATATAATAATTAATAAAAAAAAATTGCTTCTCATCATCATCGACTCTATGTCTTTTTACTAAGAAAGAAAATATATGTAATAAATATAAAATATATATTATATATGTCAAATCACATCGGATTGCTAACGAATATGACAGGTCCATTAAATTAGCGGATTCGGATTGCAATCGGATTGAAATTCCAAATTCATATCCTATATAAATATGGTGAATTCAAATTTGATACATTAACATGTCTAATGATAAAATGGGGTAAGTCAATAGTTGTGTTTGTATGCTGCGAAAGACTGAAGTTGAATTTAGGGATCACCTTATCTTGAGCTATGAGTACATAATCTAGATTGATTTGGTATGGGAAACACTCATTATAATTGAGCTATGAGTACACAATCTAGATGGATTTGGTATGAGAAACACTCATTATAATCAGTTTAGTGCCCAGGCAAATCAATTTCATAGAAAAATTAATTCGTATAATCTTTTAAAATGGTTGGTCTGCATTTAAAAATATAAAAAAAAATTGGCCATCTCTTTCGCATATATATATATATATGTAAATATATATTTTTTAAATTATATACATGCAAAAAAGAGATGTATCTAGAAGATGTCCATGAAATATTGATGGTATAGATAGATACGACACAGACATGTCAACTCTACACAATATATGTCCGTCTTTTTTAGTTTGTACAAATTTAGGCACGAATCACTACAAAAATAAATAAATAAATAAGGTACACATTTTTTATCCTTTAAGTTTCATAATAAGATAATCTCCAACAATGCTCTCTATTCTATTGAGCAATTTTTTAGTGATGAACTCCAACTACACTCTGTTTGCAATTTTTTTATTTGTTTTCTTTTTTCTACAAAATTATTTAAAGGAGTAAAGTTGCATGAAAAAATAACAACAAAAATATTATTAATTTATCAAGTAGAAAGTCAAAGAGGCTAGCAAGATTTAGATAGCTAACGGAGGCTCTCTATTTTTATTAGCTATTATATATAGCTAATTTTTTGTGGAACTAATTGAACCATTTCACTTTTTATAATAGACAATATGACAATAATATAGAGTCTACTCCCTTGGGAACAAATTTCTCATAATGTTTGTTTACCCTTTAATTCTAAAAAAATTGGAATCTTAGTGTTAATTTGTCTATATAAAATTTTAAATATATGCATATATTAGCTATTGGGTGGTTGTTCCCCCCTTTTTTAAAAAAAATTGGGATCTTAGTGTTAAGTTGTCTGTATAAAATTTAAAAATATATACATATATTAGCTATTCTACCCCTCCCGGAAAATTCTTTGAAGTCATATACTTGCCCCTTTTAGTAAAATTCTAGGCTTTGCCCTTGATTGGATTGATTTAGGAAAATAATATTAGCACTCTATAAAAATATTGTAACACTTCAAAATCATCTTTAGTGACATTTTATATGAATCTTTTGGGGTACTTTTTTGTTACTAAAGATAATTTGAGTGTTAAAAAGTATTTTTTGTGGAGTGGTAATTAATCTCATTACCTTTGATTTAACATTAGTGTCTTTTTGATCCCTGAGTATCTGGTCCGATTTAATGTTGTTTTATGTTTTTAGCATATCCGATCCAATTTGGCTGGAAAATTGAATCTAATTCGAGATTAAATTGGATTGGTTCGAAATCAATGTGTTTTGTTTGTTTAATGTACTTATTTATGACCAATTTAATGCATCTTTCAACAATTATCACAAAGCAATCCAACTAAGTTTAAATACCAAATATAATTTAACCAGTGATAGAGGCATAATTTTTTCTGGGTGGTCAAAATACGTATCATATAATGTAAACATTCATATATAGGTAAGTATGTATAGCTAAGCTACAACTTATTGTAAGTTTTTAGTATTTAAAAAGTAAATTGGATAAATATAATATTTTAAAGTTGAGTAATTTTATATAGACTTAAAAATCATCTGACATAAAAAACTAACATCTCAAAGTGTCAATCACTCATTGGTTAGAATAGAATATGATATTGTTCTTTTAACCAATATATGATGGACATAATGATATGTCAATTTTTTATATCAATTTTTTATATTTATGTAGAATTACTCTTTGAAGCCGGATATCAATCAAAATGCAGACATACAAAAGAATTTAGGGTTCATCTATACGGTGGCTTGGAATGAAGGAGTGAAAAATATTTGAATAAGAGATTTGAGAAATAAAGTTGCCGAGAAATTGCAAAGAATTTGTCAAAAATTGGATAATTTGACGTGAAAAGTTAACGTTTATTTTTTAAAAGAATTTTAAGGATTATGATAAATAAAATTGTATAAGCATGAGGGTTTTTTTTTTTGTCACTGTATAAGCACAAGTTTATTATAAGGAATGATGTGTCAACTAGTTATTATTAGGGTGTGTTTGACACACCGGATAAGAAAAGTGAATAAGATTATTCAATCATATCCAAACTAGATAAAATGATAGCACCTCTTAAGTGGGATTGTTTAATCCTCTCTCGATAAGATAAGAGCCCTTAGTAGGATAAGTAATCTATCCTGTAATCCAATCCCGATCAACACCAAATACTAGATAGGATAATTTTATCCTATCCCGTTCTCTTGTCCCGCACGTCAAACATAGCCTTAGGGTACGTTTGACGCGTCGGATAAGGAGGTAGGATATGATAAGATAAAAACCAGATAGGATAAGGGTTGGATAAGAATTATGTGGGATATGATAGCAAAGGAATCAGTCGGATAAGAATTAAGCGGGATCGAACATGATAAGGATTAGTCGGATAAAGATTTAACAAACTTTGCAATTGATGGAGTTCCGGATTATAAGTTCAGATATTATATAATACAACTTACTTTTCTTTTAAAAATATATGCAATTTTAATTGTTGTGCATAGTTTTTTTTAACTAATGCGATTCTTTTATTTATAAACAAGTTTCATAAAAAACTCTTATGGGAGAAAAGTTCTATATCACGTACAATATTTACGAATTAGGCATTAAGTACAATTTTAAATTCTAATGTTATCCTTTTTTCTAAAATTAAAGTTTCTTATAAATATTTCCATTTAATAAAAAAAAATGCCATATTATAAAAAAAATGAATTTTATTAGTTGAGTTACTGTGATTTTTGGTGGTTGAAAATTTTCATTAATAAATTTGATTATCTAAAAGGTGTAAAGAAAAAGATTAAAAAAATAATAATTAAAAATTAATTTTTATATTCATTTTGTTATCCGGCAATCATAGGATAAAATAATACCACCTATAGGAGTGATATATATTTATCCAGTTCTAAAGGGATAAAATGATAATTAATTCCGAATGCAATCCAGTCCCGTGTGCCAAACGTGAGATAGGATTAAAATATCATATCCACCCTTGCGCCAAACACATGACATGATACTTATCCTATCCTTTCCGACAACAAACACCGGATAGGATTAATTAATTATATCATGCTTCTAATCCCGCGCAACAAACACACCCTTATAGTATAGATACATCTAATCTAGTTATTAATTCCATTTCACTTGAAGAAACTTGAAATGAGACACGCTCCACAATAACTAATACATTTTTTTATACAAGCGATACTCGCATATACTTAGTATTCGAGCTTGAAGGGAGGGCGCAAACTCGAACTTTAGTGTGGTGGCTCTAAATCCAATTCCTTTGCGACTATGCTAGACTTCCGGCTCTATTAACACAAAATTTTAATTTTATGTATTAATATTTTGTATACTTTTTCTATCTATGTAAGATCTCTTAAATTCGGGTGGACGCCATCACCATTACACTAACCCACTTGCTCAACTTACTACTTAATCCGATCACCGATCAAATGATTGATTTTGAAAAAATTAATCCGGTCCAATTCACTTGTCGATAGGTTTGGATTCGATTCCACACGCCCGTACTCCTGCTCAATCATATCCTTCCCAAATTATGAGTTAAAGTTTTTCACTTTCACACATTTACAAATTCCAAGGAGAAGATTACTTTTACAATCAATGGTAAAAGATAAAAAAAAATTAATACAATGAATGAAGTCCACTGATTACGTCAAAAAAGAAAATTATCTCATGAGCGCTCCAAAACATAAATCAAGACTCTTACCTTAGACGGATGGGTTAGAAACATAATTTCATCAAAATAATTTTATTACTAGAATCAGTGTTTGCCCAAAGAAGAAATTAATATATCACAAGTAAGCAGAAATTATTCGCAGAAATATAAGTTTGTGGTATAATATTACAAAGTTGATAGACATTTTAACTGACATGAAATTCTGTCATATTTTTTAATTTTCAATTTTACCACTTAACGTAATTTCGTTAAGAACAAAACTTTGGACAATATACAAGTTTAATAGTGTCACAAGCATGAATAATTTGCTATTGAGATAATTCTATACAGTAAGACCCTGTAGTGTCGAAAATAAAAATAATTTATCGTAACAAATATATTTAATAAATATTGTATATCTTCTAATAATATAAAACCGGCACACATGTCAAAAGTCTTGAAGTTTTGAAAAAGACACTATAAACAAGAGGGTTTGAACACCGGCTTTTATTATATTTGATTTTCAATTACTTGTATTCGAATTGCACAAATATTGCGTGTATGCGAAAAGAAAATAAGAGTGCGTAATAATGAGCAATAGGCAAAACCTTTCCTCAATCAGTCAATCTTGTTTTCTTGTACTTTGTTGTAAAACATGAAAATTTAGAATTAGAAATTAAGAACCAAAGTAAATATTCCAACCACCCATGCCCATAATCTTTGTACTTACATTTTACATATTAATTTCTTCAACATCATATCTTTGTTTTCCATCTCCTTTTCTTTCTTTCAAAATATCAAACAACAAACTCAAATTCTTTTGTTTATCAAACTCTCACAAAGATCATTTGAGCTTCTTTAAACTCCAGAGTTTTAGTAGTTGACCAGCTCCATCAATTCCACTATAAATACAAATTTAATCTTCACATTCTTCATATCACCCCACATCTCTCTTTTTCTTTCTAACAAACACAGCAAAATTGAGGGAAAAAACATTCAATTTTCTGGGTGATTTGGATCTACTGAAATGGAGAAAAACAATGTCTCAATCATGGCTCTTGTAGCTGTTTTCTTCTTCCCTCTGTTGGTTCCCTCAAGTAAGTTTCATAACATAAACAAATGCGTGATTTCTTGACTTAATAATTCTTGTAGGAAAATGCCATTTAGCTGCCATCATTTCGGATAGTGTTTTCCTGTTATCATACTTTAATATGTTGTATTGACAGAAGGTGGATCCGGCTCCTCTAGAGTGATTTCAATCAAAGTAGAGTAGTAAATCTAACCTTGCGTTTAAAAATGGATGGCTTAAATTTTGACAGGTATTGTTTGCCTCTAGCAAGAACTCATTTAGATAACTACCTGTCAAAATCTGAGCCATCTAATTTTAAACGAACTATCCAAATTTCTTCTACTCCTTAAGAGTGAAATTCATCACTCTAAAGCAGCCCAATACACTACTACAAAACACAACAGAAAATACAGTCAGATATGACGGTACGTGTAATGCTGCTCTTTTGTACTAACCACTCTTTCACTTTTTTCCACTTGAAGAGGCGATTTCTAGCAACATTGGCATAAACTACGGGCGACTAGGTGACAATCTCCCTTCCCCGTATCAAGCAATTGAACTCATAAAATCAATGAATGCCACACGCGTGAAGCTCTACGATACCAACCCCGAGATCCTCAAACTTCTATCGGGAACAAAGATCCAAGTCTCGATTATGGTGACAAATGATTTAATCTCCGCAATTTCAGCGAGCCAAGACATTGCCAACCAATGGGTACGTGAGAACGTACTCCCATACTATCCCAACACGTTAATCCGTTTCATATTTGTTGGAAATGAAATCCTCAGTTATACAATGGCCAGTGATAGACAAATATGGCCCCTTCTCGTTCCAGCAATGAGAAGGATCAAGAACTCGTTAATGGAACATAATATCAAGAACATAAAGCTTAGTACAGCACTAGCTATGGACATCATGGAATCAACATTTCCACCTTCTAATGGTGTGTTTCGACCTGATATGACGAAGCAAGTCCTTGTTCCGTTGCTACAGTTCATAAACGGGACCAGATCGTTCTTCTTCCTCGATGCCTACACTTACTTTCCTTGGTCACAAAACCCCAAGGATATAAGCCTCGACTCTGCACTGCTAAGAGCCACAAATAAGACCTACACCGATCCATCTAACGGTTTAGTATACACTAACCTATTGGACCAAATGCTCGACTCGGTAGTTTTCGCCATGTCGAAGTTAGGGTTTGATAATGTTAAGATTGGGTTATCAGAGACCGGTTGGCCTCACTTCGGTGACGTTGACCAACCTGGAGTCAACATATTCAATGCAGCTACTTATAACCGGAATCTTGTGAAAAAGATGATGGGGAATCCTCCAGCGGGGACTCCGGCTAGGCCAGGGGTGGCTATACCAACTTTTTTGTTCTCGTTGTTCGATGAGAACCAAAAGGATGGGCAGACGACGGAGAGGCACTGGGGGTTGTTGTACCCTGACGGAAGGCCGATTTATGAGTTGGACTTGACCGGACAGCGGTTGGCCACAGACTACCCCAAGCTGCCAGACCCAACGAATAACCAGGGGTATAAAGGTAATGTGTGGTGTGTGGCGGTGAGTGGGGTGAATTCAATGGACCTCAGGTCGGCTTTATCATCTACTTGCAGTGTGGGTTATGGCTTGTGTGATGCACTTGCACCAGGGAGGGACTGTTATGAACCATTGTCGGTTAGGGCCCATGCAAGTTATGCTTTTAGCTCTTATTGGGCTAAGTATAGGAGCACGGGTGCCACTTGTCACTTCAATGGCTTAGCGGTTCAAACGACAATGGATCCAAGTAAGTACCCCCATTTCCCTTTTCCTTATAAAAGAAAGACTAGAACCGGAGGCACACACGATTTTTGAAACAAATTAATTTTGAGTGATAACATTTGTTCAAGTTGTGATAACATATGATCTTTATAATGTTAGGTCATGAGTTCAAATTCCGATCCAAGTATCTTCTTTCTATAAAGTATGAGGGGTATTTTCGTAATTTACAAAACAAATGGCCAAGTCTTTTTCTAGCTTAATGCAATAGATAGATATATGAAAATTTGAGTATTTTATTTTATACTATCTACTTATCTAGTAAAATGAAAGAGGAATTTGAAAATCAAACTCACAATCTTTATCGACTCTAAATTGCAATACTTATACAAATCAAACTCACAATCTTTATCGACTCTAAATTGCAATACCTATACCCAGAGCTAAAGTTTCTCGACTTATTTTCGGACCTCGAAATTATCAATTATTTCTGTGATTCTAAACTTGTTTTTTCTTTTTAACATTTTGTTCGATTTGAATATTTTGATGAATAGGCCATGGATCATGCAAATTTCCAAGTGTGTCTCTTTGAAGCTGGTTCAGCAGATATATCAATAGCCCAGAGAGAATCTTTTCATCGTTCTGTTTTTTCTCTTTAATCTATTGTTAAAGTCAGTTATTAGAATGTCAAGAAATTAAACTCTTTGTGATTCTCACAGGTGAATAATGTATTATTTTTATGTTTTCTAATGATCGAGTGAATTTTATTTACGTATAGTTTCGCCCTTAAACATCATTTTCTTGGGTGTTTGTGTCTTTTCTGATGTATGTCAAGGCATTCTTTGCTCTATTTCTCGATTTTTTATGTTTGCTTTACAATAAATTTTGATACAAGTCTTTTATGATATCTACGGTTAGATTTCTCTTCAAATTGTTGCTTAAGAATATGAATCTTAAATAGAACACTCAAAAACTCAAAATACAAAAACTTGTGGCAATTAGTAACTTAAGATTCCATTAAAGAAACAGCCACAGGTACAACCTTACAAGCATTTTCATTGATCAAACACAATCCACAGTTATTTGTACCCTAATTTTTTTTTTTTCCACTAAGATAAAGTAGGCCATTTTATTTAAGGGGAAAAATAAAAGAGAGAAAAGCTTAAACCCATATATCAGAAGTGCAGTCACCACCAGGGTACCTCATCTCATGAGCCAGGGCGGGACCCTCGGGTTCCAATCCAAAGTCAACATAGAAGTTTGGGTTTATTGCAAGGCCACCTTTCTCCGTGTCAACGTCGATCTGAAGCATCTGTGATCCTTTCTCAATCACCTCTGGGTAAAATTGCTTGTCCCATTTACTGAAGAGGGAGTTTGTAACATATAGTCGCTTCCCGTCTAAGCTCAACTGGATCATCTGGGGTCCTCCTCTCAGCCGATTTCCCTAGGAAAAGTACAGAAGAAATGCCCTCATCAATTCTAAGTTTTGCATAGTATTTAATGGTATACTTGGCAAGCCTAGTAATTCTTGGCACAACCCATTAACACAATATAAGTTTTACAGTTTAACGATGGAACCCATGGATATACGAAAATGATAGGCATCTGCTCAGTAAGAATGTCTCATTGGGCAATCAAACAAATGTGCCTTTTTGGTTGAGAGATTTTGGGAAACTCCAAGTGTATATGAATTACTGCATTAAAATTTATAACAGGGATTGGGGATGATTCAGACTGAAAAAGTCTAACTCGTTAGGCAAAAGACAGACATATCACTAAAAAGAAAAATCAGACTTTACTTCTTTAAAAGGCTCAAGAGTTCTCCAACATGAGATGCGAAATGAAACTATTAGCCCCACATGAAGTTTGTGACTATCTAATGATGAGCAAGGAATGTCCGTCTTTTCTACCAAATAGCATGTATTGAACTATTCATCAGATACTTTTTACCAAGGAAACATTTCCATAATTCAAAACACAAACTTTTAATACAAACGAAAGTACTTTTAAACAGCGTAAAACAATTTTTCTAGTAACCCATGCAAGGGGCTAGGTACTGCCTTTCCCCTAAGCATTGCCTAGGCAGCTGCGTGGACCAACTTTTAGAACAACAGAAATAGTGGGAGATTGTTGGGGCTCATATAACGGTGGCGAGGTAGAAAATAATACTTTATCAAGCGTATCATCTATCCGTGCATCCTCTAAGGATGGTGCTTGAGCATGAACCAAGAGTTGGACTAGCACTATAACCATTTGCACGGAAATTTTCTTTCTTCATGGGGAGTAGTATGTTTTTAGGAGAGTGCCAGTTGCAGCCCTTACCAGGAGAAAAAAAATATAGAATTATGCAAGTCACCAGGGATGAGAATTATGTACAAGAACACTAATTTTCATATAGGAAAGCCTCGCTAATTTTAAGTTGTTCCAAGTGTCTGAAAAAACAAATTGAAACCTCACTTTCTAAATTTGAACTTTGAGAACGCTGTGTACCTGAACCTGTGGGACGTCAACCTGATAGGTTGTACCATCGTCAGCCTCGACAACTACTGGGCTCCCTTTCTGAATCAGCCCCCCAACCCATACCTGCCCCGTAAGTACAGGATTCTTTGGATCCTCAATGTTGTACTGCCTAATATCTCCATGAAGCCAGTTCACAAAGTAGAGGTATCGATCATCGAGAGACATCAGAAAATCCGTTATAAGCCCTGGCATTTCGGGGAGAATCCAGTTCTTCACCTTCAGTGGTTTCACTGATACTGCAACCTGCAAAAAAAAAATATCTAAGTTTTTAACTACTAATTATCTTCTTTTATAACTTTGTAAATCAGTATGAAAATATAACATAATATTAATTACCTCATGGCTCCACGAGCCATCCGGGGTCTTGAAAAATCGCACCATGTTGCTTGATAAGGCACACCCAACATAACCTGTATCTTTAGATGGATCGTGTAGAAACCTTATCTGTTTTATATGTGTTAGATGAGTTAACTCAACAAAATTTCATTGCAACAAAAAGTAGCAAAATGATAATTTTAAATGACAATAACAACTTTGTAACCATAACAAAGGATGTTTTGGATGATAATGTAAGTGGAAAAGCACCATAAAGGCATAAGTATTTAGGGTGCTTTTTGTTGATTACATGAAAAATAATTGGATCCCTTGGAATTGGTTTCCATAGAAAAAAAAATCATGGAAACGGACAAGGTGCCTTTTCAGTTCCATGGAAAAGGGACAAATAATAAAGCTAAAGAAAATTGTATGTGGAAAACTTATTCCTTGGAAAAAAATTATAAGTTTTTAGGATGCTTTTTGTTAATTACATGAAAAAAGAATTGAATTCCCTGGAATTGTTTTACATAGAAAAAAATTATGGATACGGAAAAGGTGCTTTTTCGGTTCCATGGAAAACGTACAGATGAGCTAAAGCAAGTTGTGTATGTGGAAAACTGATTCCTTGGAAAATTAATGCAATCCAACATTAACGAGAATGCAAAATAGGAATTTTGGGCTTTAAGAGCAATCAAACACACCATTGGTTCTCTTTCTTTTCTTCTAGTTTTGTACTTTCTAGGAATAAATTCGCATACAAAATTCATTTGAATTTAATAACACGATATTCCTTTGCTGCATCTCAAACCTCATATGTAAGCTGAAGTATTTACGTTTCAAGAATGTACAAAACAAAACGAGCACTTAGAGCAAACTTCCAGGCACATTTCTTACACTTCTTTCAAAAACTTGATGAAATTTTCAAAACTCACCTCTAAGGGAAGAAGCCCTGAAGTGCCAAGATCGATCGTCTGTTTTATTTCACCTTCAGGCCAGCTGTAGATATGCAAATGGCGACCATAAAGGCCATCTGAGACATGCTGAAGGTTGAAACCTTGGGTGAAAGCAGCTGGGGCTCCCCATGAGGTGCTGATCATGGTCTTATGTCTAGGTTGGTACCAGAAATCGTACCCAAACAGTGGACTATGCCCTGGTTTCTCCCACCTGATTTAGAGTATATATATCTATTATTATATGAAGCCAAATGGCATTTCGCCAGTTGTTCAAGCCATGTCAGGTTTTTGGATTTCCAATTTCGCCTTTGCGGAAACTCATTAAAAAAAAAATTCACTATAGCATCTAGTAACAAGATCTGAATCCTCTTTGTTAGCAAGGGTAATAAGGCTCTTGACCACTGTACTACTTATCAAAATTTTAACCTTTTTTCTTTAAATTACTTATATTTGAGTAGCACATGCATTGCATGCACACGGAAATCTAGTATATATAACACAGTTTCTCAAAATACATGCGCTGCATCTCTATGAACAGTATAGTGTAGTTGACACCGTATTGATCTAAGGGTTTGGTTTGGTTTGGTTTGGAGTGAAATACTTGCCCAAGTTTGAAAGCATTTCACCTTCAACTAGGAGGAAAATATTTCAAACTGAGGTAAACGAGTAGTAAGTAGAGAGAACAAAATGACACGCTGAACAAATTGGTATCATATTGTCTTCACTGGCGAAAAGAAACAAAGGTTAAATAGAGAAAGAACAAAGCCCATTACATCCTTCTATGACCTCTTGAATGTACAGAGATTGATATAAAATAAACTCAAAATCTAAAATCGTTATCATTAACAAAACCTCTTTGATTTTTTATATTTGTACAGGAAACAGAGCATATTACTCTTGTTTTATTTTTCATCTTGCAGGCCGGGGGAGAAAAAGTTGAGGGCAAAGACAAAAGCGAAAGTATTCTTATAAAACTAATTTACACCAATGTACGATGTATGATAACTAGTAAAATAGAAACCAAGTGAATGCATAGATGAAAATATCTATGTGCAAAAGGAGATGGACAGTACCTCCCTTTGACATTAAATTCCGAGTCAAGCAGAAGAAATCCATTTCCCTCAGCACTTCCATTTTTATCTCCAAGGCACGACACCATTATATCACCAGAAGCAAGGCAGTGAGCTGTGTGTGGATACGCTAATCCAGTTTTCCCTGAAATTTCATCAGGCTCAACGGCTTTATGAAAAATTGGAGCCCTTGGATTCTTTACTGTATCAATTGCATATATGCGGCCAGATCTGAAAGTTAAGAAACATAGCATGAGAATTTGTTCTTTGCATCTGTGCTTTTTTGCAATATTTAAAGCCACCATTCTGTCATCACAACCACAAGTTATTGAATAACTTAAAACATAATGAGATCAGTTTCATTTTCAGAGATCTGAATTTTCCCTAAACAACCAAGTAGCAGTACCACTATGCTTCTTGCAGTTATAAATTACAGTAAACTGAATCAAATATTCTGCTAACTTGAAAAATTAATTATTGAACCTAACACAATATACAATTACTCATTGAATTAGACAATTTTCATGACATCATTACTCATGAGAAAACACTCATATTACCTCTTTTTATTAAGCTAAGATCAGTAACAAGGCCGACAAGTTTGCATCCAATGGTTTGGTCAGGGTGAAATAGTTTTCACCTTGGTTAAAAAGTAAAATGGTGAAAATTGTCTTTGTCTATTCCACATTGAACTTTGTGCCCTGTATTCTTTTTCCAAAAAACACAAGTCGACGGCTAGCGAAATTTTATTAGGAAATGGTGATACTGCATTAAACATATGGGGTAACCCTCCCCTACCAATTGTCCCTAGAGGCTACAGGTATTTGAAACTGCCTTGACGGGGTTTGAGGTTGCATCTCCGCCACCCTCGAGCACTCTCTAAGGACTTGTTTTCAAGGTTTGTTCACTGTTTTTGTCTAGATTTACATAATCATACAATGTATATTTATTCATATACCTATATGTACAAACTATTAACCCGAATTAGGTGAAAGTACTTTTCACAGTTTTACCGTTTACAAGGGTGAAAGTTATTATACGCCAAACCAAACAGCCCTGAAAGGAAAAATAGAAACTTGTTATACTTACATTAGTGAAGGAAGGACAAGAAACCTCCGAGCAGCCGATGAGTCTCCATGGCAAGAGCTGCAGGCATTCCAGCCTGAATGATGAAGTTCATCGCCTATATTAGGCATGGGCAGCCTGTGGATGACTTTTGAATACGTTTTCGAGCTTGGATCTATATCCACTGTTCCTAGGTAGTCAGGTTTTACCGTCCCCGTTCCTGTAAAACGGTCACCAAATTCATGCAAATAGCAATGTAAATTTTTAACATTAGTGGACAACCCTATAATTAATTTCTAGATCCCCTCAAGACATCAAAAATTTGAGAAAAGTACATGAAGTCAGTATACCAAGCATTTTCCTCAATACAGCCGCTCCGTGCTCTTTACTTATCCAGCAGAAACCCTTTTTAAGGGGGTAAATGGTTCAATCTCCACCAAATTTCATTAAAAAATTCAAAAATGTACCCCCTCGAAAGGAGGTGTCCGCTTGTTAACTAAAGAGCAGGAACCCAATTCAGAGCGTGACTATTCCTCAGTAAACTAAAAAACAGTAGCGCTATATAAGTATTTATCATCCTTTGTGTGAGAGTACAAGAAAGCCGTATAAACGAATGCGAAAGTACAACAAAGTTAAAACACAAATTTTGCTTTCCTACCAATTGCCCTATTTTATGAGAAAAGTGTTCTGTGTATCAATGATCTGGTTTTGTTCATTAACACCATAGGTATTAAAGCCCAGGTTTGCATACAGAAATTCGTCAAATAGGAATGCTGCAAGAGAAGGGTACCATGTTTTGTTTGGGAAGTGGGAACCCAATTCTACGTTACGGAATTAGAATTGGACCAATTATTCAAGCGAGAACTAATTTTTGTTCCAATTCCAATTCCAAACCTTGGAATTGAAGTTCCCAAACACACCCCCATTTTCGAATTGCTATGTTTTGAATTGAAGTACCCAAAAAGCACATACCAAAATTTTTCATCAAATTCATTGGCTAATCATAAATTTCTAATAAACAATCCATCAAATTCATTGGCTAATCAAAAACATCAACTGAAATAATCAACACCCCAAATTGTTCCACAACGCATTAAATAAAACCTAAATTTCTTCTTAACTAAAATTTAAGTATTTCTGAGCAGATCAAAACCAGTACGTGTAAGCATACTGGTAGAATTTGAAATTGCAAAATTTACCCTTCACGCTTTGAAAATATATCTTCCTAACTAAAATTAAAGTATTAACCCATACACAATTGCGCCTTGGCAGGGATCTAAAATTATAAAATTACCCTTCACGTTTTGAAAGTTAAAATAGAAGTAACACTTGAATTCATGACTATAAGCACGAATAAGTTGTTACCACTCACCAATACTAATAACTGTGTGTCATATTTTAAGAATTATTAAGTATCGTATTGCACACGCATCACATATTTTAAAGAGAGAAAGAGAGAAAGAATATACCAGAGTAAATGCAGGTGACATAGATGAGAGATTCTCTAGGGCCAGACATGGCTTCAAGTGGAGAAGCATACCCTGGTCCTCCTTTCCCTTTCCCACAGCATCCATTATTACTTTTCTCACCAATCGAAGCATTTTCCACCACAACCGTAGCCATTTTCTCTCTCTAAAAATCGCACAATTCAGATCCAAAAACAAAAACCCACTTCAAATTTCTATCTTTCTCTCTCTGAAACCCTCCTCTCAATGAACTTATAATGATTCACGTGCACAGATTATCACGTTGAGGACTGCAGTGGCGGATAATGTATTTATTTATGCATCTTTAACAATGTCTTTTTTTGTCCATATAAAAGTATGTCCAGGGGGGATGTATTTGTTTATTAAGTTTATTGTACTGCGCAAATGATCCTTAAATTATGGTGCTAATTCTATTTTTGTTAAAAAAATTTATTTAATATTTAAATTATTGACCCAGAATTTCACTTTGAGCGCTAAGGTTGACAGAAAATGATCAAATGTACCATACATGTTGTTTATTAAGGTATTTTGGTAAAACTATCAAAAACTAAATCTTCCTTTCACAAAGAAGGAAAAAAGGATAATAAGAGAGTAAAATAAAAAAAAAAGAGAAAAAAGTAACTCGTATTTAGAAAAGATATAAGGTGGCCTACCAATAATACATATTTCATGAATAGAAAATATATTAACAAAAAGTGTAAAAAAATTAAAGATATCTCAAAAAAGAAGAAGATAATATGTGATATTGGTAGGTCACATAATATGAATAAAGTTGTCTTTTTGAAAAAAACATTATCAATAGTGGGATTTGAAATATTGCCATTTCATATATTAAATACCACCAAAATAGTTTACAATTTGTGAAGAATTATTCTTTAGTTTATATGTACACTAGGGTATACACATGCCATCCGGCATAGTGAAATAAATAAGATATGATAATAGAATAAAGTAGAGTAAAGTGTGACGAATTTAAATCGACAAATATTAATTAGTCTATTTTAAGCTCATTGCTTAAAATAGTCTAACGTTTTGAGTAACCGAAATGTAGGTTTAATAAAATTTAATGTTAGAAAACATAAAAGTACTCCGGATTGGACCAACTTGTTTTTAATTTTTTAAAGAATCTTTTAATCTTATTTTTTGATCTCGGTAAAATATTTTTTTAACAAATTAAACTCAAAGCCATAATATACAAACACATAAAATATGTGATTAAATGTTACTCGATAATTTTTCTTGAATTTTTTTTACATAAGTCTATAGTCATGATGGATCTTGTTTAATTGATTTTAATTAGTAGATTTTAAATATTAAATTTTTATTAAATTTTAAATTTTTTATTTTAAGTTATGGCAATTTTTAATGTGGACAAAATTATTAGTGTCTGAGAGTTGATTGTGTGTATATTATTGGTGTGAGTGTTTTAACTTAGATGTGATATCTTGATGTGTGTATAAAATTTATTCAATGGGACAAAACTAATGCACACCATAACATGTGTAAAAACCATTAGATTTCTATATTTTTTGAAAAAAAAAATTGTTCAAAAATAGTGTTTTGTAATATAGATAATCTCATATTATGTATCTCATGTACAAAATATTCTAGTGTTTGTACGAAATTTTTTGCAAAATCTCAGGTGGGTGACCCCCTCGACCTAGTGTAGGTCCGCCTTTTCGCATAAGTATTTTCTAACAACTTCTAACAGTTATGGTGAAACTCGGTCAATAGTTTAGTTGGTTTTTAAAGTTGAGGAGCTAGAGTGGAATTAGTCTAATACTTTAGGGGCCTAGTTTACTCTTAAGGCTTATTACATTACTCATAATTGTGCGAGTGATAACGTAAGATTGATCGGACGGTTCGGTTACTGACACGTGTAAGGATAAGTAACTTGTATACTTGTCGGATGCACGGTGAGCCGATTAAAGTGACGCAAGTGGGTACGTTGTATTTGACGTGGCGGTGTTTGATTGGTGGGAGGTGAAGGTTTTATTCTCTAGGAGATTGTGTGTAATATATGTTGTCATGTTGATTGTTGAAAGAATTTAAGGAGGGAGATCCTAGGTTTTTCTTAGTGGTGGTGAGTTTTATTATATTATGGTGTTATTATTGTTAAAATAATATATAGTATTATATTTTAGCAAATAGATAATTATTTTGAATATATGAGTATTTTTGTATTAAATCAAAAAGTACTAGAAATGGTTATGATATCAAGTTTTTAACATTTTATTAATAAAGATGGAAACCTAGAAACCAAATGTTAAAAGTATAACTTTTTTACCCATTGAGCCAAACTTACATTACGTTTTATATTTTTCGTTTCAAATTATATATAAACATGCATAAAAGTAACGCGTGCATGCGTATTGTCTACTCATCAATTTTAGTATTATAAAAAGGAAATGGACTCTTAGGATTAGGTCTTTGAATTTGAAATTTTTTAGGATGTTGTGCATGTACAACTTTTTTTTTAAAAGAATATAGTCGCTGAAAACAATATCTCTCAATTCTATAACTTAAAGATGAAGTCTCTAGCAATGATCAAAATCGAGAGAAAATATTAGTTAGAAAATACTACTAATTGTAGTTGAGAGAAATGATTTAATAGACACTGTAAAACGGTATTTCCAAAAACCGTATCCTTTAAAAAAAGTGAAGGACCGTATTCTAAAATTATTTGAACTCACATATCGGATCTTAATATTTCTCAAAAGTGTTTTTTTTAATGAAATTCAAAAGTACAATAATGTAAATGTAATTTTTAATGGATTTTAACGCTTTATCAATCTTTTGTTAGACTCCGGTGTAATTCTATGCCGCAAATTAATTTGAATACAACATTTTCAAGGCATTTTAAAACAAGCGACCATTTCTATTAGAAAACGAAAATTTGTGAAAATTTCAACTCTAGTGATTTGTTTAGGGTTCTTGGTCAATCAACTATATGCCAAATATATATATTCATGATGTAACCAACTTCAGATAAGAGAAAATTTAGGAGGAAAAGTCTTGAGTTATATTCTCTCTCTTGCTTATCCTTTTTCTACATTAGCTCTTCCTTTCATTTCTTTGTCTATTTTCGTGCTAGGAAAAACAGGAACTTTATCTATTTCTTATTTTTGGTTCAACAAAATATCTCCGCATCCAAGGCCGGTCTTGAGTTTTGAGGGGTTCTAGGCGGATTTTTGTTTTGGGGCTCTTTTATATTTTTATATGTTTATGTAATATAACTACACTAATAAATTTTAACAAAAAAAATATATAGCAATGAAATTTGAAAAGTTATAAAAAGAGTAATTAATTTTTTTACCCGTGTATAACTTAGTTAAAACAAAATTTAAATTCATTCAAAAAAATAAAGAAGAAAAACCAACCTCAAATCCCATTAAAATTTGAAGGTTTTTTTTTTAATTAATTGAATATTTGGTTGCATTTGGTTGCTCACCTCTGTGGCGTGTCCTTCGGTCTCCCAGCGGGACTTGAACACAACACCCCAAGTAATGGTCAAAGGCCTTCACCCACTATACTAAGAACAACTTCGTTTTCTTATTCAATGATAAAGCATTTTATTCACTATAACATATATGTCTATATAAGGCCCCAAAAAATCGATGGCCCTGCTACGTTGAAGGCCCTAGGCCACCGCTTAGGCCGCCTATGCCCAGGGCCGGCCCTGTCCGTATCGTATAGATTAGGACTTTGTTAACCATGTTTTAAAAAAAATTATAGTGATTCCTATATTTAATTGGCAGATATAATAAAACAATTATGTGAGCCCCACATCGTATAAATGTATAACTAATTTCTGCTCACGGATTTAAGCTTGTCGCTGACCATAATTATTTTATACTTGTTAATGTTGAAACTAGAGGTATCACTGATCCATTCACCCTAATAGATGTCCGGTGATAAACAAACCAATATACGAACCTCTTATAATTGAAATTTATCTATTTCATGCATGTATTCATCCCTTCATGTGTAAGTAAAGGTTTCAATCCAAACCAACTAATTAATTAATGTGAAAATATTGAACATTTTTATGCAAGGGGTGTATACACCTGTATTTAAAATGGAGGGAGAAGGAATGAGGGATGAAGGCTACAACTGTCTTCTTAAGACAATACATTAAGGGCTCGTTTAGTTCGAGTTTTGGAAATGGAATTGGCATGGAATGGGCATACTTGATTACTGGAAAGGTTTTTTCCCGGCATCTAGGATGCCATGCCAATGTCTGGTTCAACCGGGAATAGGAATGGAATAAAGTATCAATCACAAAAATACCCTTCTTTTTATAAAATGAGAAGACATTTCCTACTAATTTTTCAAAAGAGACAATTACTATAATAAATTACAAAAATTACACATGCCTAGCTAATAATTATCCTACAAAAATTACAATTTTTGTAATTAAAAAAAATTACAATAGGAAAAAAGAAAAGAAAAAAGTTCCAAATATTTATTTTTTTCATTTTTGTGGAGCAGCGTAGCTAAAAAAAAAGTTCCAAACAATATTTTCATACACGGATGGAAAAAGAATTATTTATTCATAAGGAAGAGAGTTATTTTAGTCATAACATGAAAAAATTAAAAAAGATGCCCATTGGTAATGGTTTATTCCTTATGATTTAAATAGGAGAACTTGGGGAAAAATGTTTGTTCCTAGAATCATTTATTCTGAACTTAAAATTTGAACCAAACGCGGAAATCGTTTCGGAATGAAATTTAACATTCCCAGAATGATTTAAATCTTGAACCAAACAAGTCATAAGATTCAACCTTTGAGCACTTGGGCGATTGTTTTGATCTTTACTTCAGAATTTTTTTTATAAGGGCAAGTCCTTAATGTTTAGCGACACGTTGTTAAAGGTACGAGTCCGCAGTGACTTGTTTGTACGAGAACTGTATTAATTTTTACTTAAGTACTTTTAACCTTTATTTATGGTGATATGCATTATGTTACTTTTGGTCAATTTTCATACAAGAAGTTTAACATGTTCAACAGTCAACACGTTACTGACTAAAAGAGTAGGGACTAAAATCATATAATGCAAGCAAAATTATCTCTTTTTGAATTGAGAGTATTATTTTGTACTTTATTCACATTCACCCTTCTTGGAAAAGGTTGCCATTGCACAAAGAGTAGGGACTAAAATCATATAATACTTTTTTTATAAGGTCCTTATACCCACCAGTTATATAAATCAATAATTCACATTTTCAGACTTAATATTATGCTTTCTCAAAATATGAGAACAATGTTGTTTGTTTTTTCCTTAAATTTATATTTGCTTGAATTTCGTTCCTACCTTTTTGTTATGCCCTAAGCATGTCAATCATGTGTGCATTTTTCATCTAATAAAGATCAAGAGAACAATATTGGAAACACAAATCTTTTGGTAAATTAATAAATTTTTAACTTATCGATAAATTAAACTTCGTTTAATTAATAAAATTGGCCGATCCCAACCTTATTAATTTATAAAAAAATTACTGTATAGGGATGGTAACATAACAAGTTAGGATATGTTTATGTATGTTTCAAACTTCCATCTTTCTCTCTTGACAAAAATCACCCCCCTCATCTATCAATACTATTAATTAAGTATACGAAAGGTTAATCAAGAAAACTCATTTAGCAGACTCGAACTCAAGAATTTATACATGAAAAGAGCATTACTTTACCATGTAACAAACAAAAATCATATATGTTATTAAAGAGTTCAAAAGGTCAATATAATACTATGTATAGAATTAAACACGCACCATGTATGCTTCAAATTCTACGAATTGGGTGGCTTATGGCTTAGCAAAGTTGGGCCTCAGTGTGGGTTATAAGTTAGGGTGGGTTATGTGTGGGCTAAAGTGTAGACAGGCTATCTATTTCTTCACATAGCTGGGGATAAAAGTCATTTAGGTTCTTCCTGAGTAATATTCATTTGATTCAAGTTTAAGAAAAAATATGTATTTTAGAATATTTTAGGAAAACTCATTTTTCTAGAATATGAGATATCTTTCCGTTGTTTGGTTGAGACAAAGAAGAAAGGAATATGCATCATAGATTTTAGAAAAAATCATTTTCTTGGAATATGAGATTTCTTTCCGTTCTTTGGTAGAGACGGAAACTCTCCTCTCCTAATATTTAAAATTATTATACAAGCCATACACATATACATATTGTATTTGGTCTTGTAAGGAGGTGGTGGGAGGGGGGGAGGCTTGAACCATAGTGGGGTGGGGGATACTCAGCCCTCTTGTCAATTTTGCTGCACCTGCATGTTATTGTAATTATTTTAAATATAATGTAAAAAAATTATTATTTAGTAGCAAAATAAGCTATATATTATTAATGTAATTATAATAATATTTATGATATAATAGTAGTATTATTATCAAATTATATGATATTATTATATCATAATAATAATTCTCCTCCGGGGCATAGAAAGATTGCTCAGTAACAACATAATACTTCGGTATAAATAACAACATAAATTAATCTACTGAAATTCATTCTACTTTTAAAAAGAATGCTCAATTTTGTTTTAGTTTTTTTCCTTTTTATGAGTTTTTTTTTCCTGCCAAAATATATACTTAAATTTGGAAGTAAATCAACATTGATATTTCATCAATAACAGTAAAATACAGTGCAGTATTTATGGAAGGCTCCCACATATGGACATAATTTGTTTTCTTATTTTCTTCTTTGAATATTGTGAATGAAGAAGAAGAGGAGAGATATTATGGAGAAATTGAGATTTGTCTGCAAGAAAAGCAGCAAGAAATTCTGGTTAGTTTTCTTGGTTTTCTTTATCCTCTCTGTTTTCCCACTTTTCACCCACTACTATGCTTTACTAGACAGCAAGAATAGTATATCCTTGTTTCCAAACTACCCCAATTCTCATGTTTCTACTATAAACTCCACTAGCAATCCAGTTTGTGACATAAAACTTGATCATGATCACACACTAACTATGGTGGAGAACAAGATTAAACTAGTCTCCAAACACCCCGATACGGATCCGTGTACAGGCCGGTACATTTATGTTCATGATCTTCCTAGTAGATTCAATGAAGACATTCTCAAGAATTGTTCATCTCTTATCAGATGGTTTGATATGTGTGAGTCCATTTCAAACATGGGTTTTGGCCCATTGGCTCAAAATATTGACCAAATTCTCCAAAACAAGAATTGGTACATTACAAACCAATTTGCCTTGGAACTCATATTTCATAATAGGATCAAGCACTACAAATGCCTAACAAATGATTCGAAGAAGGCTTCTGCCATTTATGTGCCATTTTATGCCGGTTTAGACGTTGGAAGATACTTGTGGGGTGGTTTTAACACATCGGTTAGAGATTCGAATGCTAAAGAAATTGTTAAGTGGTTAAAGAAAACACCTGAGTGGAAGCATATGTGGGGAAGAGATCATTTCTTCGCAATTGGTAGGATTACATGGGATTTCAAGCGAGAGACAAATTTCGGTTGGGGCAGTAAGCTAATGGTATTACCCGAGATTAAAAATGTGACAATCTTGATCATTGAGTCCAGCCCTTATAGCAAGAACGAATACGCAGTGCCATACCCCACTTATTTTCATCCATCATGCATAAATGATGTGTTCGAGTGGCAGAAAAGGGCAAGAAAAGGGGAAAGAAAGTACTTGTTCTCATTTGCGGGGGGTCCAAGGCCCAATATGGAAGATTCTATTAGAAGCAAGATTATAAACCAATGTCTATCTTCACAAAAATGTGGATTGTTAGATTGTTCGAGTTCATCAAAGAATTGCGACCACCCAGTCCATGTCATGAAAATGTTTCAAAGTTCGGTTTTTTGCTTGCAGCCTACAGGTGACTCATACACGAGGAGATCTACATTCGATTCGATCTTGGCTGGGTGTATACCAGTGTTTTTTCATCCAGCTTCCGCTTATGTTCAATATATATGGCATTTGCCTAAGGATTATACGAAATATTCGGTTTTCATACCCGAGAGTGGGATTAGAAATGGAAAGGCTAATATTAAGGAGATATTAAGCCAGATACCGGAAGAACAAGTGGTGGCTATGAGGGAGGAGGTTGTGAGGATTATACCACGTGTCATTTACGTGAATCCGAGGGGGAGATTTGAGGGGTTTGAGGATGCATTTGATGTTGCTGTTAATGGTGTTCTACAGAGAGTTGACAGGATTAGAAGGGAGATGAAGGAGGGGAAGAGTTTTAGTTCTGATTTTGATCAAGAAAATAGTATGAGAAAACATGAATGGGGCAAGTTTTTTACCAAATCAAAAGAAGTTGATTCTTCAATGGCCTAAGAAGATTCATTTTTCTTCTCTGTAGTTATTGTTAGGAGGATTATTTTTTTTCAGTTCATGTTCTTTAGGTGGATTCTAAATATTTTTTGGTTCCACGCAAGGATGTTAGGGCAGCTTGCGGGCATTTCAACTAATTCCTCCCCAGTCCAGTCAAAAGCAAACCAACCACACCAAAACACAAAACATTTACTTGTATTCTAACCCTCGAAGTTTACATCTCCTAGTTTGTTTGTTTTTTTTCCTGCATCATGGGATTAATTTTTTTGCGTTCTTTTTTAGGCTTCTTATTCATAGTCTTGTTCTTCCATTCATTTTATATTGAAGTAACAATTTAAGACGGATTCATGATTTTTGTTGAATAGTGGATTAATTATCTAGATATTTAATTTAGCTTTAGCTGGAATTGAAAATTTTATTTATTACATCATTGAAAAAAAAATCGCTTTCAATATAGCATTGGTCGCCCCGGGGTTGGATCCGTCCTCGTAATGATTTTAGAGGAATTGCAATTGTGTGTATATTTGCAGGATCATGCTTAAATATGTTAAGACTTTTACGTGGCTGTCTTGAAAGCACAACAAATTTTTGTCCAATTTTGCTGGGGTGCATTAATTTTTCAATTTGGATAGATAATTAATGATTAATGATTATTCGCTCTTTCGGGTTGTTTTTTAATTTCTCAAAAAGAGATAATTAAATACTAGTTGAAAATAATGGACTAAAAGCAAAAAACCCCTAAATTATATGTACACTACAATTTTTCTCTAAAGGATAGCTTCATACTAAATATTTTGGACATTTGGGGCAAATATTTTGTAACGTTACTCTAGTTGTTCAAAATGCATTTGGTACAAATATTTTGTTCATTTTCAAAACATATTTTGAGTTTTTGTGAAAAATATGATTGGACCTCACTAGTAACTATTTTTTTTCTAAATTTAAGTGTTGTCAACTAGGAGCGTCTCCTTTAGAGTGGAGCGGCTCCTCTATAGTGGAGCTTCTCACCGTAAAGGTAAAATGGAGTTAATTTTGACCGTCGAATTTTATTTAACGCTCTAAATTTTACCAACACAAATTGCTTATTTAGAAACTTAAATAATGCGTCATTTAATTGCAGCCTGACGTTTATCGCGGCTTGAAAAAAAATTCCATTCTATAGGGTTTAACGAGTTAAACCTAGCTTTATCGTGTTGTCCGTCTTTGCTCTACAACATCTCTGTGAGACTATGCCATCATTAATACATATTTTAACAAGGTAATATTAAACTATTAGTTTTTTTTTTTGGTGACTACAAGAAAGAAAACAACCACCACCAAAACAAAAAAGGTTAGGTGCCTTTCCCGTAGGAAAAATCCCTCATATCACAGTACATTTCTTCAATAATTGCAATTGGTGGAACTAGCATTCGGACCTCCTGTTTGTTTTGTTCTCCTCCCATCTTAGCAAGGACTGTGAAGATTGGCTCTCCTTTTGTTTTGGTGAACCATGATCGATCATGGGTATGTCCATGATCGATCACGGTATTTATTTTTGCGGCAGTCCACTTTCATGATCGATCATGGGGTATACCATGATCGATCATGGGTCCAGGTTTTTGGCTTTAAAGTGTAGTTTTGGCTCATTTGTGCACTAACTTGTTTTTTGCCTAGAATTTAGTTGAGAGCTAAATTTTGTGAGAAATTTTTCTTGTGTGCTTGTAATCACTCTTGGTTCCAATTATCAATAGAAGCTATCGTCTGTGTGGATTAGTGGCTTTTACGCCGACACCACGGAAAAACCTTGTCTTGCGCTATTTCTTCTTTATTTCCTATTTCTCTATATTGGGTGTGCTTTTTTGTGTCGGTTCTTCTTTCGGATAAACCATTTGGGCTTGTGAGATCCCTCCCAGTTGCGTCGTGCTCGGTTGTGAGCGGTTTGGCGCAACAAATTGGTATCAGAGGCTAAAACGAGAAAGGTGGGATTTGTGTCGCACGCCAAGTGTTTGATAAAATTCCAAGGTGAGATTTTTTCAATCTTTGACTCGTTGTTGGTTTGTCAAGTTCTTTGGTGATTGAAGATGACTACTTCTAAGACCTCAAAGGTGTCAGCGATAAAGTTTGACGTAGAGAAATTCGACGGAAAGTTGGTCAATTTCGGCATGTGGCAATGCCAAATGCGCGATGTCTTGATCCAACAGGAGTTGCATAAGGCATTGTTGGGTGTGGCAGCTAAGCCCACGACGATGACAGATGTTGAATGGGAAGAGTATGATTTGAAGGCTTGTAGCACTATCCGGTTGCATCTAGCTCAAAATGTGATATACTACGTTATGCGTGAGAAATCCGCGGCTAGCATATGGAAGATACTGGAAGAGAAGTACATGATGAAGAGTATAGAGAATCGTCTCTATCTCAAGAAGAAGTTGTTCCGGTTTGAATATGCTAGAGGTATATCAATGAGTGAGCATGTCGATGAGTTTAACAAGATGATTTCTGATTTGTTAAACTTGAACGAAGACATGAAAGATGAGGATAAGGCTATCTTGTTGCTCAATTCACTTCCGGAATCCTATGACCATTTAAGCACCACTTTGTTATATGGTAAGGATTCAGTGAAATATGAGGACGTTTCTTCGGCACTGCTTGGTAATGAGCAGAGACAGAGGGAGAAATGTAGTACATCGTCCGATGCGTTGGTGACGCGGGGAAGGACAGATGATCGGAAACAAGCAAAGCACAACAACTCTCGGTCCAAGTCACGTACTAAGTACTTGGATAACATGGAATGTTACAAGTGCAAAAGGAAAGGGCATATGAAGAAGAATTGTCCTAACGCTTGGGTAGACAAAGTGAAGAAGAAGAATGCGGACGATACCGCGAATTCTGTTACTTCAGGGGATGATGATTTCGAGAGTATGCTAGTGGTTACTCCTAGGGAAAGCTCAACGGACGAGTGGATTCTAAACTCGGGTTGTTCGTACCACATGTGTCCAAACAAGGACCTTTTCCATACCTTGACGAAGGTGAATGGAGGAACGGTTTTGATGGGCAATGATCACATTTGTAGGACGGAGGGTATTGGAACGATCAAGTTGAAGCTACATGACGGAGCAATCAGAACTCTGAATGAAGTTAGGTACATCCCGGATCTGAAGAAGAATTTGATTTCTTTGGGTTCTTTAGATTCCAACGGGTGCAAGATTGTGCTCGAGAATGGAATGCTAAAGGTTACTTCCGGTGCCTTAGTGTTGATGAAGGGAAAGAAAGAGGGTAATCTCTATTTCCTTCAAGGTAGTACGGTGACGGGCAGCGTTTCAGTTTCTACGGAAGCTGGTGGAGCAAGTACAAGTTCGGATTCGACGAAATTATGGCACATGAGATTGGGACATGCCGGGGAGAAGGCGATGACGGTGTTATGTAAACAAGGTTTGCTCAAGGGTGCGAAGAGCTGCAAGCTAGAGTTTTGCGAGCATTGTGTGCTCGGGAAGCAAACACGGGTAAAATTTGGGACGGCTATTCATTGCACGAAGGGGTTGCTTGACTACATACACACGGACGTCTGGGGGCCTTCCAAGACGAAATCCTTAGGAGGAAATCATTACTTTGTTACATTTGTAGATGATTTCTCTAGGAGGATTTGGGTATATCTCATGAAGCACAAAGACGAGGTCTTTGGGGTGTTTCTAAGGTGGAAGAAAATGGTCGAAAATCAGCTTGGCAGGAAGATCAAGGTGCTTAGATCCGATAACGGCGGAGAGTACACTAGTGATCCGTTTAAGCAGTATTGCCAAGATGAGGGAATTGTTCGCCATTTCACGGTTAGAGGTACACCACAGCAAAACGGAGTAGCTGAGAGGATGAACCGTACCTTACTTGAAAAAGTGAGGTGTATGCTGTCAAATGCAAATTTGGGGAAACAGTATTGGGCGGAGGCCTTATCTTATGCGAGCTACATCGTGAACATGTTGCCATCTTCAGGGGTCGATTACAAAACTCCTATGGAGGTTTGGACAGGATCTCATGCAAGTTACGATTCATTGCACATATTTGGGTGTCCTGCTTATTATCACGTCCGTGAAGATAAGATTGATCCAAGAGCCCGAAAGGCGATCTTTATGGGTTCAAGAATTGGAGTCAAGGGATACAAGTTATGGTGTCTTCAAGACAAGAAAATGATCGTTAGCAGAGATGTTACATTTGATGAGGCGTCTTTGCTCAAGATGCCTACGGGAGAAAATGTGAAGACTCTCGATGAGAGTGAGAAGAGTAGAGTGGTGCAAACGGAAGTTACTACGCCGGTGGTGACTATTCCGGTGCAATCGGAAGTGACTAATCCGGTTGACTCTTCCGATAGTGATTCGGAGAATGGGGAGATTCCTATTGAGGGGTCTAGTCAACAACAACGAGAGGTACCGTCTTTGGCGAGCGGAAGGGAGCCGAGAGCTCGTCGAGCACCGCAACGATTTGGCTATGAAGATAGTGTGGCATATGCATTGGTGGTTTATGGCGATGAACCGACTTCTTATCGGGAGGCAGTGGCTGATAGTCATTGTGATGAATGGAAGGCGGCCATGGGTGAGGAGATGAATTCTCTTCACAAGAATGAAACCTGGGATCTTTGCAAGTTGCCAAAGGGGAAAAAGTCAATTGGGTGCAAATGGGTATTTGCCAAGAAAGATGGGGTTCTAGATTCGGATGTTCGGTATAAAGCAAGATTAGTAGCTAAGGGATTTGCACAGAGGGAAGGGGTGGATTATAATGAAGTCTTTTCTCCGGTAGTAAAACACACTTCCATTAGAGTGCTATTAGCTATGGTATCGCAGTTTGACTTAGAGCTTGAACAACTCGACGTCAAGACGGCGTTCTTGCATGGGGATCTAGAGGAGGAGATTTATATATCTCAACCGGAGGGGTTCAAGGTTGTTGGCAAGGAAGATTGTGTTTGTAAACTAAAGAAGTCATTGTATGGGTTGAAACAATCGCCTAGACAATGGTACAAGAAGTTTGACACATTCATGATGGCTCAGAAATTTAAGCGGAGTGATTTTGATCATTGCGTTTATTTCAAGAAACTCAAGGGGGATTCATTTATCTACTTACTCTTATATGTTGATGATATGCTTATTTGTTCATCGAGTATGTCTGATATCAACACGGTGAAGGCTCAGTTGAGTCTCGAGTTTGAGATGAAGGACTTGGGTGGAGCTAAGAAGATTCTGGGAATGGAGATAGTAAGGGAGAGAAAGAAGGGAAGATTGTGCCTCACTCAGAGGCAATATCTAGAGAAAGTGGTAGTCCGGTTTGGGATGCAGGACTCAAAGCCTGTGAGTGTCCCATTGGCTCCTCACTTCAAGCTCTCGGCAACTATGGCTCCAGAAACAGATGAAGAGGTGGAGTATATGGCTCAAGTTCCGTATGCTAGTGCAGTAGGAAGCTTGATGTATGCGATGGTGTGTACTCGACCGGATATTGCTCAGGCAGTGAGCATTGTGAGTAGATTCATGGCAAATCCGGGGAAACAGCATTGGAATGCCGTTAAGTGGATTTTGCGGTATCTACAAGGAACGAAGAATAAGGGATTGGTGTACCAGAGAACCGAGGGGTCTATTATTTGCGGGTATGTTGATTCGGACTATGCTGGGGATCTTGACAAGCGACGGTCGACCACGGGGTATGTTTTCACATTTAGTGGTGGTCCGATTAGCTGGAGGTCGATGTTGCAAGGTGTAGTGGCGTTGTCTACTACGGAAGCAGAGTACATTGCAGCAACAGAGGCAGTCAAGGAAGCATTGTGGCTTCGGGGTTTGATAGGTGATTTGGGGATGGTTCAGGAGAATGTCGATGTACATTGTGATAGCCAAAGCGCTATTCATTTGGCCAAGAACCAAGTTCATCACGGACGGACGAAGCACATTGATGTTCGGTTTCATTTTATACGGGAGATTATCGAGAGTGGTGAAGTAATTTTGAAGAAAATTGGCACCAAGGATAATCCCGCAGATATGATGACGAAGGTGGTACCGACAACCAAGTTTGAGCATTGCTCGACTTTGGTTAACATTCTTCGGTGTTGAGACCCCATGCGGGGGAAGTGGCTCTTCAGGGCCGGGTGTGATGCTATAGCAGTATTGATGGAGGAACAAGTGGAGTGAGGTGTGCAATTTTGCTAGACGGGTTAGCTGCATGGTTCGCCAAGGTGGAGATTTGTGAAGATTGGCTCTCCTTTTGTTTTGGTGAACCATGATCGATCATGGGTATGTCCATGATCGATCATGGTATTTATTTTTGCGGCAGTCCACTTTCATGATCGATCATGGGGTATACCATGATCGATCATGGGTCCAGGTTTTTGGCTTTAAAGTGTAGTTTTGGCTCATTTGTGCACTAACTTGTTTTTTGCCTAGAATTTAGTTGAGAGCTAAATTTTGTGAGAAATTTTTCTTGTGTGCTTGTAATCACTCTTGGTTCCAATTATCAATAGAAGCTATCGTCTGTGTGGATTAGTGGCTTTTACGCCGACACCACGGAAAAACCTTGTCTTGCGCTATTTCTTCTTTATTTCCTATTTCTCTATATTGGGTGTGCTTTTTTGTGTCGGTTCTTCTTTCGGATAAACCATTTGGGCTTGTGAGATCCCTCCCAGTTGCGTCGTGCTCGGTTGTGAGCGGTTTGGCGCAACAAGGACATCTGCCCAACGATTAGCTTCCCTAAGAACATGTTTGATTTTAGCATCTATTTTAGCTTTAATTTTATTGCGATCTTGCGATATTCAATAATTATGATGTTAGGATGATTTAATTTCCTCATCTTCCTCTTCATTAATTAATAAGGTTCACCACTGCTTGACAATCACTTTCAATCAAAATTCCTCTGCAATTTCCTTCTTTGCAAAGCTTTAGAGCATGACTTATCGCCCATAGTTCAGCCTTTAAAGGGTTTGCATAACCAATATACCTACAAAACCCTCCACACCCACTTACCTTCGTCGCTTTTAATGATGCCTCCAAAGCTTCCATGGCAATTGTTCGCAATGCCACTTTCATCTTTGTTAATCTTGATACAACCTGATAAAAGGAAAGATCACTTTATTAGTCTCTCATAATTTATGTTTGTGGCAGTGGTGCCACTACCAAAAGGTTTGGTAATATCCTTAGCAAAGTGAAGGCTTATCATAGCCACCTTTGCTCACCAAGGACATTGGAGATCGTTTCCTATCTTCCATATGCCAAATGGTGGAAGCAAAGAGAATACTCCAATTTGTCCCATTAACAAACAAACTGTCTTTAAATCCTAAGGTTAGAATCCAACCAAAGGAAAAAAATAGTTGTGTTAGCATCATAACCATAGCCCAAAACAGTCGACCAGGCTTTCCTCGCTTTAATGCATTCTCAAAAAATGTGATTGGAAGATTCAATTCTCCCATGCGCTTTGCAATAAGGATTTTGAGAGATGCCTCTTCTCACACATATATGGTTTGTAAGAATTCTATCTTGTTTAACAAGCCATAAAAAGAACCAAACCCATTTCCAATTGTGGTTCTCCGACTCTATCACCTCATTTCTCTTAAGGATTTGCATATAGAGAATTTTCTATTGCCACTATGACTGCAAGAAGGCCCGTCTTTAACATGTCTAGCAATAGGAAGAGGAGTGCTAGTAATACCCATAAAACAATCATTCGGTAACAATCAAGAGATACGAGGAAGATCCCAACTATTAGTATTTAGTTATATGTTTATATGTGTGGCCATGAGCATAGCTTAATGCTCACCGACTACATGCAATATATATATGCATTACACTATCGAATATTTTATATTTAATTTAATGAAGTGAATTTGGAGAAGAGTGAATACATAACAATTGTTTACTATTATTTATCATTATTCAGTGGTACATTTAATTAATTCATCTATACCATTGAGAATAATAATAAATTGTGCATTTGACTCCTCTTTATTATCCTTTCAGTTCATTTCTTTTCATTGAGGTTCAATTTAAGGGCTTTTGATGACGATAAGCTCTATAATGAGAAGATTACCTCTAAAAAATATCAAAAAAATTAAAACCTAAAGTGGTTGTAATACAAGTTTGATAAATATGGTCAAAGTGGCTTCGTCCGCCCTTCCCCATAAGAAAGATAAAACTACGATTAAAGCTGGAGTAGATAGATCGACTAGGCAAACTTCCCCTTCATATCTTGGACATGATCAAGTCATTCGTAGTTCGCAAAGGATTCCATCCAGCCCCAAGCGTACCTAGGGCTACCCTATTTACCAGATCCAACAATTAGAGGTATGCCTGTCCGGCGGCGGTCCCTCCCAATCGGTCATTAGGGAGCTGACCGACGAACCAGGGTCTAACAGGATGCCTTTACCATTTCCAATTGATAGAGAGTGACAAGGAAACCCGCATAAAGCACTACAATTGGTTTTTCAATGGCAAGTGCCGGTTGTCGAGTGGTTGAACCAAGCAAGCCCATCCGCCCTTTCAAAGTCAAGGCCATCTTGAGCCAAATTCAAGAACTTCATTAGTATAAGAATAGAATAGGAAAGAACCGGGCACGGTAAATCCGCTCATCCTGGCTTCAAATCCTAGCTTGAGTTGCCACGGGAACCTTAGCGCCACGTGTGTGTTGTAGGAAGGTCCTCCAAGGAAGAGGCATAGAAAAGTGAGAAAGCTATGTTCATTTTCGTCTATTTAAATTTTTGATGATCATGGTCATCTCACTCACTTCTAGTTTGAATTTTTTGACAAAGTTCGGTAGAGATTATTTCTTTAATTGAGTGGATTATCTCCCCCAAATTTCATGAGAAAAATTAATTTGTTTAGCTCTCGAACTAGATCCCCATCAAACAAATTGAATTAAAAGATTAATGGAGAGAAGCCAAGTCCATAAAGTGCAATGTGTTTGAATTTTATACACCTTTTTAAATTGTTATTTCACTATCCAAATCATTGTTGCATTCCTTCATTAATAAAGCTTTCGCAGTACATAGAATTTGGCCTTTGCTAATTTTTCATTATTTTTATTTTAGTACTAAAGATTTCAATAAACACACATACTATTATGCCATATTTTTATAATTTAGAATATGTTATTTTTTGTCTCATTCTATATTATTTTGTGTAACAGTTTCACTTGTGTGTGGATGCTACCACTATTGATCAAGTACCTAGGGAGGGGATGGAATTCAATTGATGCATGGAATTTTTTGGTTACTTATGGAGGAAAGGTGGGTTTTAATGTATACAAACACTATGAAAACAAGAATAAAGAAAGTGAAATTACATAAAAAAGGTTTGTGTGCTCTAAAGATGGTTTACGAGTTGACTAAAACTCCTAGAGCACAAAACTAGTTGTCTTGCACGTATGGGGTTTCGTTAATTCCTCAGATAGGAAGACATTGTGTGTATGATTTTGATGCCGAATAAAACCAACTACTTTAACTTCTAGAATGTTATTATATGATGCCATCACAAACAAACTTCACACATGCACAAGCTTTGAAATTGAGTTGGTAGACGATTCTGGAATTGCATCGAGGGCAACATATGAGTTTATGGGTAAACAAGCTGGCGGAAGGGAAAAACTTGGGTACACTTGACAAGATCAAAAAAATTATCTAAGGAATAAAAAGAGAAAAGACTTAAAATATGGAGAAGCAGGAAGTCTCTTGTGGTATTTCCATAAACAATCATTGGAGGATCCATCCTTTTACCATGCGGTACAACTAGATAACTGCGAGCAGATAACCAATATCTTGTGGGCTGACATAAGGATGCATCTTGTTTATAACCTTTTTGGCCATGTAATTACTTTTGACACTACCTATTTTACAAATAAGGAATATAGGCCTTTTGGGTTATTTGGATTTAATAACCATATAGGTTATGATATTTGGTAATGCTCTCTTTTATAGTGAGATAGCATTTCTTTTGTATGATTGTTCGAACAATTTTTAGAGGCACATAAACAAAAGAAGCCTAATACTATTTTCACTGACCAAGATGCTGCTATTGCAATGGCATTAACTCAAGTGATGCCAGAGACATGCCACGAGCTGTGTATGTAGGTCGAAAAATACCCTAGAGGGGGGTAAATAGGGTTTTTAAAAGTTAATCGGATTTTTGAAATTGATTTAAAAATGTTTGATGTCTATATCAATCAAGCAATCGAGAAACAAAGTTAATTCCAATCACAAGGTATAAATAACACAATATAAGAGTTCAAGAGATAGAAACATTAAACCGATAGGAGTCGAAAATTTTTTGTCCACACGGTTCGGCTTGTTAGCCCCTACTTCCGCGCTTGGTTAGTACCCCGAGAATTTCCACTATAACCGATCTTCTTTCAGGTGAAGATCAAACCTCTACAAGTGTATTATTCTCACACATTCTTACAAGTACTGAATCACTCACAATACTCACACAATAATTCACTCTCTTATTATTCTATGAAATACACCTCTCACAAATATGATTTGAATAAGATTTGGTGGCTAACACCAATGTATAATAGCTCTTAAGTATATGAATGAATAAAAATAAAGCTTACACTAAGAGATATCAAGTTTGATCAACAATTTTTAGCTCAAAATAAAGATGATTGATCAAATCAAATGTTCTTGAATCTTTGAATATTGAATATAGGCGAAGAGAATAGAGTATGAATAATTCAAGAGTGTTTAAATAAGTCTTAGATGGTTTATATATAGTCTAGGACACCATATGGCCATTTGGAGGGAGTTGGTGAGAGTTTGGTACCAAAAATGATAAAAAATCTGAAGTCCAACGGCTAGTTTCTAGGCCATCAGTCGACTGAGCAAAGCTCATCAGTCTACTGATGTACCCCACTGGTCTGCTGCCAGAATGACTAAAAATTAATTTTTCATACTTTTGCAAATAAGCTCTAAAACCACTTTAAATGCTTGGGGAATGTTAAAAATAAGTTTCTAAGACCTGTAAAAAGTAGAAAGCTCAAAAGTGAGGTCATTAGTATTAAAAATGAATTAATTACGAAAACGGTTTTTCGTCAAAATAAGGTTTTTGAAGGAAACTTAATTCAACCTTTGATTTGATCAATCTAATAATATTAAAACATTGTATGAGCTATTATGATGATCAAATATGAAACTTTACAAGGGAAACTAAAGTACTCAAATATAAAATTGCGAGTCTTTGAGGCTTTGTTTATATCTCTGTTTCTTTTCTTTCTTGGGTTGTTGTTCTTCATAGAAATGCTATTGAGGATATATTGATCAAGTAGTTGTGTGAGGTATAAGACATTGATCGTGCAATACTCTGTAGGTGAATGATCTTGATACCGACTTTTCGGTTAAGTCTATGTATGATCAATTTATTGTGGCTATAACTCAAAACATCAACTAAGTTAAATTACACATGATTAACTTTTATTGTGATTATCAAAATAAGATTAGTGACTTTCAAGTCAACAATCTCCCCTTTTTTTATGATGATAATAAATTAATGTGTGTTTGCGATTAAGATCATTAGTTGAGTTTTTTAACGGGAAAACTCCCCCTCAAACTATGCATTAAAGAGAATATAGCAAGCATGCATAAGAGATTATAAAGATCATAGAAAAAACTTCAAACTTTAATTAAGTTCAAACCAAATACTAGAGTTAAGAATAATAAAACTTAGAAAAAATAAAACTTAAAAGTTCAACCAAACATAAAACGTAGAGAGAGTGTGTACCAAACACTCTAACACACATACTTCTCCCCCTTTGTTATCAACAAAAATGAGAGAACCCAATGCCTACTCTTGTGGGTCTTGTGGTTCTTGTGGCCATTGCCCCCAACTTTAGTCAACATGATATGGATTCCAAACCGGAAAGACATGCTCCGGATGGTAGCTAAGAAAGGCTTCTTCATGAGCTCTTTGGAGATCTTTAATTTGATTGAAGCGGTTGGTCATGTTAGTAGAGAGAGCTTAAACTTGACCTGATGGCCCTTGAATGGCATGAAGCAACGCGGCATTAGATGATTGGCTACAGCCTTATGAGGTAGTGGCTTGTTGAGGCATCTCGGAAGCTTCTTCTTCTTCTTCACCCATTTCTTCGGACGGAGAAAAATCATCACCTTCATCGCCACTTTTATTTCTATCTCGAGGATCATTTAGAGTCTATTAACCATATACTAAACTATATTTCATCAACCGAATAACCTTGGTGCTATAGGTCTCCTCACTTGTGGGAATGATAACATCAACCTCATCTTTCGAGACGGATATTGTAGAATTTGAATAATTGAGTGAGGGCCATTCCATAGAGCAACCCTTGCCTTTTTCGATTGGTGATATCAAAGAGATGATAAAACATTAGGCTAGCAAAATCCAATTTGTGTCCCATGACAATAGCCCATACCAAGAATAGCTCCAAAGCATTGAGAGAAGCACAACTACCGCACCTTGGAATGATCGAATACCAAAGAATGGAATGTATGAGTTGAGCATCGAGTTTAAGCATTGAGGCCTTAATCTCATCTTGCGTATTACGAAATCTACGCTTGAGTAAGATTCCTTTGGCAGCGTTCTTATCAAAATCGAGAAAATTTTCAAAGTTGGATGGCACTTTCGTTACATCGTTAATGGGGAACCCAAAAATTTCGGCTAGTTCGGCTTTGTTGAAGCTAATCCGTTAATCGTTTAAAAGTTTAACAAGGGGGCCTTGTTGGAACGGCCATTATCAATAATCGGATAATGCAAGTTTGCATAAAATAGACGGATAAGCCGTGGATACACATTATCACGGATGCTTAGGAAGTTTATGATTCCTTGATTTTGAAATAGGGCAGCAACATTTAATCCATTCGAAGCAAACAATTGAAAATTAAATTGTTTACCTTCAACGATTGCTCGGGTTGAGTAGTCGTTGTTGAAGTTCTCTTGTGTCTCATCGGATATGAACAATGGCGGTAATGGACCTTGCAATGGGTTTGCCGATGATGTGCCCACTTGTGGTTCACTCTTGCGAGGGCGTCGAGAGTGAGATGGTTGAGACATATCTATGAAGAAATTTGGTATAAGACAAAGTTTTGAATGGAAAATTGATAATGGTGGCTAGGGTTAGGGTTAGAGAGAGAATAAGATGGGTTTGAGAGATTTGGTGTGAAATAAGTGAGATTTGTGGTTGATTTGATGTAGGGTGTGAAAGATTTTTGGTTTAAATGGAGTTTTGGTGAAGAAGATTGGGGGTAGATGATGTTTGTGAAGGTTTGGGAAGGTTTATGAAAGTGTTTTCTCAAAATGGAGAGGGGAAAAGTGAAGAGAAAACAGGGGAAATAAAGGGTTGAAAATAACTGCTCTCAGCCATTGCTTAGTTGAATGATGAATGCTCTTCAGTCGACTGAAGAATGCTTAGTCGACTGACCAGTGAACCCTTAATCGACTGAGCACTCATTCTGCCAGAATTTTCTTTGTTTGATTTTTTTGAGCCAGAACAACCTAGAATGAGCAAGCCTACAACTTTTGTGCTACAAAAATGATATTAGTACATCAAATAATATGTAAAGGAATCATTATCTGCATAAATACTTATTTCATAATTAACCAAATAAATACGCAATTATGTATGCTTTAGAGATAAGCAATAATGATCAATATTCATGAAAATTTTGGTCAACTAGATATCACATGCTCTAGTCATACCAATTTCACGTCGAATAGTGCTAAAGCGATCATCGGGAAGTGGTTTAGTGAAAATATCCACAAGTTGCGATTCGGCGCCAACGAATTTAATATCAACATCACCTTTTTGCACATGATCACGAATAAAATGATATTTTATCTTAATGTGCTTAGTACGTGAATGTTATATAGGGTTTTTGGTCAAGCTAATAGCACTTGTGTTGTCACATTTAATGGGAATGTGGCTAAAACTTAATCCAAAGTCCTCTAATTGTTGTTTAATGTATAAAGTTTGAGCACAACAACTCCCGGCCATCACATATTCGGCTTTGGCCGTTAAAAGGGCCACCGAGTTTTATTTCTTGCTTGACCAAGATACTAGTGCTTGTCTTAGAAAATGACAAGTGCCACTAGTGCTTTTCCTATTGATTTTGCAACCGGCAAAATCCGCATCAGAATAACTAATCAAATCAAATGAGTTCTCTCTTGGGTACCACAAACCCAAGGAACTAGTACCGAAAAAATAACGGAATATTCATTTAACGGCAAGTAAATGTGACTCTTTAGGATCCGCTTGAAATCGTGCATAAAGACATACACTAAACATAATATCCAGCCTAGAGGCCGTCAAATATAATAAACTACCGATCATACCTCGATATTTTTTGATGTCTACACTTTTACCTATCTCGTCTTTGTCGAGCTTCAATGTTGAGCTCATAGGAGTGTTCATGAATTTGGCGCCTTCCATGTCGAATTTCTTCAAAAGCTCCTTCACGTACTTCTCTTGATTAATGAAAATGCCTTCTTTGTATTGCTTCACTTGTAATCCAAGGAAGTAGTTTATTTATCCCATCATGCTCATTTCGAACTTCTTTTGCATACATGTGAAAAAATCCTTACAAAGATTTTCGTTAGTAGAACCAAATATAATATCATCAACATATATTTGTATAAGTAGCATGTCATTGTCATGATTTTTGATAAATAAGGTAGTATCAATTTTACTTTTAACAAAACCATTGTTAATCAAGAATGAACTAAGTATATCATACCATGCTCTAGGTGCTTGCTTTAAACCATACAAAGCTTTAGATAGCTTAAACACATAATCCGGATAAACATGATTTTCAAAATCGGGAGGTTGTTTCACATAAACTTCCTCTTCAATAAAACCATTCAAGAAAGCACTTTTCACATCCATTTGATACAATTTAAAATTCTTAAAACATGAATAAGCAAGTAACATGTGAATGTCTTCTAAACGAGCTATGGGTGCATACGTTTCTTCATAATCAATGCCCTCCTCTTGATTGTGTCCTTGGGCAACAAGTCTAGCTTTATTTCTAACAATTACACCACTTTCATCCTTTTTATTACGAAATACCCATTTAGTACCAATAATGGTGTGATCATTAGGTTTGGGAACAAGTGTCCACACTTTGTTTCTCTCAAATTGATTGAGCTCTTCTTGCGTAGCCATCATCCAAGATTCATCTTGTTCGGCTTCATTTATGTTTTTGGGCTCATATTGAGAAACAAATGCCACATTATTGCATACATTTTTTAAAGATGATTTAGTCATAACCCTACTAGATGGCTCTCCAAGAATTTGATCAATTGGGTGGTTGGACACAAATTTTCAACTCCTAGGCAAATCATTTGAGTTTTGCTCAGTTGTATTTTCTAACTCCTTAGGAGGAACTTGAGCACTCAAAGTTTCTTCCTTAGATGTATCATTAATTTAAATATTCGAAACCTTTTGGATAATTTCAACATCTTCATCGGAACGTACTATGGGTGAGAAATGATTTGACTCATCAAACATAACATGCATAGACTCTTGGACAACCAAACTTTTCTTGTTATAAACTCTATATGCTTTACTATTAGTGGCATACCCAAGAAAAATTCTTTCATCGAATTTAGCATCAAATTTTTTCAAATGATCACGATCATTCAAAATAAAGCATTTACAACAAAAAACTTTAAAATATGCAATATTTGATTTCTTGTTATTCCATAACTCATATGGTGTCTTATCTAACTTTTTAGGAATGATAGTACGATTAATCACATAGCATGCGGTATTAATGGCTTCTGCCCACAAATACTCCAGCAAAGAATGTTCATTAAGCATAGTTCTAGATATTTCTTGAAGAGATCTATTTTTTCTTTCAACAACACCATTTTGTTGAGGGGTTCTAGGTGTCAAAAAATTATGATCAATACCATACTCATCACAAAAGTTCTCAATATCAACATTATCGAATTCTCTACCTCTATCACTCCTAACATGCACAATAGAAACACCTTTTTCATTTTAAACTTTTCTACAAAATTTTGCAAAAACATGTGGAGTTTCACTTTTGTGGGAAAGAAAGAACACCCAAGAAAATCTAGTGAAATCATCAACAACAACAAGAGTATATAATTTGCCACCTAAACTAGCAACAGAAATAGGACTAAACAAATCAAGTTGCAACATATCAAGAGGTCTAGTTATAGTAATATCCTTTTTATACTTAAATGAAGATTTGTTTTGTTTACCAAGTTGACATGCATCAAAAATTTTATCTTTAACAAATTTGGTTTTAGGCAATCATTTAACTAGATCTTTCTTAGACAAAACATGAATTAAATCCATATTAGCACGTCCTAATCTTCTATGCCATAACCAAGAAACATCATTGATAGTGGATAAACATTTAACATCTTATTGTGATAAATCATCAAGCTCAAGAGTATACACATTGTTAGTTCTATACGCAATAAGTAAAATGGAATCATCACTAACATTCTTAACAATGCAACGATCGAATTTAAAGATAACTTCATAACCCTTATCACATAATTGACTAATGCTAAGTAAATTATGCTTCAAACCATCAACTAATAGAACATTATTAATACATGTAGAATGCTTACCAACCTTACCTATACCGATGATTTTTTCCTTGGCGTTGTTCGCGAAAGTCGCATTCCCTCCTCGCTTGGGAATAAGACTTAAGAAGTTGTTCTTGTCTCCCGTCATGTGTTTTGAGCAACCACTATCCAAGAACCACTTGGTTTTGCTACCTTTGGCTTTCAAAGCACACCACACCATAACCTTAAGTAACTTCTCCTTTGGTACCCAAAATGTGTTGGGTTCCTTTGGGTTAGCAAACATAATGGTTCATTTTGGAACCCAAGCAAGCTTCCTCTTAGGGAAACTTTCATTCTGATAGAAACAATGATCCACATAATGAGTATTTCTACCACAATATGAGCAAAGATTAGTGGGATCATGAGGTGTGTATGTTTTAAAAAAGTTTTTGTAATCTTTTTAGTTGTCAATTTGGTTGTAACCCAAACTAGCTTTGTCAAATACACACATTTGCATTCCTAATAGTTCGTCCAAATTGTCCCTTCCATTGGTGAATTTGGCTAAGCTATTAGTTAGATCATCCACTTAATCTTTCAATTTGACATTTTCTACTACAAGTGTGTTCGAAATTTCCTTTTCCTTTCCTTTCTTCAAAGTTTTGATTTCATTTTTCAAAACCACATTTTTTTCCTCAAAAGTTTCGCACTTGCTAGAAACTATCAAGTTTTACTTTTTGAGGCTTTCATACTTTTTAGATAAATTTTCAAACTTGCTATGCAATTCCTCAAACATTTTATACAATTCATCGTAGTCATTCTCATCATGAGCATCATCATTAATAGATACATTATCATCACTAAATGAATCATAAATAGAGTCTACCTCATCCTCTCTTGCCATAAGGCAAATGTTTCCCCTCTCCTCGTCACTAGAGTCAGCATCGGGCCCGCCCTCTTCGGAATCACTCTAAGTGCCTTTAAGGGCATGTCTAACTTGTTTGAAGGCTTTGTCCCTTTTATCTCTTCTTTCCTTTCTTCTAACCGGGCAATTGATTTTGAAATGTCCCGGTTCATGGTAATGGAAACATTTATTGACTTTTTTGTTTTCAACTCTTGGTTTAATTGATCGATCATTCTTCCTCTTTGATGGAGAACCAAGGTTTTTTCTTTTTCCTTGAAACTTCTTCTTCTTGGCTAGAAATTTCATAAAGTTTCTAGAGAGAAGAGCCATGTCTTCATCACCACCCATTGACTCTTCATCATCCTCTCGTTGACTTGCTTTGAGAGCAAGTGTTTTCTTGGCTTTTGAATCAACCTCGTCTTCTCTTTCCAATTCTTTCTCATGGGTTTTGAGAGACCCCAAGAGTTCATCCATGCTTAGTATCTTGAGGTTCTTGGCTTCTTGAATAGCCGTCACCTTAGGTCTCTATTTCTTTGAAAGCGTTCTAAGAATCTTTTGAATCTTGTCTTCATTAGAGTAAACTTTCAAAGGAGATCTAAAGCATTAGTGATAATAGAGAACCTACTATACATAGAAGCAAGTGATTCATTAGGCTCCATTTTAAAGAGTTCATAATCATGAACAAGCATATCAATATTATCATCCTTGACTTGTGAGGTTCCCTCATGAGCAACCTCCAATTTGTTCCAAATTGTTTTGGCGGTTTTACAACTAGAATTTTTGTTGTATTCATCCATAGTTAATGCACAATGTAGTGAATTCAAGGCTTTAGCATTAAATTAGATTTTCTTAATGTCATTCTCATCATATTCGGAGAGAGGTTTGGGAGTGACATTACCCCTTTCATCGGTTTTGGTAATTTCATAGGGTCCAATAAGTGTAACCCTCAATTGTTCAAAATCGGTAGCTTAAAGGAAAGTACACATGCAATTTTTCCAATAACTATAATTTTTTCCATTAAATAGAGGTGGCCTAATGCTGGAAGAACCTTCGTTAAGTCCGGTTCCTTAATAGATAGACATGATCGTAAACTCTAATATTATAAAATCAAAACAAGAGTACAACCTCTGATACCAATTGTAGGTCGAAAAATACCCTAGAGGGGGGATGGATAGGATTTTTAAAAGTTAATCGAATTTTTGAAATCGATTTAAAAATGTTTGATGTCTATATCAATCAAGTAATCAAGAAACAAAGTTAATTCCAATCACAAGATATAAATAACACAATATAAGAGTTCAAGAGATAGAAAGATTAAACCAATAGGAGTCGAAGGTTTTTTGTCCACACGGTTCGGCTTATTAGCCCCTACTTCTGCGCTCGGTTAGTACCCCGAAAATTTTCACTATAACCGATCTTCTTCCAGGTGAAAATCAAACCTCTACAAGTGTATTCTTCTCACACACTCTTACAAGTATTGAATCACTCACAATACTCACACAAGAATTCACTCTTGCTATTCTATGAGATACACCTCTCACAAATATGATTTGAATAAGATTTAGTGGCTAACACCAATGTACAATAGCTCTTAAGTATATGAATGAATACAAATGAAGCTCACACTAAGATATATCAAGTTTGATAAATAATTTCTAGCTCAAAATAAAGATGATTGATCAAAACAAATGTTCTTGAATCTTTGAATATTAAATATAGATGAAGAGAATAGAGTAGGAATAATTCAAGAGTGTTTAAATAAGTCTTAGATGGTGTATATATAGTCTAGGACACCATATGGCCGTTTGGAGGGAGTTGGTGAGAGTTTGGTACCAAAAATGGTAAAAAATCTGAAGTCCAACGGCTAGTTTCTAGGCCATCAGTCGACTGAGCAAAGCTCATCAGTCGACTGATGTACCCCACTGGTCTACTGCCAGAAATGACCAAAAATTAATTTTTCATACTTTTGCAAATAAACTTTAAAACCACTTTAAATGCTTGGGGAATATTAAAAATAAGTTTCTAAGACCTGTAAAAAGTAAAGAGCTCAAAAGTGAGGTCGTTAGTATTAAAAATGAATTAATTACGAAAACGGTTTTTCGTCAAAATAAGGTTTTTGAAGGAAACTTGATTCAACCTTTGATTTGATCAATCTAATAATATTAAAACATTGTATGAGCTATTATGATGATCAAATATGAAACTTTACATGGGAAACTAAAGCACTCAAATATAAAATTGCGAGTCTTTGAGGCTTTGTTTGTATCTCCTTTTCTTTTCTTTCTTGAGTTGTTGTTCTTCATAGAAATGCTATTGAGGATATATTGATCAAGTAGTTGTGTGAGGTATAAGACATTGATCGTGCAATACTCTGTAGGTGAATGATCTTGATACCGGCTTTTCGGTTAAGTCCATGTATGATCAATTTATTGTGGCTATAACTCAAAACATCAACTAAGTTAAATTACACATGATTAACTTTTATTGTGATTATCAAAACAAGATTAGTGACTTTCAAGTCAACAGTGTACATGGCATATAATGCAAAATGGCTCATGAAAATTTAATGAATGATGGGTCGTATTTTTTGAAAGACTTTAAAAAACTCATGTATAAGTATAATGATGAAACAAAATTTGAAGAATTATAGAATGTATACTCTCAACATATAAAGTTAGTAAAAGCTCATGGTTGGATGGTATTTAATTGTAAAGTGAAGGAGAAATGGGGTCAATGTTACATGAATACAACTTTTACCATTGGAATGCAAAGTAAACAACTTATTGAGAGTTTGAAGAGCAACTTAAAGGATTACCTTAAAGCAGATTGGATATAATTCAATTTTTCAAGCATTTTGAGCGAGTGGTCAATGATAAGCGCTATAACAAATTGTGACCTGAGTATCATTTTAAGGAAAAGTTACCTATGATGCATGTAAAGATTTCACCTATACTGATGCAGGCAGCAAAAGTTTATACTCCTATAATCTTTGAATTATTTCAAGAAGAATAGGAGATCAAAGAAATTTGAAGCTTGTATATATATAGAACATCGCAATAAGGGTGATACAATGCATGATTATTGGATGCAATTATTGGCCAAGAGGGGAATATACGAGTGATAACTAACCAATTTGATCAATCAGTGTCATGCAATGATAAATTTTTTAAGAAAATTGGTTTTCTTTGTTGTCATAAGTTAAAGGTTCTTGATGTCATGGACATTAAGTCAATTCCTGAAAACTATATTATAAAGAGGTGGTCAAGAGCTGGAAGCATCGACGAGGCAAAGAGGAATTGTAATGACCCTCTTAAAAAAATTAATAATAATAATAATAATAATAATAATAATAATAATAATAATAATAATAATAATAATAATAATAATAATAATATATGGACTATATTCTTATGTTCAAAATTATTGACTCAGGTTCAGTAAAATCTTAAGATAAATAATTATTTATTATGTTTATATAATTTTATGTTTAAAATGTAGCTTAGAATTCATAGTACCATTAGCACTAGTGCAAGAGGTAAGACTATAAAGTATAATGATAGCAGCATATTTAGAAAATAACTCTGTGATTAGTCACAATTATATATCACACAATAGATGATAAATGTGGAAATTGTTAATTCTATAATCTTTAATTTGAGGAACAACCAAATGAACCTTGAGTATTATAATAATGCTTTATTACACTAATTCGTGAAATCCTACTTCTAAAAAAATGCACAATACCGTTTCGAGATATAATAAGTTCCTCAACCACAAACGAAGTGTAGGTTTATCTAAGATGCAAACCATTTATTTGATTGTATGCACGTTTTTTATAAACAAGAAGATTGTATAGAAAAACTAGAAGTTCAAAATTATTACGCAGCTTAGTAATGCTTAAAATGTATATTGACTTGAAGCCCGTTTATTCTTGAAGCATTGTTGCTATTAAGATTATATTTGCCGCTAAAACATATAATAATAAACAACTTAAATGGCCACTAAACTTTTAATCTTGTACCACTTTGACCATCAAACTTCCAAATGAACCGCCTTGGTCATCTAACTTTGAAGTAAGTACCACTTTAACCATTTCGTCCAATTCTTTAGTCATTCAATTTTAGAGTAAGTACCACTTTGATCATTTCGTCCAATTTGGCTGTTAAAGTTAATGCATTTGCCGGACACATGACTTCGTATTAGGTCATTTTAATCATATTGCAACAAAACGATATTTTTTTCCGATAATTCTCACCAAAATGAAATACACACAGTATATAAAACGTAACAATATTTTTAACAAATAGTTATTATAAAATAATTAAAATACACTTAAATAAAGTCATGTGCTCATACATAGTTTCGTTTAATTCAATTTAACAGTGAAATTGGAAGAAATGACCAATGTGGTACTCACACCAAAATTTGATGGATAAACTGGTTTGGATCAAAAGTTTAATAGTCATTTATTTATGTTGTTTACTCAACATATAAACTTATTTATTTTTTATTTTATATTTTGAGTTGCGTCGGTAACTCAAACTTCTAACTCTAACTCTTGCTCTTCCCTCCTAATCTCTTTGTGAATCAACACTACTATTATGCTAAAAAGCTACTAGTGACATATAATAGCATTAGTTAATTATTTCTTTAAATAGTTAAGTGGAAAGATTAGTATTATAAAAGAACTATGGTGAAAATTATAATTATAAATTGAAAAAAAAAATTCGCTGTTCCATGAAAAAATATTTAATGTTAAAATTATTAAGTTATTTAATATTAATTATAAGAAAGGTTTAACTGTACACTAAATGTTGTTTTATTATTAATTACTTTTTTTTGAAGAAATCAAGTTATTTCCGCGTGTTAAGAGACTATTAGGCCATCTCCAATGGTGTTTCTACCCAAGCAAATTTTTATGATAGAAATGAATAATAGAAAAAATCTTCTCCAATGGGCATTTCTATCTCTATTTCTATCTTAGGTGGAAATCTATTGGGATTGGGAATTTCTATCACCATTTCTACATGTAGAAATGGTGATAGAAATTCTCTATGTGACATGGCAAATTTTCATTGGTTGTTGTACACCCACTAATTCTCTCTCTTCATTAAATAGGGGACAAAGTAAGGAAGAAATTGAACAATAGAAATCACCATTGGAGACCATATTTTCTATCCTTCTACACCAATATAAATATATTGCCAATAGATATAGAAATATTATAAAATAATATTGACACATAGGATAGAAATGCAAAAATAAAAAACACCATTGAAGATGGCCTTAGTTACTTAGTTGGGTGTTTTGGTCTTATTATTTTAATTTTGAATTATGGTAATGTGAATATTAAACATACACCTTAACAACTTATTTATAATAAAAAATTTAAATATATATTTAATAAAATATAATTTTTTAATATACTTATCACGAGCTTTTAAATCATAACATTTTTTTTGTCCTAGCCCCCCCTTGACGCTTTTTGGCTCTCAAATCAAAGCATTTGGGGGCCGTTCTTTCTCTTGTAAATCCCCCATTCTAAGCCCTAATTAACTCATTCTTGCTCAATCTCCTCCTCTCAATCTCCCATTCTCACCGCGGCGCACACAGCCTTCACCGCTACAAACCCTAGCTCTTCTATCTCCACCTCCATTGTTGGCGGCCACCTCCATTATACTCAGGTTTTATTCAAAGAGGTAAATATCTATATCACGGAGTTTTTCTCAATCTTTGTATTTAGGGTGCGTTTGATTGCCAAAGTTTTCCGTGGAAAACTTGGCAAAAGATGGAAAATGTGTATTTTTACATCTTTTGTTGGTATTTTATTGCCTAATTTTTTTAGGCAATCTAATTGCAACTAGTTCTTGGTACAAGTAAGTGATTCAGAGAAGTATGAACTTATGTCTTAATCTACTCCGAAGAAAATAAGTTCTAAGTAATGTAAAAAATGGTTCAAAGACCAAAAAGTCTAATTTTAAGTAAAAATGTAATTAATCAAACACCAAATATTGCAAAGTATGTCATCATTGTAAGGAAAAAGTAGGGTTTTTTTTTTTTTTTTTTTTTTTTTTTTTTTTTTTTTTTTTTTTACACCTAAAGAGTAGTTGCTTATCAAACACCTTTAATGCTTTTCCCTATAATTGAATTGCTTAGAATAAAAATTGTCTGAATTTATACATTTTCCACCCTAGTTATTGTTTGATTGAAATTATTTGGGCATGATTTGGGGATTTTCTTAACCCTAGTTCAAAAATTATAATCAATAAATTAAATTGTATGTAGTTAATTAATAAGTTTTGGTTCCCATATAGAAATGATGAGAAGGAAGAAGAGGAGGTGTTTGAGTTAACTGCAGGGGGAGGCTAGGTTATATGCATTTGGCAAATGTACACAGTGCGCTTGCGAATTTGTGGTAAATAAATCCTAAAGTAGATAAGTAGGGATAAACATCTATAGATCTTAAAATAGATACAAACCTTTTTATGATTTAAAATTTTTTTGTTATATTAAAAAACTTATTGAAAAATTGACGGGTCTAATGGGCTGCCCGAATTCATTAAGGGTAAACGAATAACTGATTCATTATCAATTTGTGTCAAACGTGCTACCCGAAATTGTCTATCATTACAATAACTTGGATTGAAAAGCTTTCACCTTATTCTACTTTAGTATATGTGTATAGTGGACTTGATAATCTGAGATAAATAAATCAAACTTTAGTTTACAAATACTACTCTCGTTGTTGCCAATTAAAGACTATAGGTTGCTTCTTAGTCCATAATCGAAGTACCAACTCTTGTGATGATAAAAAAGTTTTATCTTTACTAATTGATTAAGTTGGACTTAGTGTTACTGTCGAACTAGGCTCTTAATATAGGACAGATGGAGCACTATTTTCTTTTTCAAAGGAATTTGCACTTGAGAGTTGAGAATCAACAATTATCAATAAAAAATTGGTTACTTGATTACTGGCGCATGGGCTTGTATGGATCTGCTTTTATTGCTTGATTCCTTTGCTACATTGCTGCCCTTTCTTATATTTTTTTTGGGGAATCAATTGCACAGATATTGGGACTGTTTTAAGGCCATTGCTGGAACTGTTTTAAGGCCATTTTTTGCAGCCAATTTTCTACAATAGTACAATACTAAATTTTCTACCGATCTTTCATTCAATTAACCATCTACTGCATTGATCTCTAACTGAATGTGTATATATTTGGTAGTCATTTGCTGCATTAATCTCTAACCAAGCATGTATATTTTTGTAGCCATTTGCTGCACTGATCTTTGAGTTCCAGAGTCCAGCGACCACTTAAGGTAAACTCTCAAATCATAACTGAGTTGTTTGGTTTTGTCTTTGATGTATTATATTCTTATAATGTACTTCTGTATTATTTGGACAAACGATGATTGAAATCTTGCATTGAATTTAGATTTTTTTATGTATACTGGCAGTCCCTAAAATGTAGCAGCGATTAGAGACCTTCCCAGCCTCGTATTTTCAGTCTAATGGCCAATATGCAGTTTCAGGTTATAATTTAATATAAGTAGACACTGGACTTGAGAATTTGAGGTAAATACATCTGAAAGGAGATAACTAAGGATAACCGGATAAACAATCTATAGATCTCAAAATATATACAAACGCTTTTATGATTTGATAAAATTTAGTTTTATTAAAAATTCAATAGGTCTAACGGGTCACCGGAATTCTTTAAGGGTATATAGATCTAACAATTATCATTTTGTGTCAAATTGTTTACCCAAATTAGTCTATCATTACTATAACTTGGATTGAAATGCTTTCACTGCATTCTACTTTAATGCATGTGAACTTGATAATATGAAGTAAATAAATGAAACTTTAATTTTACTAGTCAAGTAGTCCCTAAAATATAAAGAAAGAAAATACAATTAGTAAGTTTCCTTTCCTTCCTAATTTTAGGAAAACCACTCCCATCAACTGTCAAAATGCCCCTCAATTTCCTAGGAATGTTAGAGGCATCATATTTTACACATTTACCTTCCTTACAACCAATTTTTGAAAGCAAATTAGAAGCCATATTATTCTCCATAAATCAATGGTACTTATATTAAAATTCTACTGGATCAAGCATAAATTCTTCATTCTTCTCTTTTTTCCAAATGGTTATTGAAAATTCCGGTTCCCTCCCCTCACACAAAGTCAGTCGATTCTTTGGATGTATTTGTTTGTATGATTAGACATCCCAAAACTTATTCCTCAATACTACATGAGCTACTTGTTAAATACAATATATTTAATTATTTTACGCATGGATGGGGAGTAATATCTAGCTACTTGACCTTAGCAAACACCTTGCCTTAGTTATAATGGTCATGGTAGAATATGAATTTAGTAGTATACAAATATTGATTTATTGTGTAGTGTGCATGATGCAGGTAGTATATGGAAGTATAGATCTACTGCTTATATAAATCTAGTAACTTACCCATCAGAGCTTAGTTGCAGAACATAATACTAGCTGAATACAATGAATTATTCTATCTTATGTGTCAAATTAGTTTAGACGTTAATTGTGCACATCTGAAGTGGCGCACAATTCTTAATTATTGCTTTAAACTTCTTTTTGCCCTATGGAACTAGTGTAACGTTCTATAGTTGTAGCAAAAATGTGGATAGTTACATATTCACTTCTATGGGAAGTAGAAATATCTAGATGTGGTGTTTTGTTAAAAAATTATAGTGTATATTATTGGTTTTGATTTTTTGAAACATCAATTAATCTCACAAAATGAGCGGTTAAAAAATAAAACAAATTTACAAGCTATTGATATTCTTGTGACTATAATTTTCCTTGAAATGCAATAATGTTTACTTTTGTACTCTAGAAAAGCTCCATGGATGATATATTGATATATTGTAATACAAGTGAGTTAGTTAATGGGCTATGCTCACACGTGATGATTATAAAGAAGAAATTATTATCTATATATACTCAAATAAACAACCAATTAGAGGGAAATTTTCAAACCCGTCATGGACTGGCCTGGTGGCAAGAACCCCTTTTAAGGGAGAGGTTGCAGGTTCAATTCCCCCACCCGTACCCTTTCCCCACTGAACCTGGGAATAAAAATAAACATCCCCTAAGGGGAAAACATTTATCAATGAGCTTTGCCTCAGATGGTATAGTTGATTTATCCAGGCAGATTATTTATCCTACTAAAGCGTCTTATCTAAGAGGTGGGATTATTTTATCCTGTCCGGATATGATTAAATAATCCTATCCGACTTTCTAATCCAACGCGTCAAACACACCCTAAGGGATGGTGAGCCTGCAGGCTTAGGGATGTTGTGGGCAATCTAAAAATCTACTGAACCAAACCGAACCGTTAAAAAAAGAACCCAAAAGATTGAAATTGAAACGAAAAAGCCGACCTGTAATTGAATACATTTGGTTTGGTTTTGGAGCTGGCCAGCATAGAATCGAATAGAACCAAACCAAACCAAACAGGGATGGTGAGGTGGTAGCCTTAGGGGTGCTGTGGGTAATATGAAAACCGATTGAAGCAAACCGATCTGTTAAAAACAGAACCCAAAAAAATCAAAACATAAACAGAAAAACCAGTCCATAACCGAATAGGTTTGATTCGGGTTTAGTGTTGGCGGGCACAAAATCGCATCAAATTGAATTGAACCGAACCAAACCAAACCAAACAGAATTCGGGTGGGTGCCTTGTTGCCATCTTCTTTTAACTGTAGTATTCATCAAGTAGAAAGAGAGACGTATTTTAAGGAAAAAAAAGTTATATATACTTAGCAAATGTAGACCTTATTGCGAATTGTGAAACTATGCAATTACATGACTTTTTTTGGTTCAAAAGGACATGATACAGATTAACCCATAACTAATGTTTATAATTTTGTCTTCCTATAATTATTGTCATTCAAAAGGGTATCACGTGCCATCCCAGATAAAAAATAGATTGAGTTGTTGGATGCAAACAATTTAGTAGTCTAACGTCGGTAATTTAACGAACTATAGTAATATGGCAAGGGGTCTTTTGTAGAATTGGACTAAGAGTGGAAATCAATCCATTTTGGAATGGGGTAGTTTATAACTGATCTACTATATTATCTATTTAGTCGAAAATGGATTTGAAGACACAAATGATCGTCATGCAAACCCTTTCGTGTATTTATGTATATGCTGTATAAAAAATATAAATATTTATATGGTAAAATTATGGCTTTCCAAAAATTACTCTTTATTACCAATGGCTTACCCAAGTATTTCATCCCATGTGTACTAAAATAAAGCTTAAATTTTTTTTTCTATGCAAAGCATTGTTAAAATAAAAATAAAAATACGTTTTTGTGGTAAATAAAATTTCGTCATAGTTGAAACCTATAACTATTAAATATTTTGCTCTTAAATTCCATTTTGGCTTAATTAATAACCTTGGCATTTGGTGAATGTAGAAAATTTTGTTTGTGGTATTATGACAGTGTTATCTGGCACGCATGAGAAGCTGTCTGCAAACAACAAGGTGTGCTTGATGGAGAAATTATTTAATTTGAAAATGTCAAAAAATTATGCAGCGGCATAATATCTTAATAATTTCAACACCATCATCAACTAGTTGTCTATCGTTCAAATTGATTTTGACGATGAAGTTCATGCCTTTATAGTTTTGGCTTTACTACCAAAATAGCTTGGAGGCCATGAAAACGTTGATGATCAATTTCGCTAGGAAAGAAAAGTTCAAGTACTTGCATCTTCGGATCCATTTTGAGCTAAATAGATAAGAGAGTGGAGCATTCATTAATTACCAATTCCGAAACTTTGTGACATTGTTAACATTGTACTGAGGGCGTCTTTAGAGTACCAAATTAGTATAACTAACCCTTCTTCTAACACAGCAACACACTTTTGATTAGTATCGAAATGAGGTGCTGAAAAATAGATTTCTTAGGCATTCGTTAACCACCCATTCCAAAATAGATTGATTCCTCCCCTCTCAGTCTAGTTCTACCAAAGATAGTGGGCCCTTGCTATATTGCCATAATTGGTTAACTTAGCGACATGTATGTTTAAATTGTTTGTATCTAATAACTCAAATCTCTATAAAAGGCACGTGATGTCCCTTTAAACCACATGCGCATTGAAATTAAATAAAGATTCTGCAAGGATAGTGAACAAAAAATATCATTAAGCTTAGATATTTTTACTTTAGTAGGTAAATTCCTTTCAAAAGTTGGATTTGAATTTGCTAAAAGTATGTGACATATGAGTGTGTCGTCCTTCTTTAGTACTATTGCTTCTTTTTATTTTTTTATTTTCAAAGAATGTCATTACCACGCAATACTATTGAGATAGAAAGAGTATGTGTGATTCCCCTGGTCCAGTTTTAATTTTCCTTATATTTCTAGGAATTTGATAGGTGAAGGGACAGTTATTAATTGTATATATATCTACCTCTAACCTTTGCAGTAGGTCTGCCTCAATCTCACTTGAATTGTCACCTTTAAATTTAAAACCAAAACTTTTGCTTGGGTATAGAAGTTAGACACCATCTTGATGACCAACACCCACTAAGTTCATTTTTTTTTATTCGTAACACATCCCAGGTGATCACTTTCTTTAATCTAGATTAATTAGCATTTCTGAAGGTATATATATATATATATATATATGTTTTTTCACTCTAAACGAAGCCGTTTCACCTATTGGGACTTAAACCCAACTAAAACGAAATGTAAAAAACCCTAAATCCCTAATACGCACCTTATTCGTTTCACGCCGTCTCTCTCTCATGCGTCTCTTCCTCGTTCTTACAATCAATCTTCAACAGGTATTCTTCTTCTTCGGTCTTTGTTCTTCTCTTGTTATGCTGCTATTTTTTTCTTTCATCTTTTTCTTTTCCTTGAAGAACATAACAAGTTAATTTTTGTAGCTCCTTTTCTGATCTCACGTTATTTCTGCTCCTCACCGACTCGCGTTATTTTCCAGAATTATTAAATTATAAATGATATATATATATTTCCCAGAATTATTAAATTATAAATGATATATATATATTTTCCAGAATTATTAAATTATAAATGATATATATATATTTTCCAGAATTATTAAATTATAAATGCTATATATATATATATTCCAGAATTATTAAATTATAAATGCTATATATATATATATATTTTCCCAGAATTACTAAATTATAAATGATATATATAATTTTTCCAGAATTATTAAATTATAAGTGATATATATAATTTTTCCAGAATTAGTAAATTATAAGTGATATATATATATAATTTTTCTAGAATTATTAAATTGTAAGTCATATAAAACTTTTCTAGAATTATTAAATTATAACTTAGCCTATGGCAATTAGACAAAGATCAACTAGGGGCAGGTATTATTTTTATTTTATATTTTATATGACTTACTTTATTTTATTATGCCTAGACTTGTTATCGTGCTTGATGACTTGTTATTATATTGTGTTATTTAGATGTTATTATGTTAATGACTATGATTCATGAGGACTTGTTTTTTATTTAAATTTTAATTTGATGATTTATTTAACTCTAGATTATATGACATTAGCGTAGTTGGTGCAAATTATGATTAGAATAATATATTTTAAGTTTTTGTATGGGGGTGCGCCTCGTTTCGAAAAGGCTCGAGCCTGCGCCTAGACTCCTGGGACCTTGGCGCCTTGAGCTTTTGACAACTATGGTTTTGGTAAGTCAATTACCGAACCAAACAGTTTGAGGTGGTGCTTCAAGGCGTGAGTTTTTTAACCTACATATGAGGTGTGCGCCTCTCTCCATCAGAGTGTATGCTCTGAGGTGTTGCGCCTCGAGGTGTAGGCTTTGCTATACGGTGACGTTTTGACCATTTTAAGGATTTGCAAACTGTAAGGAAAGAGAGAAAGATCGGTGAGAATTGAGGGATCGGAATTGCAAACTTTGACGAATTTCCTCAATTCCTGAAGCCTAGCGACGTCCATGGCTGTTTGATTGAAAAAAAAATTAACAAAGGAAATTTTTTGAGCGAGAAATTTAATTATTTTTATATTTTTCTTCTTCCGTTTTTTTTCCTTTCAAAGTTTCTATAACAAATCTTTTTGCTTTTTTTTTCCTTCTTTTACATAGACTCTACTGCTTTTTAATTTTTTTTAAACTATTTGTGAAAATCATATTTATATAATTTATGGTGTATAATGTATATTTGTATATATAAATTATCTAGGATTAAAATATATGCAAAAATCAGAATTTTATATATGGTGTATAATATATATTGGTATATATAAATTTTTTGGGATTAAAATATTTGTACAAATCCAAAATATAATGAATGTTACAATTATTTTATTTTTTCTTTTTATCATTTATGGTGTATATTATATATTTGTATATAAATTGCTTGAGATTAATTTATTTGTGAAAATTAGATTTTTATAATCTAGGGGATGCACTTTGTATGTGTATTATACTTGACAATAATTAAATAATTTATTAGTTAATTAATGAATATTATTACAAAAAAAATGAGGCTTACGTTTCAATGCGCCTTGCTGACCGATCGAATCCTAGAGTTCATTGGTAAGGTGTGGGTGGGAGAATTGAACTTGAGACCTCTTCTCTATAAAAAGGGAGTTATTGCCATTAGGTATACTAATGATGGGTTTCAAAAAATTTCTGCCCAAGGGCTTGTTTATTTGAGTATATATAGACAATAAGGGTATGTTTGATTGGTAACATTTTTCATGAAAAATAAGCATTTTTCACTTGATTTGACAACTTAAGGTGTTTGATTGCCTTTTTTTTTCTAGGCAATTCAATTCCCACTTTTGGCTCACACATGTGCATTTTCAAAGTAATTGAGAAAAATGTTTTCTTTGGGGGGGAGGTGATTTTTTGTTTTCTATGCTTGGACACAATTCACGAGACAAAGTTTTTACCATTTTCTACATTAAAAATGTCATAACTTAAAATATAAAATTCAAAATAATATAAAATTTTAATATTTAAAATATAATAATTAAGATCAATTAAACAAGATCCATCATGACTATATAATTATATAAAAAAAATACCAATAATTTTTTCTACATTAAAAATGCCATAATACAACTAATATTTTTCGGGCAGAAAATTAAGGCAATCAAAAACATTACACTACATTTTTCATGCAACTCAATTCTAGGCAATTCAATTGCCGGTAACTTATTTTCTTTCTATGCAAATTCCACGCTTGCAATCAAATGTACCCTAATATTTTTTTTTCTCTGATCATCATGTGTGAGCAAACTTTATTAACTAATTCATTTGTGTTACAAGACATCTATATAGTCAATGGAGCTTTGTTAAAGTACAAAGTTAACTTTTCAAGAAAATTTGTAATCACAGAGTATCAATAGCCTTCAAATTTGCTTTATCTTTTAGCTTTCATTTTGTGAGATTAATAGGTCTCTCAAAAATCAAAATCCATATTTACACTTATATATTTTTACAAAGTACCATATTTAGATATTTTCACTTCTTGTAAAAGTAAATATGTGGTTGTCTACATTTTTGCTACAATAATAGAATGTATGTTGGTTCCATAAGGCAAAAGGAAGTTTAAAGCAATATTTAAAAATAGGTGTGCACAGTTAATATCTAAAGTAATTTGACACAGAGAATTGAAAGACTCATCATATACAAGTATTATCTGGTATTATGTTTTGCAACTAAGGCAATGATTCCGGTCATCCCGAGGCCCGCTGTTAAACCAACCTCGTAAGGTGAACAACTCACAATCATTCAACAAAGTGGCGCCCTCTTTAGTGTCCGCATAACAGGATGAACCCCTCATATTCATTCAACTTAAAATGTGGTCCCTCTGTAACCCAGCCACCTTCGACTATCAATTCTTGCCCTCTCAACCATCATAGCCAGAAATAGAAAGGCGCGCGGTAGAGGAAGACCCAAAATGGATATAATGCTCGAAACGATTATTTTGAAGAAGCCCCCACTGACACAATGTGGCACTACGAGCTTGGGGGTAGTTGACATGGATTTATTCCCCCAAAAGTTAGGCTTCCTTAGGCCCAAATTTACGTACACTACACAATAGCCCAAACTGTTGGCCCATTCTCCAAAAATATATAGGCAAGATAAGTTAAGACAATTTATTATCAAGTAAGGCAATTACCCAAGTCAAGGGATAAAGAATCTCCTCCAAGAGTATGCTATTAGTTACCTAATATTTTTTTTAATACCAGATTATAATTCTTTACCATATCTATTATTGTACTCAGTCTCCTACACAAAGGATCCTGCATCCTCAACCTTGGATCATCAAAAAATCACCATTAGAGTAGGGTACCCAAAACTCTACTAAAGAAATAAATACAAGTGGCTGTAGAGTGTTATCTAGTTGGATTTGGGTAATTTAACCGGAGCCGGGCATAGGCAAATAATATGCAACAAATTGCATTTGGTGCTCTACTAGCGTTACGATCACACCAATTTTTAGTAACAATTTTTATTGAGTTTGATTATTTGGAGAGTTTATTAGTGAAGGATGGTATTTCTATTAAAAAATGAACATAACATGAACTAAAACTAGATAATGTCTACTTTTCATATGAGAGTAGGCGAGTACAAACTCCGTCAGTGACAGTTTAATGGAGCAGTTGATATCCTTTAGGGGATAGTGATGCAAGTAAGGCGAATCCAGACCAAAAGCATGTCTTTGAACAAGTGCTTGAGGGCGGCAAGATGGTGACGGAGTTATGAAGGAACTAGAACGAAAGCATGTTTTTGGAGAAGAGCTCAAGGACGGTGGTGATGCAAGTTCCTTGTTAGGGGAAGATAGTTTGATTGGAGAGGGTTACCTCCATTGGTGTAGTATGTTACAGTTTCCTAATAAAAATTTTAGTTTGTTCCTTAAAAAGAAAAAGGAAAAAAAATCTAAATTATGTACTTGGGTGTGGGTCATTTCTCTTGCATGCATAAAATGAAACTTGCAACCGAAACAATATGATTTACATCATGCATAAAGTCCCGAGTCCACTTGTTTATTAAAGGACACATTTGGAATAAATGGAAGTGAACAAACTTGTTACTAGTATTTGTAGTCTAAAACCCAAAAAGAACCAGATATTCAAAGTGTTTGATGGATGTTAATTTTCTTTAATTGTTCATTTTTTTTAATAAGGAAATTGAAAATTTCGGTTATAAAAATTTAGAAATTGGAGGAAATTAGATGCTAGCTATGATTTTAATAAATTGAAGGAGAAAAGTAATAATATCAAAAGAAATAGTAAAAAGATGAGTCAGAATCTGGGTAAATGTAGCCCAAAAGATCAACAAAACCAGCAATTTACGATGCTTGCGATTGGAGAAAATTTAATTTGTTTGTTTTAAATTATAAGTTTTTGTTCGACTCATAGTTTATTTGTTTTAGTGATAATTTATGGTAGTGGCTTTTGTTGATTATAGTGACCAACAATTTGTCTGTTGTTTAGATTAATGATATGTGACTTATCTATTAAATATGTGGTCTATTATTAAATATATTAAACGTTTAATTATGTTATAAAAAGGATTTTTTCACTTATCTATTAAATATGTGGTTTATTATTAAATATATTAAACGTTCAATTATGTTATAACAACAACACAATGGATGCCCATTTGGAGAATTAATTAAATAAATTTTTGCATAAAATTTTATAGAGATGATGAAAGTAGATTATCTCTATTAAATTTCATTAAAAAAAAAATTAACATAGAAGTAGGAGAGATAATTATTAATAATTTCAAAGGAAAAAATTGTATATATATATATATCAATTTTTGAAAATACCCACTTCTAGGTTGGAGATAATATTCTCACCATATAGATTATTTCCACAAATTTTTATAAAAAAAAATCATCCATTTACCTTTCTAAATTGTCATCTATTTTTTTTTTTGTTAAAGGATGAAATCCTCTTTGTAACTTAACTAATTAAACGGTACCTACTTGTTTGGTGTCTCTATTTATTTACTTAAAATTTTAATTTATTTTTGGTCTCAATCTAATTACTTACTTTCTCCATTTAATTATTTACATTTAATTACGTGCCCTTCATATAATGCAATTCTCCTATTTAGCGTCTGTATTTAATTACCTAAGTTCTTTATTTAATTATTGATATTTACATGCCCTTCATGAAATACAATTATTTTTGTTCTTGTCAGTTGTTTTGTCAAAACAGGGCTTAAACACATGACTATATTTATAAATAAAATAATACTAATGCCATTTGATATTTTGTATATATTTTTTTTGTCTTTAGTATTTCTCATTCGTTTGATTCATATTTTAGTAGGCGTGTACACTAGTTAAAAAAGATGGATTGAAAAATATAAAATGTATCATTTTACTTATTTACTTTTACTCTTTTACATTCAATAGTTGGTAAGGTAAGGATAAGGTATGATGTTAATTTTGGCTCATTTTGTAGCACAATAAGTATTACTCGTGTCAATACATTATTCGCTAAAAAAAAGATCTTATTCCATTTTGAGTATAAATTAGAGGACAAGATATGATAAAACCACATGTTTAGTATTAATCAAGACTAGATATTAAGTTACAAACGCCTCTTATTCCAACAGCAAGGGGATTAAATAATCCCATATAGGAGATGCGCGTAAATAGTTTATAATGTCCAGATGGGATTAAATAATTCCCAAGGTGAAAGTATTTTTATTTAGTCGGGATGAAATTAAATAATCATATCCAATTCCATTATTCTGACAAGTCAAATGCATTGCATTTACGATTGTTTAAATACGTAATTCTGTGAACTATCATCCTATGAAAGAATATCTACGGAAATTTGCGCATCAATTTTATTTCCATTTAAACCACAATAGCTGGAAATTTGAGACGCTAAAATGTACTAAACTTCATTGTACTCTTATTAAGAAAGCTCCAAGTTTTTCCTTTCTACTGAAATTTGAGATTCGAATGCTAAAAAATTTGTCAAGTGCTAAAGAGAAAAACCCGAGTGGAAGTATATGTGGGGAAGATATCATATCTTCACGATTGGTTGGATTACATGGGATTTCAAGAGAGAGATCTCGGTTGGGGCAATGAGCTACCCAAGATTAAAAAACACGGCAATCTTGATCAACGAGTCGAGCCCTTCTACAAAGAACGAATAAGCGGTACCATACCCCAATTATTTCCATTGAATATGCGTAAATGAGGTGTTTGAGTACCAAAAAAGGGCAAGAATGGGGGGAAAGAAAGTACTTATTCACATTTACAGGCAGTCCAAGGTCTAATATGGAAGATTCTATTAGAAGCAATATTATAAACCAATGTTTATCTTCACAAAAATGTGCGTTGCTACACTGCTCGAGTTCATCAAATAATTGCAACGAGCCGGTCCATGTGATGAAAATGTTTCAACGTTGGGTTTTTTTTCTAGCAGCCTATGGGGGACTTGTACATTTGGAGATCTACATTCGATTCAATCTTGGCAGGGTGTATACCGGTGTTTTTTCATCTGGGTTCCGCTTATGTTCAATATATATGGCATTTGCCTAAGGATTATATCGAGGAGATAAGAAGTGGGAGGGCTAATATCGAGGGTGGGATTAGAAGTGGGAGGGCTAATATCGAGGAGATATTGATCGCTAGATACCAAAAGAACAAGTGGTGGCTACGAGGGAGGAGGTTGTGAGGAGCGTATCACATGTCATTTATGCGGATCTGAAGATGCATTTGATGTTGCTGTTAATGGTGTTCTTGAGAGAGTTGAGAGGATTAGAAGGGATATGAAGAGTTTTAGTTCTGATTTTGATAAAGAAAATAGCATGAGAAATCATGAATGGGGTAAGTTTTGTACCAAATCAAAAGAATTTGATTCTTCAATGGCCTGAGAAGATTCTTTTTTCTTCTCTTTGTAGTTATTGTTAGGACGTTCTTTAGATGGATGTTTTTTGGTTCAACATACCAGTGTCAGGAGTAGCTTGTGAACATCTCGACTAATCCCTTTTTTATCCGGTCAAAAGGAAAACAAGTACATCAGAACTTAGAAATTTACAAGAGATTATTTGTTAATTTGCTGACTGTTGAGTCTCAAAGTTTTCATCTTCTAGTTAAATTCTATTATATTATTTTCCTTAAAATAAAAATATGTTATATTATATTAGTTTTATTTCTGCACTTTATCCGATAGTATAGAGTGAAGGAGGTCTTTAATTTATTGTTATTTATTTTTTGGAATCATGAAATTAATTTTTTATATTCCTTTTTAGGCTTCTTGTTATTAATATTCTTAGTTCTTCGATTAATTTTTATATTGAAGTAATAATATAGGGACAGATTCAAGATTTTTTTGAGTAGTAAATTAATATAGATATTTTATTAAATTAAATTTAGCTAAAATTAATTTTTTTTATATATTAAAATCACTGAAAAAAAAATTCGCATGCAATATATCCTGGTTGTCCTAGGGTTAGATCCGCCCTCGTTAATTGATTTTAGAGGAATTGGAATTCTGTACATATTTAATTTGCAGGATCATGCTTAAATATGTTAAGACTTTTATGTGGGAGTCTTGAAAGTAAATTAATTTTTGTCCTATTTTGACAGGCTGTATTGATTTTTCATTTTGGACAGGTATGATTATTAGGAACCTATTTATAGTTTTAAAAAATGTTTAAATACATATTTTGTAATTAGTAATTGATAATTTTTCAACATATATGTTAATAACTTATTTATAGTAAAAAAAGAAGTTTAAATACACATTTAATAAGGTACGAATTCTTACATATGAGATTATTCTTTTCATTCATAATATAATATGTGTAACTTGTATCCTTACGATATACAAGTATATACAAGTTATCATTTTCTATTATTTTTTTGGTCATTTTCTAATTTCTCAAAAGAATAGATTAAATATAAAATTAGTTAAAAAATAAATGGCTAAAAACAAAAAAGCCCTAAATTCTATACACAACAATTATATTCTTCTTTAAAGAGTGTTTAATTGTACTGCACAAACCACTAAGCGGCCACATTTTGATCAAATTATCACCAATTCAACTATTAATTAAATAAAAAGAAAATGCCACATAATATAAATTATTCTTTATACTCAACAAGCTTGTACAAGTATTATAAATTATTCTTTATACTCAACAAGCTTGTACAAGTATTAATGGGTTGATCAAGCAAGAATATGATATCCAGATAGATAAAGAGCTTATAAAATGTTCGCTAATGCAATTATCGAGAATTACTATTAAGTTTAATTATGTGGTAAAAGTGAGAATATACATTGTGAAAATGACTCTTAGAGTATTTAAAATGGTAGAAGTAAATAAGGTAAATTTAGCCCACGCGAGCACTCAACGATAACAACTATTTAACGTATTGGACTCCATTATTTTATTGTAATTGGAGAGCAAATAATATATAACTTTATTTTGGTTTAACTAAACAATTACTATTTTAAATCACTTCCCTCTCTATTTATATGATAGTGTCATGCAAATGAGGATAGAAAACAAAAAATAGTCGTAACTTTTTAATTGCTATAAGTAAATTTATTACATTTAATAGCATCACATTTATGTGATTATAAAGCTACATAACATTCTGCAAGATCCACTTTTAATATGTCATAATAAAGTGACTCAAGAGAAGATGTTTATACTATTGTAGTATATAATTATCATAGTATTTTTTTAAGGAATTTCAAACCCTAGAAAACCCATAATGTTAAAGAGTTATTTTATTAAACGCAATAGGAGTTTGAAAAGCCTTAAAAGGGGGACATGGACTTGACATCCAAAAACATACATGAAAACCATAACTTAAAAATGGCTTTATAGAATAATCCATCAAAATAAATACGATCCAACCCAACACTAAAAAAATTAAAACAAGGCAACCATGACATAACTGGAATATAAATGTATAAGTAAAGTGAAAAGGTCAAATAAATCACGGCCCACTAAAATAGCAATCTAAATCATAGTTTTGGTATCTTAATTCAGAATATTCGAATGGTTGCATGTCTTCATTTTCTTGTATAAATAAAATGAGTAAAGCAGGTATGAAACAAAAATTACAACTTTACTTCATTATCCAAAGCATTTTTTTTATCTACTTTTATCTACTAGTTGGGGGAGGGGGATTTGTTCCGAACCACCCTATCAAACCAGTTCATAGCCCCATTTGAACCGGAAGTAAAAACTACTTTTACAACTAGACATATATTCTTGGGTACTACTAAAGGCATCTTTAATATTTTGTTTAGCACCCATTAATTTAAGCATTCAAAGTCAATTTTTAATTTTGAAAGCACCCATAATTGTTTGAGCAGCCTATAAAATCCCAAACAACTCTCTTATTTTAATCATGGTAACAAAACAAAATTGCCGCTATAAACTACGTTGATAAAACATGACATATTTTTCACAAAAGATTTTTCCTTTAGGGTTTGTGCAAGTGACAACATGAGCAAATTATTTTTCTAGCTTTTGGCCTTGTTTTTTTCTTTCTTAAATTTTCCCCCTAATTTCTAATATTAACTATCTACTAATTCTATGTTTATGAAGTAATAAACTTTCAAAAAAATGTTTTCAAAATAAATCCGCAAATGCGACTTCCGGATTTCAACCTTTAGTTGAGGGCCCGAAACATCAGAATGGATTCCTTTGTTCCATTTACTTTGATAAAGTGTGAAATCATTGCTTTGATAAAGTGTGAAATCATATTGAGTATTCCTATTTTCTATTTCTAAATGCAAAGGGTTTGGTAGCATTTCATCCTTAATTTTATTTACTGATTGCTATTATTTTGTTTAGCCTTTGATGTTTTGATTGCTATTATTTTGTTTAGTTTAGTAACCTTTGATGTTTTGATTGCTCTTATTTTGTTTAGGGTTTGGTAGCCTTTGATGTACCATTGTAGGCATAGGGCTATTTTGATTGTAAATTCCTTTTGAGTTTGAAATAAAATTTTGTTTCTTATTGAAAATAAAAATAAATAAACGCATACAAGTGGTAGAAGATAGCTTTTCATTACCCTTAAGAATGCTTTACAACTCTTAGATGGTTATAAATGAGAAGTCCTAACAATTTATAGGCTTCCACTTCCTCAATGGACGGTGATGATCTAATCTAATTGACGGTCGGATCAATTCTCCAAAATATTCTATGATTTTCTATAAAACAATACAATCTCATGGAATTCTAGATTATTCTTATAAGCATAAATATTTAGATATTGTTGAGGCTTCCAAGGACTTTCCCACCCTCTCCATTTATCTAGAATACTCCAGCGTGTTCCAGAACCTTCTGCAACATGATCCCTTCACTATCCGTTGGAACATTCTTGAATATCTTTAAGCCTCCACGTACCATTGGCACCTAGCCATGTGACCGAGACGTGCATGCCAATTTGCTCCAAATTTGACGGCACGTGACATAAGGCATTAAAGCAATCAATCTAAGTGTAAGCACATACTAGATAGGTTAGGTTATATGTACTTTTTTGTACTTTTTATTTATTTAAAGATAGTCTTAATTTATTTAATAAATTAGGTGTACTTTTTGACTTTATTTATTTTGGTTTAGACGTACTTATATTACCATATATGTTGGCTTCTTATGTTTTAGTAGTTGATGGCGGGCTTCAGGCTGACTTCAAACGCGATCTTAAAAATAAAACCTTAACCCACAGCCTAATGTTATCAGACTAGGGCCGCCCAAAAGCCCATTGACTAGTCAAAATGGGCCGGGTCGGGTTTTGGGCTTATAGGCAATTGATGAGGCCTAAGAATGAGTTAGGGCTTAGAATTGGGGATTTACAAAAATTAGAACAGCCCCAAATGCTTTGAGCATTAGTTATTTGAGCAAGTTGGTTAATCTAGTTGAGGATGCATCACTTGAATCTAAGAGAGATACTTAGATTCAAGTCTGATCAAGGGGTTTGTGTTTGTAGTTAAAGGGAGATATTTAAATCCCCTCTTAAAAAAAATGGTTAAATGTTGGTGAAGAAAAAATAGTATTATTCTCTCAATTTTTAATTAGCATTTTGTATTTAACTTTCATACACTAAAACTTTTGTGCAATGATAATATTGAGATCAAACTAAGTATTTCACTATAACGATGAAGTTGTTCGGATACAAAGTATATGCCTAAAGATGGTTATCGGGAAAAGATACACATAGTTCAAAGAGTACTCCAAAATTCTACTAATTTTTATTGCCCCATTTAATGTTTCAATCTCTAATTAAATTTCATAAATATATACAATGATCCAATGCAATCTTTAACTAATTGCAAGTGAATATCTTTCCTTATTCCTTTAGCCAAACAATCGTGCCACCTAAAAACTTTATATATTTTTTGTGTATTGAAAGTTATTATTATAGGGAGGCAAATTTGTTTAAGACGAATCTAAAAAAGTCTATAACTTATTACAATGTAGATGTCATTCCTATATGTAACTAGAACAAGTTAAAACTCAATTTTTTTTTCTAAATAGAAATTATAATTTTATAGAAATCACTATATAGAGTTTTTTGTGGTAATTATTTTTTAAGAATGTATTAATTATAAGATCCAGTGAGCTAGTATGGTGATAATACCTTGCCTTTGTAGGGGCAAGATCTTAAGTTATAACCACGGCATTCCCTATCCCTTTTGCCTCCGCCAGTGGTTCAAACGTTGAATCTAAAATCCTTTATGTAAATTTTGTTGAGAGACATCAATATTAAGTGTAAATACTAGTTCTTCTAGAAATATAAAGCTGGAGTGGATTTTTAGTTCTAAAATTATGCAATCTTTAATCTTTTACTTGAAATGAGTTTTGATGAATCAACCAAAATTATGATATTGCCAATTATTCATTTGTCATAACCAAACACAATTAAATGTGGAAATTGTTAATTGTGTAATCTTTAATTTAAGGAACAATCAACTGAATCCTGAGTAATATAATAATGCTTTACTACACTAATTCGTGAAATCCTAGTTTTGAAAAAATGCATGATATCGTTTTGAGATATAATAGGTTTTTCAACCACAAAAGAAGTGTAAGTTTATTTAAGATGCAAACCATTTATTTTGTAGTATGCACATATTTTATGACACAAGAAGATTGTATATAAAACTAGAAGTTCAAAATTATTACGCTGCTTAGTAATACTTAAAATGTATATTGACTTGAAGCCCGTTGATTCTTGAAGCATCATATCTATTAAGATTATATTTGCTGTTAAAACATATAATTTTTTTTTCTTTTTATTTTATATTTTGAGTTCTGTCGATAACTCAAACTTCCAACTCTTACCCTCCCCTCCTAATCTCTTTGTCGATCAACACTACTATTGTGCTAAAAAGTTATTCGTAACATATAATAGCATTAGTTAATTATTTCTTTAAATAGTTAAGTTGAAAGGTTAGTATTATAAAAGAATTATGGGGAAAATTATAATTATAAATTGAAAAAAAAAATTCATTGTTCTATGAAAAAATATTTAATGTTAGGATCATTAAATTATTTAATATTAATTATAGAAAAGGTTTAATTGTAGACTATATGTTGTTTTATTAACCTTTTTTAATATTAAAAACTATTTTAATTACTTTTTTGAAGAAACCAAGTTACTTCCACGTGTCAAGAGACTATTGGTTACTTAGTTGGGTGTTTTGGTATTATTATTTTGTTTTCAGGTTATGTTAATCTATATCCTAAACCTAAACGCACCGTTAATAACTCATATATAATAAAAAAAAATTAAATATATACTTTATAGGATACGAGCTTTTATATGTAAATTATAATATGTTTAACACGAGTCTTTAGGCTAAGTTTAACGCTTAAGATAAAATGACGGGATAAAATAATTTTATTTTATTTTATGTTTAGTGTTTGTTGGGATTGAATATTCGAACAGATTATTTATTTCACTAAACCTTTTTAACCAATCGAGAAAAAGATTAACAAATTCTACTTAAAAATTGAAATTGATTTATCCTGCTCGAACGAAATTAAATAATCTTATTAAATTTTTTAATTCGACGCGTTAAACATATCATTAAAATATAATTTTTCTTTTTTCACCGGCCCCCTTGGCACTTGGCGCTCAAATCAAAGCATTTGAGCTCCGTTCTAACCTTTGTAAATCCCCAATTCTAAGCCCTAATTGTTACGTTCTTGCTCAATCTCCTCCTCTCAATCTCCCATTCTCACCGCGGCGCATACAGCCTTCACTGCCGGAAACCCTAGCTCTTCTCTCTCCACCTCCATTATACTCGGCTTTTACTCGAAGAGGTAATATCTCTATCACAGATTTGCTCTCGATCTCTGTTTTCTGTTTTTAGGGTGTATTTGATTGCCAAAACTTTTCGTGAAAAACTTGGCACAAGATTAAAAATGTGTATTTTTTCTTATTTCGTTAGTGTTTGATTGCCTAATTTTTTTGGTTAACTTTTATTATAACCAGTTATTTGGTACAAATAAATGATGCACAGAAGTAAGAACTTATTTTCTTCGCCTTCACCAAAGAAAATAAGTCTAGGTAAGGTGGAAAATGGTTCAAAAATTAATAGGTAGAATGTAAGTAACTAAACACCTTTAATGTTTTTCCCTGGAGAGTAAATGCAATCAAACACCTTTAATGTTTTTCCCTGGATTTGAATTGCTGAGAATAAAAATTGCCTAATTCCATGCTTACAATCAAACTCACCATTACTTATTTTTTGGTTGAAATTATTTTGGGCATGATTTGGGTTCTTAACCCTAGTTCAAACATTATAACCTACAGGAAATGAGAGAAAGAAGAAGAGGTAGGGCCTGTTTGTTAAGTGTTTTTTTTTTTCCAAATTTTAAAAACTCAACTCAAAATTAACTCTACTTTTACACTTCCCAAATTTTTTTTTCACTTTACTTTCTCTCTCTCTAAAAAACTTTTAAAACACCATAACTTTAAATCCAAAAATCAAAGTTAGATAAAAAAATATATATTTGAAACCTACTTGTCGAGATCTATAAAATAAAATCCATTGCGACTATTTTTTGAAATTTTTTTATGAGATTTTTTAATTGGTTGAAAAAAACTCAAACAAAAACCAAATTCTCTTTTCAACATACTTCCAAATTCTACCAAACACCATATTTTAAAAACTCAACTCAAAACATCAATCAAACATCACCGTAGTGTTTGAATTAATTGCAGGGTGAGGGGTGAGGCTAGGTTATATGCATGTGGCAAATAGTTACTATCAGTGGCATATGTACACAGTGCGCTTGTGAATTTGAGGTAAATAAATCCTAAAGTAGATAAGTAGGAAAATAAATCCTAAAGTAGAGAAGCTGGAATAAACATCTATAGATCTTAAAACAGATTCAAAAAACCCTTTATGATTTAATAAAATTTAGTTATATTAAAAAGCTTATTAAAAAATTGACAGGTCTAATGGGCCACCCGAATTGTTAAGGGTAAACCAATGATGGATTCGTTATCATTTTGTGTCAAACGTGCTACCTGAATTTGTCTATCATTACTAAAACTTGGATTGCAATGCTTTCACCTTGTTGTACTTTAATACATGCGTACAGCGGACTTGATAATCTGAGGTAAATAAATAAAACTTTAATCTTACAAATTCTACTCTTGACATTGCCAGTTAAAAGCTTATAGGTTGCTTTGTAGCACATAATTGAAGTACCAACTCTCGTGATGATAAACAAGTTTTATCTTTACCAATTGATTAAGTTGGACTTAGAGTGATTGTAGAACTAGGCTCGTAATATACGACAGATGGAGCACTATTTTCTTTTCAAGGAATTCGCACCTGACAATCAACAATTATCAATCAACAATTGGTTACTTGATTACTGGCGTGTGGGTCTGTATGGATCTGTTTTTGTTGCTTGATTCCTTTGCTACATTGCTGCCCTTTCTTAGATCTTTTTTGGGACTCAATAGCACACATTTTGGGACTGTTTTAAGGCCATTTTTTGCTGCAAATTTTCTACCATACTAAATTTTCTACCGATCTTGCATTCAATTATCCATCTGCTGCATTGATCTCTGACTGAGCATGTATATATTTTGTCTGCATTAGTCTCTAACTGAGCATGTATACTTTTGTAGTCATTTGCTGCACTGATCTTTGGGAATTTCCAGAGTCCAGCAACCTCTTAAGGTAACACTCAAATCTTAACTGGGTTGTTTTGTTTGTCTTTGATGTATTATATTTTTATAACGTACTCCTGTATTATTCGGACAAACGATGACTGAAATCTTGCATTGAATTTAGATTTTTTTATCTATTCCAGCAGTCGCTTAAATATAGCAGCGATTAGTGACCTTCTCAGCTTCATATTTTCAGTCTAATGGCCAATACGCAGTTTCAGATTATAATTTAATATAAGTAGACACTGGACTTGAGAATTTGAGGTAAATAAATCTGAAAGGAATTTTGGTTGGGTTATCGCTTTGACGCTTTCCTGCGCGCCTCAAACCCGCAACACACACTCGACAAGTCAACACTGCATCTATGATCTATTCTCTCTGTCTATAATCTCTCCGGCTCTCCCTCACTCCCTGTCCCTAAGTCCCTCACCTCTCGGCTCTCGCATCTTTTGTTCTTTCGGCCCCATCTCCCTCTCAATCTATCCACCACGGCTGACTGCACCATCACGGCTCCTCCACCAGTCCGCCGCCTCTCGATCTATCCACCACCAGGGCCCCTTCGCCTCCTCGCCCTTGGCCTCACACACCGAGTGTTTGATTCGTTAATTTGTGGTTTTTAATAGGTCGGTGAATTTGTTGCTTTTAGTTTTAGGTTTTGATCGTTGAGCAGGAGTGAGAATTTGGAGTTAATATAGCTATGATTAGGGGTGGCCACGGTTCGGTAACCGAACCGACTTGGTCGGTTTTGTAACCGAACAGACATGGTCGGTTTTGACAAATCATGAACCGCTACCGAACCGCAATACTCGGTTTACCGATATTCGGTTTTACCGAATTGTTCGGTCGGTTCGGTCGGTAAAGCATTATAACCGACCAACCAAAAGGCCCAAAAGTCAGCAACAACAGCACAGCAGCAGCACAACAGCAGCAACAGCACAGCAGATTAAGAGGGTATTACAAAGTGACTATCAAGTCTATATTTACAATTTTCGTTATTTACAATTCTATAAGAGGGTATTACACTTTCAACCTTCAAATTATTTTAGTTATTTACAATTTTCAACCTTCAAATTAAGAGGGTATTACACTAATAATAGAAATATTTATATAAAATGCATATATTTAAAAATAGTTCGGTCGGTCGGTTTTAACCGAACTTTTAAGAATTGAAACCGCTTTCGCAACCGCACATGGTCGGTAACCGACTAAGCGGTAACCGAAAAGGAACGGTCGGTCGGTTTACCGACCGAGATTGGTCGGTTCGGTTGGTTTTCGGTTCGCGGTACGAAAATGCCACCCCTAGCTATGAAGTATCTGAAGAAGAAGAATCAAAAGCCTCTTTTCGAAGCTTTACAGAAAGTAAAAGAAGTGGTTGGATGCGTGCATCTTTTTACCCACATTCGCTTTCATGTATAATATAAGAAAAAATATTGTGGGAGAGAGAGAGAGATCGTCATTTCTTTCACAAATATTGATCGTCGAGATCCATCACCATCATCACACTAACCATCATCAAACCTTAATCTTTCATCTTGTCACCACAGTTTGCCATCCCCCACCCATCATCAACCCTAACCATCGAACGTTAACCCCCCTTCACCAATAACCCTAACCATCGTCAAAACCCTCAAGCCAACCCCCCAGTCCTTAACCATTAGAACATCAACGTTGATCACCTTCTATCTTTCCCTCGAATCACTTTGCATTGCCGTCGATGAGAGAGAGAGAGAGGTGAGTCGATTCCCAAGGGAATGGGAAAAGGTGCAGTCCGGTCGTCGAGTGGGAAACAATTTCCGACAGTTTTATTCAGATGATAGAAGATCAACTGGCAAAACTATTAGAGGAACAACAACAACAACAAAGATGATCAATCTCAGCTGGACCACTCAGTGTATAAATCCTTGGGTAAGCACATTCCGATTCGAGTTTAAGAAATTTATTATCGGTTCAATAGACAAGGGGCCTCTATAACAATCGTTGAAAAAACGTTTGAGAAGTTCTTTGTGAAACTAGTATTTGATGAGGCATTGTGGTTAGTCGGTAATATACGGAAGGCTAAGATAAGGAAAGGCGAAATTCCTATATTAAACAAGCATAAGTTTTGATAATGCTCTGTTAATATTAGAACAGTTCAATAACACGAAGGGGAGCTTCTTACGCTTAACAAAGATACACCAAGGAGGTAGAACCAACGTAACAGTTTTTCCAGCAGGGAAACAGGGGGAAGGGTGGGTGAAAATCGTAGATGAAATTGTTAAAGCAATGAAGGTATCCGTGCAAGTGGTTACGAGCCAGAAAACAGCTATGAAGGGAGCAAGGTTATCCGACAAAGAACATGAAGTTAGAAAGTCAACAAAAAGATCAAGAAGCCGAGTGTTTGATTCGTAAATTTGTGGTTTTTAATAGGTCGGTGAATTTTTTGCTTTTGGTTTTAGGTTTTGATCGTTGAGCAGGAGTGATAATTTGGAGTTAATATAGCTACGAAGTATCTGAAGAAGAATCAAAAGCCTCTTTTCGAAGCTTTACAAAAAGTCAAAGAAGTGGTTGGATGCGTGCATCTTTTTACCCACATTCGCTTTCATGTATAATATAAGAAGAAATATTGTGGGGGGGGGGGAGAGAGAGAGATCGTCGTTTCTTCCATAAATATTGATCGTCGAGATCCATCACCATCATCACATTAACCATTATCAAACCCTAATCTTTCATCTCATAACCACATCCCCCACCCATCATCAACCCTAACCATCGAACGTTAACCCCCCTTCACCAATAACCCTAACCATTGTCAAAACCTTCGAGCCAACCCCCTAGTCCTTAACCATTAGAACATCAACATCGATCACCTTCCATCTTTCCCTCGAATCACTTTGCATTGCCGTCGATGAGAGAGAGAGAGGTGAGTCAATTCCCAAGGGAATTGGAAAAGGTGCAGTCCGTTCTTCGAGTGGGAAATAATTTTCGACAGTTTTATTCAGATGATAGAAGATCAACTGGCAAAACTATTAGAGGAACAACAACAACAACAACAACAACAACAACAACAACAACAAAGATGATCAATCTCAGCCAGACCACTCAGCGTATAAATCCTTGGGTAAGCAAATTCCGATTCGAGTTTAAGAAATTTATTATCGGTTCAATAGACAAAGGGGCCTCTATAACAATCGTTGAAGAAACGTTTGACAAGTTCTTTATGAAACTGGTATTTGATGAGGCATTGTGGTTAGTCGGTAATATACGGAAGGCTAAGATAAGGAAAGGCGAAAGTCCTATATTAAACAAGCATAAGTTTTGATAATGCTCTGTTAATATTAGAGCAGTTCGATAACACGAAGGGGAGCTTCCTATGCTTAACAAAGATACACCAAGGAGGTAGAACCAATATAACAGTTTTTCCAGCAGGGAAACAGGGGGAAGGGTGAAGGTATCCGTGCAAGTGGTTACAAGCCAGAAAACAGCTATGAAGGGAGCAAGGTTATCCGACAAAGAACATGAAGTTATAAAGTCAACAAAAAGATCAAGAAGTCGACAGCCAAAGGAGGAAGCCACTTATGCAAATATAGTTCAGAGAGGTTCTAGCAATGATACTAGGACATGGAAGGAAGAAAAAATAAACTTTGCAAGTTGGTTATTGGATCAGCAACAATGGAACAAAGCAGTTATATGCTTACGTGATAGCCTGTGGGAAAATTGGAAGAAGATTAAAGATACTTTAAACGACTACTTTAGGAGAGATTTTGAGTTAAAACCCTTTCAACCAGATAAGGCGGTGTTTTGGTGCAAAGACGAAGCCGAAGCTATTCTAGTGGCTGAGAAAAATATTGTATGCATTGATGGTTCTTTTATGAGTATAAGAATTCTTTTTTGGAGATTAAAGAATTCTTTGGGGAGTTTAGAGAATGCAACCACATGACCTAAGAAGTTTGGGCCTAATTGTAATCCAAATGGGTTGAATATTTCTGGGGCACAGGGGGTAGGCTTTGGTATTGATAAGAAAATGGCCAAATTGTATTTTAAGAATAGGCTTAAAGTTATGGGTCTGAAAATAAGCAATTGGTCCTCAAATAATGGTTTCAGTGTAGCATGCTTCAAAAGAAAACTTAAGAAGTCGAATATGTCCGTTGATGAAGGCGATGAAGAAATTAATTTTGGTTTCAACGGTGACGAATCCTCAGACAACAATTCCCCTAAACAATATCTCTAGTCTACGGATTTATTGCATGCCGAATTAGAGGGAAACGAGAATGAAGACGCAGTCGAGTATGACGGTATGGGGGATTGGGGGGATTAGTCTCAAGGTTAGACGAACAAGAAGATTTTTCTTTAGAGGACTCGGGTCTAGGGGAGGAAGAGTATAAGATGATGCAGATTATTGAGATGGAAGATACTTGCATACCGCTGCTGTTCCATAATGACGAGAAAGATGCAGCATTCCAACAGGGTGATCCGGAACCCAAAAAGCTCTTCAAGCATATAACCAAGGTGAATTCTTTTCATCTTCCTTTTAACTTTAGAAGGAAGGCACTATCTCCATCTCCATCCCTAGATTTATTTTTCACTCATCATATCTCCTTTCCGTTGTCTTTCCTGTTATCTCGCTTACCATTATTTGAACCGGTTTCCACAGGGAATGTGTTGAGATTTTCCTTAGGGGGAAAAGATGGGGTCTTTGTTATAATCGGTGTCAAACAACAATTATGAAAATTAATTCACCCAATTATTTACATTGCCTGGAACCACATAAACTGAATAGTGATTTAAATGTTGCAAGCACAAAGATGATTTATGATTATGCTAATTACCTCATGTTGGATTCACGTCCTTTAATAAGTGATATTAATACCAACAGTGATACTGAACACTGCTCGGTTTCTCTTAGTCAAAAGCCTTTAACTAATGAGGTCTCAAACCTTAATAGAATGGTGGGATTGAGTAAGAAAGATTGGGAACCACTAAACATAATACTTGAGAATATGGAGGTGATTTTGGTTCCATGTCAAAGGAAAAAAGCAGTGTGGAATTCAGATTTAAAAAGGAGGGACACAAAAAAAACGAAAAGGGAACTGAAGAACCTTAAATTTGGGATCAATTATGAAAGATGAAGCGAGCCTATGAGTGCAAGTAGGGTCTGGTATCATCATCAATGAAGATTTTATCATGGAACATAAGGGGGTTGGGAGACAAGAGGAAGAGAAGGAACATTAAAGAATTCATTAATATGGAGAAACCAGATGTTATTTTTCAAGAGATAAAGAGGGAAAGTATTGTTGCAGCAATGATTGGTGCGGTATGGGGAGTTCGATATAAGGATTGGGCGTTCCTACCGTCTGTTGGGAAATCTGGTGGCATTTTAATAATATGGGATGTTAGGATTCTAAAAGTGGAGGAGTGTATTTTGGGCAATTTTACATTTCCTTTGAATTTTAAAATGTTAAGTGGAGAAAAGTGTTGGCTTACGGGGGTCTACGACCCTTGTAAATATAGGCTTCGTGGTGATTTTTGGGATGAGCTAGTAGGTTCATACGGTCTTTGTGGGGGACAAATGGTGTATTAGAGGGGATTTCAATGTTGTTAGATTCTTGTTAGAAAAAATGGGGTTAAGGAACAATGGGATAACAAGAAGTATGCGAGAATTTGATAATTTCATCAATGAGACTAATTTGAGGGATCCTTACTTAAATAACCTTGGTCAAATGGGAGAGTACACTCAAGGATCGATCAGTTTCTGTTTACTCCTGGTTGGGAAGACTTGGTCAACTCGATCAGACAGGAGGCTTCGATTAGGTTGATTTCAGATCATTTTCCTATCATACTTGATACGAACCCATTCAAATGGGGGCCATTTCCATTCAGATTCAAATATATATATGTGGTTCACACACAAGGATTTCCTTGGGGTAGTAAAGAAGTGGTAGGGGGAGTGTTTTGTCTCGGGATGGGAGGGTTTCAAATTCATGAAAAAATTGGAGAATGTGAAGTTTAATGTCAAGAAGTGGAGTAAAGAAGTGTTTGGAGATGTCCGAGTTGTGAAAAAGGACGATTTGCATAGGATCAATGTAATTGATAAATTTGAGGTAGAGAGTTCCATTAATGAGGAGTTAAAGAAGGAGAGGATGGAGTTACAACAAAAGTTTGGTGAAGTCAGCCTTAAGGAGGAAATCTCATGGAATCAAAAAGCAAAAATCAGGGGTGTCAAGGAATGGGATGCTAATTCCAAGTTATTTCAGCGGATGGTGAATTTTAAGAAAATAAATAAAATCATTAGTAAGCTTGAGAGAGATGATGGTCATGTGTTAGAGAACGAGGATGAGATAATGGGTGAAATTGTGGAGTTTTTCAAGAAGCTTTATACTAAAAGAAATGGGGTGAGCGTAGGCTTTGAGGGGTTGGATTGGAAGCCCATCGATGTCGAGTCTAAGGAGAGACTTGAGAGACCTTTTGATTTACAAGAAATCAAGGCAGCCTTGGATGATTGTGAAGGTGACAAAGCCCCGGGTTTAGATGGATTCACCATGGATTTTCTCAAGAAAGGATGGGACATTATAAAAGAGGATTTGCTCAAAGTTTTTATTGAATTTTTTGAAAGCGGAGTAATTAATGCAAAAACCAACTCAACTTTCATTTGTCTCATCCCAAAAAAGGTTTCCTCTTTCAAGATAAAAGACTATAGACCTATTAGTCTGGTTACTTGCTTGTACAAGATTATGGCCAAGGTTTTAACGGTTAGACTTAGAAAAGTGTTGCATATCACTATTGGAAAGTCTCAAGGAGCATTCGTGAGAAGTAGACAAAATGACAAATTTTAGATCTAGTGCTTATAGCCAATGAGTGTGTGGAGGAATACCGAGATAAAAATAAGGAAGGCATAATTTTTAAAATTGATTTTGAGAAGGCTTATGATCATGTGGAATGGGATTTCATTGATCATGTTCTTGATAATAAGGGTTTTGGCTATAGATGGAGAAGATGGATTAAAGGATGCTTATCTTCATCCAATTTTTCTATCATGATTAATGTAAGCCCGAGAGGCTTTTTTAAGGCTACTAGGGGAATTAGACAAGGTGATCCTTTGTCACCTTTCCTTTTTGTTTTGGTCGCCGATGTTCTTCATCGTTTGGTGAGTAGAGCTTGTGATTACAATCTTATTAAAGGTTTCGAAATTGGGAGGAATAAGGTGAGGCTATCGCATCTACAATACGCCGATGATATTATGTTTTTTCTCTCTAAGAGTGAGAGTAGTCTTAATAATCTTGTGGGAACCCTCAAGATTTTTGGTATCGCTTTTGGATTGAAAATTAATATGTTTAAAAGTACCATAGCAGGTATCCATATGGAAGAGGAGGAAATCTCAGCGATGGCTAGAAAGATTGGATGTGAAATGGGTTCATGGCCAATGTCATATTTAGGCATGCCGCTTGGCGACAACCCTCGGAAACTAAGCTTTTGGGATCCGGTTCTTGAGAAAATTAAAAAGAGGTTAGAAGGATGGTTTAAATGTTGTTTGTCCAAAGGTGGTAGGCTAACTCTTATCCAATCGGTGCTTGAAAGTATGCCCACTTATTATCTTTCTCTATTCAAAGCACCCATTTCGGTTTGCAAGAATGTTGAAAGATTGATGAGAGATTTCTTATGGGAAGGTTTTGGAGTGTCAAGGGGAGATCATTTGGTCAATTGGAACCTCGTTTCTAAAAGTAAGGAAAAAGGAGGGCTGGGTATCGGCAACATTGCAAAAAGGAATGAGGCTTTATTAGGTAAATGGCTTTGGAGATTTCCACTTGAACAAGATTCCTTTTGGTGTTCAATTATTAAAAGCAAATACGATATGCATCCTTGTGGATATGACTCAAATGTGGTTAATAGAGGATCTCATAGGAATCCATGGAAGGCTATCTCGGCCGGTCTTGCAACGTTTAAATCACTTATTCATCTTAAAGTGGGTAAGGGTAGTGATATTCGGTTTTGGGAGGATTTATGTGTGGGGGATTCTCCCTTATCTAATTCCTTTCCTCGCTTATATAATCTTTTCGGTGACAAAAATCTTTCAATTTCTTCGGTTGTGGGGTGGAATGAGTCGGGTTCTTTCTTTTGGGATCTGCACTTTCGTAGGAATCTTTTTGATCATGAATATGATGATTTTTCAGCTTTGCATAGGCTAATTTCTAATGTCTCTTTGGCTAGAAATCTTCCAGATTCTAGAGTTTGGTTGGGGGACAATTTAGGGGTGTTTTCTTGTAAATCTTTTTAACTCTCATTGAGTCTCCGGGAGATGTTTCCTTCTGTCCTTTTAAAGTTATTTGGAAAGCAGGAATTCCTAATAAGGTTAAATTTTTTGTTTGGCTTGCTTTTTGGAAGAAGGTTAATACCTGTGATGTGTTACAAATTAAAAGACCGAACATGGTGCTCTCCCCGTCTTGTTGTATTTTGTGTCAGCTGAATGCAAAAAACATTGACCATTTGCTTCTACATTGTAATTTTGTATCTAAGTTGTGATGGAAGGTGTGCAATATTTTCAATATGGCTGGGGCATTCCCAAAATCATGGGGGATTTTTTGAGAATTAAGTGGTTCTTTAAAGGCAACAAGAAAAGGGTGTTAGTTCTTTGGAGGTGTTGCTGTTTGGCTATTGCCTGGTGCACTTGGCAAGAGAGAAACTCCAGATTGTTGGAAGACAAGGTTAGGCAGGAAAATGAAGTCTGGAGCAGAGTGGTTTTCTTATCCTTGTTGTGGGCTAAATCTTCATCGGCTTTTCATGATTTTTCCTTTTCTGTTCTGGCTAGCAACTGGGCTGCTGCCATCATTTGATGTTTCTATTGTTTTGGTTGCTCTTTTCTATTTTATTGTTTTTGGGTTTATTTGTTGTTATCTTTTCTAGAGCTCCACTTTTGGTGGAATTTTGGTTCCCCGTAGTGGCCTCTTGTAACGCCTTTTCTTGTTGACTCAATAAAATGCATTTTTTGATAAAAAAAAAATTAAATCTGAAAAGAGATAACTAAGGATAACTGGATAAACCATATATAGATCTTAAAATATATACGAACGCTTTTATGATTTAATAAAATTTAGTTATATTAAAAATTCAATAGGTCTAACGGGTCACCGGAATTCTTTAAAGGTATATAGATCTAAAAATGATCATTTTGTGTCAAACGGTTTACCCGAATTGGTCTATCATTACTATAACTTGGATTGAAATGCTTTCACCACATTCTACTTTAATGCATGTGGAATTGATAATATGAAGTAAATAAATGAAACTTTAATTTTACTAATCAAGCAATCCCTAAAATATAAAGAAAGAAAATACAATTAATAAGTTTCCTTTCCTTCCTAATTTTAGGTAAACCACTCCCATCAACTCTCAAAATGCCCATCAATTTCCTAGGAATGTTAGAAGCATCATATTTTACACATTTACCTTCCTTACAACCAATGTTTGAAAGCAAACCAGAAGCCATATTATTCTCCATAAATCGATAGTACATATATTAAAATTCTAATGGATCAAGCATAAATTCTTCATTCTTCTTTTTTTTTTCCAAACGGTTATTGAAAATTCCAGTTCCCTCCCCTCGCACAAAGTCAGTCAAATCTTTGGACATATTTGTCTGTATGATTAGACATCCCAAAACTTATTCCTCAATACTACATATGTTACTTGTTAAATACAATATATTTAATTATTTTACGTATGGATGGAGAGTAATATCTAGCTACTCGACCGTAGCAAACACCTTGCCTTAGTTATAATGGTCATGGTAGAATATGAATTTTATAGTATACAAATATTGATTTATTGTGTAGTATGCATGATTCAAGTAGTATAGGGAAGTATAGACTTACTGCTTATATAAATTTAGTAACTTACCCATCAGAGCTTAGTTGCAGAACATAATACTAGCTGAATATTCTATCTTATGTGTCAAATTAGTACGTTAATTGCGCACATCTTAAGTGGTGCACAATTCTTAATTATTGCTTTAAATTTCTTTTTGCCCTATGGAACTAGTGTAACGTTCTATAGTTGTAGCAAAAATGTGGACAATTACATATTCACTTCTACGGGAAGTAGAAACATCTAGATGTGGTGTTTTGTTAAAAATTATAGTGTATATATTGGTTTTGATTTTTGAAACATCAATTATTCTCACAAAATGTGCGGTTAAAAGATAAAACAAATTTACAAGCTATTGATACTCTTGTGACTATAATTTTCCTTAAAATGCAATAATGTTTACTTTTGTACTCTAAAAAAGCTCCATGGACTATATATTGATATATTGTAATACAAGTGAATTAGTTAATGGGCTATTCTCACACGTGATGATCATAAAGAGGAAATTATTATCTATATATACTCAAATAAACAACCGATTAGAGGAAAATTTTCAAACCCGTCATGGACTGGCCTGGTGGTAAGAACCCTTTTTAAGGGAGAGGTTGCATGTTCAATTCCCCCACCCCATGCCCTTTCCCCACTGAACCTGGGAATAAAAATAAACATCCCCTAAGGGGAAAACATTTATCAATGAGCTCTGCCTTGGATGGTATAGCTGATTAATCCCTTAAGGCTATGTTTGATGAGCAGGATAAGAAGGTGGGATAGGATAATTTTATCCTATCTCATGTTTGGTGTTTGCCGGGATTAGATATCCAGGCAGATTATTTATCCTACTAAAGCGTCTTATTTAAGAGGTGGGATTGTTTTATCCTGTCTGGATATGATTAAATAATCCTATCTGACTCTCAAATCCAACGCGTCAAACACACCCTGATGGATGGGGAGGCTGCAGGCTTAGGGATGTTGTGGGCAATCTAAAAATCTGCTGAACCAAACTGATCCGTTAAAAAAATAACCCAAAAGATTGAAATTGAAACGAAAAAGCCGACCTGTAATTGAATACATTTGGTTTGGGTTTGGAGCTGGCCGGCATAGAATCGAATAGAACCAAACCAAACCAAACAGGGATGGTGAGGTGGTGGCCTTAGGGGTGCTGTGGGTAATTTGAAAACCGATCGACCTAAACCGATATGTTAAAAACAGAATCCAAAAAAATCCAAACATAAACAAAAAAACCATCCATAACCGAATTGGTTTGATTCGGGTTTAGTGCTGGCGGGCACAAAATTGCATCAAATCGTATTGAACCGAACCAAACCAAACTAAACCAAACAGAATTCGGGTGGGTGCCTTGTGGCCATCTTCTTTTAATTGTAGTATTCATCAAGTAGAAAGAGAGACGTATTTTAAGGAAAAAAAAGTTATATATACTTAGCAAATGTAGACCTTATTGCGAATTGTGAAACTGTGCAATTACATGACTTTTTTTGGTTCAAAAGGAAATGATACAGATTAACCCATAACTAATGTTTATAATTTTGTCTTCCTATAATTATTGTCATTTAAAGGGGCATCACGTGCCATCCTAGATAAAAAATAGATTGAGTTGTTAGATGCAAACAATTTAGTAGTCTAACGTCGCTAATTTAACCAATTATAGTAATATGGCAAGGGGTCTTTTGTAGATGTGGACGAAATCAATTTAAATAATATTCTGATCTGTAATTTATTCTGCTTTTATTGTATTATGAGCTGTTAGGATAGCTGTCAGGAAATCTTTCCTTAGGAGTCATATATTATGGTGTTAATAGCCCGTGATTTTAGGCGCTTAATTGTAGGTTTTCTTTCCTTATTGTAATCTATTTATATGTCCTTTCTCTATTGTTTCAATATACAGAAAATATTATCTAAATTCTCATGGTATCAGAGGTAAAGGGCTAATCTGTATCTTCCATGGCTGACTCTGCCATTCTCGAAGTTACTCACAGCAACAAAGCTGTGTCGTGGTGTGGTCACTGCTATCGTCATGGCCATAGCCGAGAGATTTGTTGGCAGATTCATGAAAAGCCAACTAGTTTGGTCCCTCACCGACAATTCGAAGGAATAGATGGGAGATGGTCCAATAGGAGAGCTTATCAATCTAGTAGTGACAAGGCTGCTATTCCTCCTTCCATTGGAGTCTCACCTCAAGTGCAAGTGGAACATTTATGTCGCATTTTCAATCGGTCTTCCCCATAAATCTCATCATCCTCTAGTACTAATCTAGGATCATGTTCTATTGCTCAATCTGGTAAATTTCACTCAGCCTTAAACTCTTTTGTTAGTCCAGAACTTTGGATCATTGATTCAGGCGCCTCCGATCACATGACAGGTTGCCATAATCTTTTTTCCTCATATACTCCGTGTAAGAATAGGGCCACCGTTAAAATTGCAGATGGATCTTTGTCTTCTATTGCAGGAATAGGGACCATTAGATTATCTCAGGATCTTACCCTTAAATATGTCCTTCATGTTCCGTCATTAAAATGCAATTTAATTTCTGTTAGCAAAGTTACTCATGACAATAATTGTGTTGCTAAATTCATGTATTCTTCATGTTTTTTTCAGGAACTATCATCGGGGAGGACAATTGGCTGTGCTAGGGTTCATGACGGACTTTATTTCTTTGAAGACACAAATAAAAGGGGTCGACAAACTTCTGTGTCGGGTGTTGCTTCTGTTTCTGTTTCTAGCTCTAGGGAAATTATGTTATGGCACTATAGACTTGGTCATCCCAACTTTGCTTATTTGAAACGTTTGTTACCTTCTTTATTTGATAATAAAAGTTCAGTTTCTCTTCAATGTGAGATATGTCAGCTTGCTAAATACACCCGCACTTTTTTTTCTCCTAGACCATATACACCATCCACTCCTTTCTCCTTCATCCATAGTGACATTTGGGGGCCATCTAAAGTTACAACTTCCAATGGGAAGCGTTGGTTTATTACATTCATTGATGATCACACACGAATCACTTGGGTGTATTTTCTCGGAGAAAAATCAGAAACCTGCCAAGTATTTAAAAATTTCAGGAACATGATTTATACCCAATTTCAAACCAATATCCGTGTGCTTAGAACTGATAATGGAAAAGAATATTTTCACTCAATCCTGGGTGACTATTTGTTACAAAATGGAATTATTCATCAAAGTTCGTGTGTTGATACTCCTCAACAAAATGGAGTCTCAGAAAGAAAGAATCGCCATTTGTTGGAGGTTGCTCGTGCCCTTATGTTTACTATGAATGTCCCCAAATATTTGTGGGGTGATGCCATTTTAACAGCTACCTATCTCATAAACCGCCTACCTAATCGGACTCTTCACTTTGATTCTCCTTTATCCGTCCTTAAAAAAAATATCCTCACATTTCCAAAAATGATCTTCCATTGAAAACCTTTGGGTGTACTGCCTTTGTTCACATACATGCTCACAACCGAAGTAAACTTGATCCTCGAGCTCTCAAAACCATTTTTCTTGGCTATTCCCCAACCCAAAAAGGTTATCGCTGCTACTATCCCGAAAACAAGAAAACTTATGTTTCTTGTGATGTTACCTTTTTTGAAAACACTCCATACTACACTCCAACTTCGCTTCCGGGGGAGAATAGTAGCCAAGAAGCTTATTGTCGTTGGGACACACTACCCACTGTGCCCAATATATCACTTCCTGCACCACCTGAACCAATAGCCACCATGCCCAGCAGTCCATTTCCTATTCCCCCTGAACCAACAAAAGTTGTCCCAGACACAATCCAAACCAATACTTCACCAAGTCAACAACAAGGTAACATGCCAGAAAATAATATTCCAGTACTAGAAACAGGGGCAGAAACAGCAGAAACAGCAGAAACAACTCTGCCTAATCAGCAAGAGTTACATGTTTATTCTAGAAGAAAAATCGTCCAAGGGAATAAACAAGTCATGAATCCAACTCACAGTCAAGATGCCGAGCCGATGGTAGAACCTCATCTTCCAAGTGTGTCAGGTAATCCCAAAAATAATCCAAGTTCTATTCTTGATCTTGATGCACCAATAGCAATTAGAAAGGGTATTAGGTCTTGTACTCAACATCCCATTTCCAAGTTTATTTCGTATTCAAATTTATCATCTCCTTTTCGTGCTTTCACCTCTAGTGTATCTAGTATTGTTATTCCCAGGTCAATTGAGGAGGCCCTAAATGTTCTTGAATGGAAAACTGCAGTACTGGAGGAAATGCGTGCCCTTAAACAAAACAACACATGGAGTTTGGTGGAGTTGCCAAAAGGCAAGAATGTTGTAGGATGCAAATGGGTATTCGCAATAAAATATAAGGCTGATGGCTCTATTGAACGGTACAAAGCACGGTTGGTGGCCAAAGGTTTTACTCAAACCTACGGGATTGACTACACAGAAACTTTTGCTCCTGTAGCCAAGCTCAATACTATTCGGATTTTACTCTCTTTGGCAGCAAACGCTGACTGGCCTTTGCATCAACTTGATGTGAAAAATGCATTTTTAAATGGAGACCTTCAAGAAGAAGTTTACATGAGTCAACCACCAGGTTTTGAAGGAAAATTGGGAAGTAAAACTGTTTGTAAGCTCAACAAATCTCTCTACGGTTTAAAACAATCCCCACGTGCTTGGTTTGACCGTTTTTCAAAAGTAATCAAGAAGCTTGGTTATATTCAAGGGCAAACTGATCATACAATGTTTGTCAAACACTCTGAAGGTGAGAAGATAACTATTCTGATTGTGTATGTTGATGATATTATTGTTACTGGGAATAATATTGAGGAAATAGAGAGAATTAAACAAATGATGGCAAAGGAATTTGAAGTCAAAGACCTTGGGGCTTTAAGGTACTTTCTGGGAATGGAGTTCGCTAGGAGTAAGAAAGGTATTTCAGTTTCTCAAAGGAAATACACTTTAGATCTCTTAGAAGAAACTGGCATGCTGGGATGTAAACCAAGTAAAACTCCAATTGAACTAGGTAATAAAGCAAAAATGTTCGAAGGAGATCCTGTTGAAAAAGGAAGTTATCAACGTCTTGTTGGGAAGCTTATTTATCTCTCGCATACTAGACCTGACATAGCCTTTGCTGTGAGCCTAGTAAGCCAGTATATGCATGCACCGTGTCAAGGTCATCTTGATGCTGTGTATAGAATCTTGAGGTATTTGAAGCAAACGCCTGGAAAGGGACTGTTTTTTGCTAAAACGGATGATCGAAAAATTAGAGCTTTCACTGACGCAGATTGGGCTGGTTCTATTGACGACAGGAAGTCTACATCTGGTTATTGTACCTTATTATGGGGAAATTTGGTGACATGGCGCAGTAAAAAACAGACTGTTGTCGCAAGAAGCAGTGCAGAAGCTGAATTTAGGGCTTTGGCTCATGGAGTTTGTGAGCTTATCTGGATAAGAAGAGTGATGGAAGAGCTGAAGATCAAATATGAAGAACCCATGCACCTCTACTGCGATAACAAGTCCACCATTAGCATAGCTCACAATCCTGTCCATCACGATAGAACCAAACATGTGGAGGTAGATCGACATTTTATCAAGGAAAAGATTGACACGGGTATGATCAGCATTGAATATATATCTACTTCCCAACAACTGGCTGATATACTCACAAAAGGACTAACAGAACAAGCATTTGATTTCCTTGTGAGCAAGCTTGGTCTCATCAACATCTACAGCCAAGCTTGAGGGGGAGTGTGGACGAAATCAATTTAAATAATATTCTGATCTGTAATTTATTCTGCTTTTATTGTATTATGAGCTGTTAGGATAGCTGTCAGAAAATCTTTCCTTAGGAGTCATATATTATGGTGTTAATAGCCCATGATTTTAGGCGCTTAATTGTAGGTTTTCTTTCCTTATTGTAATCTATTTATATGTCCTTTCTCTATTGTTTCAATATACAGAAAATATTATCTAAATTCTCAGTAGAATTGGACTAAGAGGGGAAATCAATCCATTTTGGAATAGGGTAGTTTATAACGGATCTACTATGTTATCTATTTAGTCGAAAATGGATTTGAAGACACAAATGGTCATGCAAACCCTTTCGTGTATTTATGTTTATGTTATATAAAAAAATATAAATATTTATATGGTAAAATTATGGCATTCCAAGGATTACTCTTTATTACCAATGACTTACCCAAGAATTTCATCCCATGTGTACTAAAATAAAGCTTTTTTTCTATTCAAAGACATCGTTAAAATAAAAATAAAAATACGTTTTCGTGGTAAATAAAATTTCGTCATAGTTGAAAACTATAACTATTAAATATTTTGCTCTTAAATTCCATTTTGGCTTAATTAATAACCTTGGCCATTGGTGAATGTAGGAAATTTTGTTTGTGGTATTATGGCAGTGTTATCTGGCACGTATGAGAAGCTGTCTGCAAACAAGGTGTGCTTGATGGAGAAATTATTTAATTTGAAAATGTCAAAAAATTATGCTGCGGCAGAATGTCTTAATAATTTCAACACCATCATCAAGTAGTTGTCTATCGTTCAAATTGATTTTGACGATGAAGTTCATGCCTTTATAGTTTTGGCTTTACTACCAAAATAGCTTGGAGGCCATGAAAACGTTGATGATCAATTTCGCTGGGAAAGAAAAGCTCAAGTACTTGCATCTTCAAATCCATTTTGGGCTAAATAGATAAGAGAGTGGAGCATTCATTAATTACCAATTCCAAAACTTTGTGAGATTGTCAACATTGTACAGAGGGTGTCTTTAGAGTACCAAATCAGTATAACTAACCTTCTTCTAACACAACAACACACTTTTGATTAGTATCGAAAGGAGGTGCTGAAAAATAGATTTCTTAGGCATTCATTAATCACCCATTCCAAAATGGATTGATTCCTCCACTCTTAGCCAAGTTCTACCAAAGATAGTGGCCCTTGCCATATTGCCATAATTGGTTAACTTAGCGACATGTATGTTAGGTTATTAAATTGTTTGTATCTAACAATTCAATCTCTTTTTTCATAGGGGATGGCACGTGATGTCCGTTTAAACCAAATGTGCATTGAAATTAAATAAAGATTCTGCTAAGATAGTGAACAAAAAATATCATTAAGCTTAGATATTTTTACTTTAGTAGGTAAATTCCTTTTAAAAGTTGGATTTGAATTTGCTAAAAGTATGTGACATATGAGTGTATCATCCTTCTTTAGTAATATTGTTTCTTTTTATTTTTTATTTTTTTATTTTCGAAGAATGTCATTACCACACAATACTATTGAGATAGAAAGAGTGTGATTCCCCTGGTTCAGTTTTAATTTTCTTTATATTTCTAGGAATTTGATAGGTGAAGGGACAATTATTAATTGTATATATATATCTACCTCTAACCTTTGCAGTATGTTTGCCTCAATCTCACTTGAATGGTTCTTAGTCAACTTTAAATTTAAAACCAAAACTTTTGCTTGGGTATAGAAGTTAGACACCATCTTGATGACCTACACCCACTATGTTCATTTTTTTTATTAGTAACACATCTTCACTATGTTTTTTTATTAAAAAAACATAATTAAAATACAATATCCATCATCTCTCTCCCTCTCCCTCTCCATCTTCACTACCTTCACCACAACCGCCATCGTTCACTTTCCCCCTCCTTCGCCTCCACCTCCAATCCTCCTCCACCCATCTCCATCTCTTTCTCCACCATCAACACCCCCCCCCCCCCCCCACACCCACCCACCCACCCACATATACGTGTATACATAGCTCTTCATTTGCGAATTGCTTGAGGAATTCGTGCGAATTGGGGAAAAATGGGAGACCCACTTGCTTTTTAATTGACCAAATTCAACACAAAAACAACCAAACAATAAATCTCTTCATTCTCTCTAAAAAGCAACTTCCTTTTTCTTTCTCTCACACCTGTCACATTGTTCTTCAAAACAATGCAATGACAAATCTCCTCCTCAAACTAAGCCCCCATCCTCACTTTTTCCTCCTACAAAATTACAACTCCATGAAAGACTTGAAGAAGTTCCATGCTCATTTCATCACCATTGGCTTCTCCAACACTACCCTTAGCCTCAACACCCTCATCTTTTTCACCTCCCTTTCTCCTACCATTGATCTGCCGTACGCCCACTTAATTTTCAATCACGTGAATACCCTAAATTCATTCATGTTCAACACCGTGATTAGAGCTTATGCTTCATCTACCTATCCTCTACAAGCATTTTCTATCTACACACATTAGAAAGAGCCAGTTTGCTTTTTCATCCAACCGGATAGTTCTTCAAAGATAAGTTAATACTACGAATCAAACTTGGATGAATCTTGGGGCTGTAGCATTTGAGATTTGAAGAACAGTAGAGGAAATGAACATTGTTTTTTAGAGAGAAGGGAGAGACACAATTAAAAAACATGTGGCCCCCGCCTTTTTCTGCCCAATTCGCACGAATTCCCGAAAAGCAGTTCGCATATGAACGGTTCTATACATATATATATGTATGTATGTATGTATGTATGTATATATGTAAAATGGGACAAGTGGATAGTCAAAGAGCAGCTATCATCTTTTACTCTTTTGGCTAACTGTGTATGAATACTGACTCGGCTGATATCAAGCCTGTATTTGTACGCTTATTCAGCTCATGTTAAACGAGCACGTACAAAATTACTCATAACCCGAGTAAGTTTATGCTTACTTACTTGATATGGGCCGAGTAAGTGTATACATATACGCTTGATATTAGCTGAGTCGTGTTGGATCAAAAAAAAAAAAAAAAAAGTTGCAACTACACTCGTTTAAGATAGGTCGAGTAGAATGGGGATGGTGGCTCTGGCATGGAGGAGATGATGGCTCTGGCTATAATGGCGATCCATACATATATGTGTGTATGTAATGGTCTAATAAGAGATGATTGCTTGATGATGAAAAAGGTTAAAAGGGATTGAGGTTAATGATTTGTATTAATTAGTTAATACAAATTTGTGAATAGTTAATACGGAGTGTTTTCAATGAAAATATGGAGCACTAATTAGAAGTGTGCATATTTATTGTGTTGGTTATCGAGAGATTTGGTAGGTGTTATTATCACCCACCCTAAAGAAAGTAAAAGTTAATTATATATATTTGTTTTAATGTTTTAAAAACCTAAATATGACCCGAAAATACAAAAGATAAGGATAAATTATAAATTTAGCTATATTAAAATGATTATATCTTTTTAAGGCAATGCATTTATTATATCAATATATTTAGCTTTATTATATTAATGTACATAATTTTAAAGTTTTTCACAAAATGTTATAATATACATAAATGTATTAAAAAGACGTGTCATATTATAACATTATTAATAAACTTAGTCCCTGATTCTTAAATTTGTATTTTGTTCAAGATTTTATATATTTTGACACTTTTATGTTACTAAAGTCTTCATAATACATGTTATCAAGATATGGATTATTTTAAATAAAATTATCTATATATGAAAAACTGAAATAGGTAGATACCGAAATATATCAAATAATATTGAAAATAAATATACTGAAAAAAATAAAAAATTTCGAAAAACCGCATGGTGTATTTTTGGTTTTGTTTTTGAAAAGCTGAAGCTGAAAATGCCAAAAACTGAAAATACAAAACATATTAGTTTTGGTTTTGGTCATAGTTGTCAAAAGCGCGCTTAGGCTCTAGGCGCCTTCAGCGGCTAGAAGGCGCATCTCGTTCTAGAAAGTGATGGATTTTGGCGCCTAGGCTCCAGGTGCATCAAAGATGGGATTTCTTAAGGTAGACGTTTTGTTTTGTTTTGTTTTGTTGTTGTTGTTGTTGTTGTATATATTTTTTTTCTCACTCTAAATGAAGCCGTTTGCCTATTGGGACTTAAACCCAACTGAAACGAAATGTAAAAAACCCTAAATCCCTAATACACACCTTATTCGTTTCATGTTGTCTCACTGTCCCGCTTCTCTTCCTCGTTTCGTCGATTGATCTTCAACATGTATTCTTCTTCGTTCTTCTTTTGTTACGTTGCTATTTTTTTTTCTTTCATCTTTATCTTTTTCTCAAAGAACACAAGTAGTTAATTTCTGCAGCTCGTTTTCTGACCTCATGTTATTTTTGCTCCTCACCAACTCACTTTATTTTTGCTCCTCACCGACTCACGTTATTTTCCAAAATTATTAAATTATAAATGATATATATATATATATATATATTTTCCAGAATTATTAAATTATAAATGTTATATATATATATATATTTTCCAGAATTATTAAATTATAAGTGATATATATAATTTTTCCAGAATTATTAAATTATAAGTGATATATATAATTTTTCCAGAATTAATAAATTATAAGTCATATATATAATTTTCCTAGAATTATTAAATTGTAAGTCATATATAATTTTTCTAGAATTATTAAATTATAACTTAGTCTATGACAATTAGACAAAGATCAAATAGGGGCAGGTATTAGTTTTATTTTATATTTTATATGACTAACTTTATTTTATTATGCCTAGAATTATTACCATACTTGATGACTTGTTATTATATTGTGTTATTTAGATGTTATTATGTTAATGACTATGATTCATGAGGACTTGTTTGTTATTTAGATTTTAATTTGATAATTTATTTAACTCTAGATTATATGACATTAGAATAGCTGGTGCAAATTATAATTAGAATAATGTATTTTAAGTTTTTGTATAAGAGTGCTCCTCACTTAGAAAAAGCGCGCACCTTGCGCCTAGGCTCCAAGGATCTTGGCGCGTTGGTGCGCCTTGAGCTTTTAACAACTATGGTTTTGGTAAGCCAATTACTGAACCAAACCGACCGAATCTCACTCCTAGTAAAATCCAGTGTTTTAAAAGTCGTTTGAGGTGGTGCTTCAAGGCGTGAGTTTTTTAACCTACATATGAGGTGTGCACCTCGAGGCGTATGCTTTGCTATACGGTGATGTTTTGACCATTTTAAGGATTTGCTAACTGTGAGAAAGAGAGACACATCGGTGAGAATTGAGGCATTGGATTTGCAAACTTTGACGAATTTCCTCAATTCCTGAAGCCTAGCGACGTCCATGGCTGTTTGATTGAAAAACAAATTCAAAAATATGTTCCTTTATTTTTATTTCATTTTTTTTTCTGAAAAATAAAAATAAAAAAAGGAAATTTTTTGAGCGAGAAATTTAATTATTTTAATATTTTTCTTCTCCCGTTTTTTTTCCTTTCAAAGTTTCAATAACAAATCTTTTTGCCCTTTTTTTTTCCTTCTTTTCTTAGACTCTACTGCTTTTTAATTTTTTTAAACTATTTGTGAAAATCATATTTATATAATTTATGGTGTATAATGTATATTTGTATATATAGATTATCTAGGATTAAACTATATGCAAAAATCAGAATTTTATATATGGTATAGGGAAAATTTCAAGTTAGAACCTTAATTTAAGGACCTTATTTACGGATCAGGCCATTTGGTACGCTTCCTGATAGAATTTTTTGATGAAATTTGGTGAGGATGTTCTTCATTATATGTAGAACATCTCCACCAAATTTCATCAAAAAATTCAACCAGGAAGTGTTAACTACAGGATTGAAAAATATTGGTCTAGAAATAAATATAAAAAATCTAATATTTTTTCAATCTTGTAGTTAACCCACTTCTCGGATGAATTTATTTATCAAAAAAATCTACGCATGACGAAGAACATTCCCACCAAATTTCATCAAAAAATTCCATTGGGAAGCGTGCTAAATGTCCTAGTTCGTAAATAAGGTCCTTACTTGAAATGCACATGTATAATATATATTGGTATATATAATTTTTTTGGGATTAAACTATTTGTACAAATCCAAAATATAATGAATGTTACAATTATTTTATTTTTTCTTTTTATCATTTATGGTGTATATTATATATTTGTATATAAATTGCTTGAGATTAATTTATTTGTGAAAATCAGATTTTTATCATTTAGGGGACGCACTTTGTATGTGTATTATGTTTGACAATAATTTATTAGTTAATTAACGAATATTATTATGGAAAAAAAAAGTGAGGCTTATGTTTCAATGCGCCTTGCTGACCGGTCGAATCCTAGAGTACATTGGTAAGGTTGTGGGTGGGAGAATTGAATCTGAGACCTCTTCTCTATAAAAAGAGAGTTATTGCCACTAGGTCTACCTATGATGCGTTTCAAAAATTTCTGCTTAAGGGCTTGTTTATTTGAGTATATATAGACAATATTTTTTTTTTTCTCTGATCAACATGTGTGAGCATACTCAATTAACTAATTCATTTGTGTTACAAGACATCTATAAAGTCAATGGAGCTTTGTTAAGTTCAAAGTTAACTTTTCGAGGAAACTTGTAATCACGGAGTATCAGTGGCGTTTAAATTTGTTTTATCTTATTGGTCTCTCAAAAATCAAAACCCATACGTACACTACATATTTTTACAAAGTACCATATCTAAATATTTTCACTTCTCGTGAAAGTGAATATGTGATTGTCCACATTTTTGCTACAATAATAGAATGTATATCGGTTCTATAGGGTAAAGAGAAGTTTAAAGCAATATTTAAAAATTGTGCACCACTTAAAGCGTGCACAATTAATATCTAAAATAATTTGACACAGAGAATAGAACAACTCACCATATACAAGTATTAGCAGGTATTATGTTTTGCAACCGAGGCAACGATTCCGGTCATCCCGAGGCCCGCTGTTAAACCAACCTCGTAGGGTGAACAACTTACAATCATTCAACAAAGTGGCGCCCTCTTTAGTGTCCGCCTAACAGGATGAACCCCTCATAATCATTCAACTTAAAATGTGGTCCCTCTGTAACCCAGCCACCTTCGACTATCAATTCTTGCCCTCTCAACCATCATAGCCAGAAATAGAAATGCGCGCGGTAGAGGAAGACCCAAAATGGATATAATTCCCGAAACGATTATTTTGAAGAAGCCCCCACCGACACAACGTGGCACTACGAGCTTGGGGGCAGTTGACCTGGATATATTCCTCCAAAAGTTAGGCTTTCTTAGGCCCACTGAAATCAACGGTCTATATCAGACTTTCTTGGGCCCAAACTCACTTACGCTACACAATAGCCCAAACTGTTGGCCTATTCTCCAAAAATATATAGGCAAGATAAGTTAAGCAATTTATTATCAAGCAAGGCAACTACCCAAGGAAAGAGATAAAGAATCTCCTCCAAGAGTATGCTATTAGTTACCTAATCTTTTTTGTACTACCAGATTATAATTCTTTACCATGTCTACTCCTGTACTTAGTCTCCTGACAAAGGCTCCTGCATCTTCAACCCTGGATCATCATAAAATCACCATTAGAGTAGGGTACCCTAAAACTCTACTAAAGAAATTAAATAAATACAAGTGGCTGTAGAGTGTTATCTAGTTGGATTTGGGTAATTTAACCGGAGTCGAGTATAGGCAAATAATGCGCAGCAAATTGCATTTGGTGCTCTACTAGCGTTACGATCACCTATTTTAGTAACAATTTTTATTGAGTTTGATTATTTGGAGTTTATTTAGCGAAGGATAATATTTCTTTTAAAAAATGAACATAATATGAACTAAAACTAGATAATGTCTACTCTTCATATGAGTAGGCAGGTACGAACTCCGTCAGCGACAGTTTGATGGAGCAGTTAATATCCTTTAGGCGATGGTGATGCAAGTAAGGCGAATCCAAACCAAAAGCATGTCTTCGAACAAGTGCTCGAGGGCGGCAAGATGGTGGTGGAATTATGAAGGAACCAAAGTGAAAGCAAGTTTTTGGAGAAGAGCTCGAAGACGGTGGTGATGCAAGTTCAAACCCTGTTAGGGCAGTTTCAAAATTTCTTTAAGGGATAGTTTGACTGGGGAGGGCTACCTCCATTTGTGTAGGTTGTTATGATGTCCTAATAATTTTTTTGGTTTGTTCTTTAAGTAGAGTTGAAAAAATATAAATAAAAAAAATTAAATTCTAAATAATGTAATTGGGGTGGGTCATTTCTCTTGCATGCATAAAATGAAACTTGCAACCGAAACAATATGATTTACATCATGCATAAAATCCAGAGTCCAGTTGTTTATTGAAGGACACATTTCTATTAAATGGAAGTGAACAATCTTGTACCAGTATTTGTAGTCTAAGACCCAAAAATAATCAGATATTCAAAGTGTTGATGTACGTTCATTTTCTTTAATTGTTCATTTTTTTTAACAAGGAAATTAAAAATTTCGGTTATAAAAATTTAGAAATTGGAGGAAATTAGATGCTAGCTATGATTTTATTAAATTGAAGGAGAAAAGTACTAATAGTAGAAGAAATAGTAAAAAGATGAATCACAATCTGGGTACGCACAGCCCAAAACATCAACAAAACCAGCAATTTGCGACGCTTGCGATTGGAGAAATTTTAATGTGTTTGTTTAGTTTATTTGTTTTAGTAATAATTTATGGTAGTGGCCTTTGTTGATTATAATGACCAAACCAATTTCTTTGTTTAGATTAATGATATGTGACTTATCTATTAAATATGTGGTATATTATTAAATATATTAAATGTTAAACTATGTTATAAAAAGATATTTTCTCACTTAATAAAAAAATAAAAATAACAAAAATGGATGCCCATTTGGAGAAGTAATTAAATAAATTTTTGCATAAAATTTTGTAGAGATATGTGAGCAAATCATCTCTATTAAATTTCATAAATAAAATAAAAAAAATTCAATATAGAAATGGGTGAGATAATCATTAAAAATATTAAAGGCCGAAAATACACACATATATATATATCAATTTTTGAAAACACCAACTTCTATGTTGAACTTTATTATAAAATTTAGTGGAGATGATTTACTCACTATATAGCTCATCTCCACATATTTTTATAAAATAATTCATCAATTTACCTCTTCAAATTATCATCCATTCTTTTTATTAAAATGATAGAATCCTCTTTATAGCCTAACTAATTAAATGTTAACTACTTGTTTTGGCATCTCTGTTTAATTACTAAAAAATTTAATTTATTTTCGTCTCTATTTAATTACTTACTTTCTCTATTTAATTATTTACATTTAAGTACGTGCCCTTCATATAATACAGTTCTCCTATTTAGCATATGTATTTAATTACTTAAGTTCTTTATTTAATTATTTATATTTAAGTGCCGTTCTTGAAATACAAATTATTTTTGTTCTTGTCTGTTGTTTTGTCAAAACAGGGCTTAAACACGTGACTCTATTTGTAAATAAAATAATACTATTGCCATTTGATATTTTACGTTTGCTTCATACGTTAATAAGTGTGTACATGTGTCAGTGCCGGTAGTTAAAAAAGATGGACTGAAAAATATAAAATGTATCTATTTACTTATTTACTTTTACTCTTTTACATTCAATAGTCGGTAAGGATAAGGTATTATGTTAATTTTCATTTTATAGCACAAAAAGTATTACCCGTGTTAATACATTATTTGCTAAAAAAAAGATCTTATTCCATTTTGAGTATAAATTAGAGGAAGGGATATGATAAAATTATTTTATCATATGTTTAGTATTGATCAAGACTAGGTATTAAGTTACAAAAGTCCTTATTCTACCAGTAGGGGGATTACATAATCTCACATAGGAGATGCGTGCAAATAATTTATATTGTCCAAATGGGATTAAATAATTCCCTCTAGAAGGTGAAAATATTTTTATTTAGTCGAGTTGAAATTAAATAATCATATTCAAGTCCATTATTCTGACAGGTCAAATGCATTGCATTTACGATTGTTTAAATACGTAATTATGTGAACTATCATACTATGAAAGAATGTCCACGAAAATTTGCACATCAGTTTTATTTCCATTTAAACAACAATAGCTGGAAATTTGAGACGCTAAAATCTACTAAACTTCATTGTGCTCTTATTAAAGAAATTTGAGATTCGAGTGCTAAAAAATTTAAGTGCTAAAGAGAAAAACTCGAGTGGAAGTATATGTGGGGATCGAAGAGTTCATTTCTCTAACAACCTTAAAAGTTTGAGGATGATCATAAATGGGTAAACCTCCTTTCACAAGTTTCTAGGAGTTTTGACGGTTTTTGATTTCGGCAATTTCTTTTAATTCTCGTAACTTCTCATCCGGGCGTCTTTTCAGCTTCCTTTTTTGACCTGTATCCCATGTACAAAGTATGTGTGCATCTAGGAATGCTCGTGCGTGCATGCATGTTCATTTCTTTGGAGATCAGGATTATTGCGGGGATCGCAAAATGAGGTGTTCACAGTATTTCCACAGTCAATCTCACAACTACGGAATCCACCAAGTTCATTGCTAAATTCGCTACAAGTCTCAAGTTTGCCATCACCTGAAACAAATAACCAATTATCTCCCTCAAACACATTTAAATCTGAATATCAACTTCTTTCTCCTAATCCCCAGGTATCTTCTTCTGCACCTCTTAAAAATAACTCCCTAATCGAATCAATAGAGGCGTGCCTAAACTAACATATGAGCCTGATCCTTTTAGTAAGGCCAAATATCCTATGAGCAACTACGTGTCTTATAATAGGTTGTCTGAATTGAATAAGTCATTTGTAAATCAATTATCCTCTATATCTATTCTTAACAATGTGCAGGAAGCCTTAGGTGATCCAAAATGGAAAGCAGCAATGGACGAGGAGATGGAATCCCTAAGGAAGAATGGTACATAGGATATAGTTGAATTGCCAATAAGAAAGAAGCGTGTTGGTTGCAAATGCGTGTACATGGTGAAACATAAGGTAGATGGAAGCATCGAGAGATTCAAAGCAAGAGTTGTAGCGAAAGTTTACACCCAGACACATGGGATTGATTATTTGGAGACATTTGCACCAGTAGCAAAAATTAACACTGTGCTTGTCTTGCTTTCTTTAGTGATTAATCTGAATTGGCCACTACAATAATTCGATGCCAAGAATGCATTCTTGCATGGGGATTTAGAAGAAGAGATATACATGAAACTCCCACGAGGGTACAATGTTCCTGTGGAATATAGAAACAAAGTTTGCAAATTAAGAAAGTTTTTGTATGGCTTAAAACAGTCTCCATGAGCTTGGTTTAGGAGATTCGCTAGATCAATAAAGAAGTTCGGCTACAAACAGAGCAATTCTGATCATACATTATTCTTGAAGAGGTGCTATGAAAAAATCACAGCACTTATTGTTTATGTTGATGACATGGTTGTCACCGGGGATGACCTACATGAACAAGAAGCACTAAAGAAATATTTATCTCGAGATTTCGAGATAAAAGATCTTAGCGAGTTAAAGTATTTTTTAGGGATTGAGGTGTTCAGATCTTCAAAGGGCATATTTCTCTCTCAGAGAAAGTTTGCATTGGATCTACTAAGTGAAACCGGAATTTTTGCCTGTCAATCGTAAAATACTCTCATGGAAGAGGGATTAAAATTGAAAATTGAAGTTGATCAAGTGCCTGTTGATAAAGGGCGTTATCAGAGATTAGTAGGAAGGCTAATGTACTTAGCACACACTAGGCCCTATACTTCTTATGCATTGAGTACAGTTAGTCAATTCATGCATAATCCTGGAAAGAAGCATATGCAGGTTGTGATGAAGATTCTTAATTATCTGAAGGCGGCTCCTAGAAAAGGGATTTTGTTTATAAAGAATAGTGATTTGTTGAAAGTTGAAGGGTACACTAATGCTAATTGGGCCAGCAATATTGGTGACAGACGATCTACATCAGGATATTTCACATTCGTTGGTGGGATTCTCGTCACCTGGCAAAGCAAGAAACAAAATGTCGTTTCTCATTCGAGTGCCGAAGCGGAATATCGAGGAATGGCAGTGGGAGTCCAAGAATTATTATGGCTAAAGTTGCTATTAACTGATATAGGTTATCCGCCAATAGAACCTATGATGTTATACTATGATAATAAGGCAGCGTGCGATATTACTGAAAATCCAGTTCAACATGATAGAACGAAACATATGGAAGTTGATTGGTTCATTAAAGAGAAATTGGAAGAGAATATAATTGCAGTGCCTCATATATGCTCGGAAGATCAGTTGGCCGACATACTTACTAAAGTTGTTTCCAACAAGATATTTTCCCGATTGATCATCAAGTTGGGCATGCTTGATATCTATACACCAATTTGAAGGGGAGTGTTAGAAGATAGTATTTAGTTTTCTTGGTTTCCTTATTCTCCTTGATTTCCTTATTCTATTAGGTTTCTAGTTTGTGAATATAGCCCTATAAATTGGGCTCTTCTTGTATCAAGATTAATTAATAAAATTTATTCTCTCTTATTCTCACGACTCGTACACTCGGATATCTACGTTTGTTTCGATCTTAGCAGGGTGTATATCGGTGTTTTTTCATCTAGGTACCACTTATGTTCAATATATATGACATTTTCCTAAGGATTATATGAAATATTTGGTTTTCACACCCGAGGGTGGGATTAGAAATGGGCGGCCTAATATTGAGGAGATAGTGATAGCTGGAAACAGGAAAAAATATATATGTGTATATCGTTGCACACTTTATGCGTCAATTGTGTCGAAAAAGAAATATAGTTCAAAATATTAATAATCTTGTTTATTTAAATCAAATTTTTAATTATATGTATTTGAATTAAATTAAAGTATAAATAATATACACAAATAAATAAAAATTGTCATCAATTGAAATAATTAAAAAAAAACTAAAAAACATAATCAACGAAGAACTTTATGTAAATTTCAATATCTCTTTTTATGTAATGGTACCAATGGTTCATATTTCTATGTGGATGTATATTGTGTGTATATATAAAAATAAGTTATTAAAAAAAGAATTTACAATTTAGTAACAATTAAGTATTTTGGCGCAGCGGTTAATGAGTTGAGATAAAGAATGTGTAAGGTGAAACATGGTGTTAGTCACGAGTTCGAGTCTTGCTAGAGACAAAACTTGTGGAATTTATTATTTTTGTTATTGTAGATTTTCCGACATTTTTATAAATGCCGCAAAAGAAGTTTTGTCAGCGTTTTACACAAGTCCCGCTATAAATGCCGCTAATGTTCCCGGCATTTGTAAAAATGCCAAAAATCTTTTACGACATTGGCTTTTAAGGTACTTAAACAAATGTCAAGAAAAATGCCGTAAAAAGTTTTAGCAGCATTTATACTACTTATAACGGCATTATACTAATGCCGAGAAAAGCCACTTTTTTTGTAGTGTTAGAATGGCTATGAAGGATAGGAAGAGATTTAGTTTTCATTTTGAGGAAGAAAATAGTATGAGAAATCATGAATGGGGTAAGTTTTTTGCCAAATCAAAAGGATTTGATTCTTTAATGGCCTAAGAAGATTCTTTTTTCTTCTCTTTGTAGTTGTTGTTAGTTAGGAGGATTATTCATTTCAGCTTATATATGTTCTTTAGATGGGTTGTTTTAGTTCAACGTACCACAGGCTAGCTTCCGAACATCTCGACTAATATTTTTTTTCCGTCTAGTCAAAGAGAAGCCAACCACGTCAGAGCTTAAGGATTCACAAGACATTACGTGTTTGCTGACTACTAAGCCTCAAAGTTTAAATTTCCTAGTTAAGTTCTATTATATTATGTTCCTAAAAAAAATTTAAAAATTCTGCTATATTATATTTGTTTTATTTCTGTAATTTATCGGGTAGTATAGAGTGGTCTTTGTTTTTATTGCTATTTATTTTTGGAATCATAGGATTAACGTTTTTTGTGTTCTTTTTTAGGCTTGTTATTAATGTTCTTAGTTCTTCCATTCATTTTATATTTAAGTAATAATATAGGAATGGATTCAATATTTTTTTGAGTGATGGGTTAATATATATATATATATTATTAAATTAAATTTAGCTAAAACTGAAAATTTTATATATTAAATCACTAGGTAAAAAAAAATTCGCCTGTACTATACCCTGGTTGTCGTAGGGCTAGATCCTCCCTCGTTAATTGATTTTAGAGGAACTGGAATTCTGTATATATTTAATATGCAGGGTCATGCTTAAATATGTTAAAGACTTTTATGTGGGTGTAAACCAATTTTTGTCCTATTTTGCTGGGTTGCATTAATTTTTCAATTTGGACAGATAATTAATAATTATTAATTTTTTGGGTCATTTCCTAATTTTTCAAAAGGGATAGGTTAAATATAAAACTAGTTGAAAATAAATAGCTAAAAAAGAAAAGGCCCTAAATTATGTGCACCACAATTTTATTCTTATTAAAAAGACGGCTACATACTAAATTATGGGACAAAAGTATTTAATTGTGCTGCGCCGCTGCATAATTAAACTTTAGACTCAACAAGCTGTATGAATATTAATTGTTTGCTCAAGTAAGCATATGATATCCAGATAGATAAGGAGCTTAAAGAATGTTTGTTAATGCAACTTTCGATAATGACTATCAAGTTTAATTATGTGGTAAGAGTGTATGTAAATATTTTGAAAATAACTCTTTATTTTTAGAGGATCTCTTACAGCATTTAAAATGATAGAAGTAAGTAGAGTAAGTAAGCTAAATTTGCCTTACGCGCACATGCAATAGTTGCTTATGGCTAGCTAAAATATTGTTCCAAAGACAGTGGTATGCTAAAGTTAAGTTTTATTAAGTTCCTTACTCTATGCTCAAGAGAAATACGTTTGGTGTCGCATGCATGTCAGAAATGTGTAAGATGAGAGAAATGCATAAGATTAGAGATACACACAACAATTGTGCCTCGGGAGGAGAGAAATGCATTTCAGACACTTTTATTTTTCTATCTTAATCACAACCACACAATAATTATTTTATTATGCTCTTATCTCTATCTTACTATACCACTATTTTAACAATCAAATACATATGTCCTCTACAATTTATCATTGTGGATGTTCTTAACTAGACAATTTCTAAATATCATGTCATCATTTTTGTCTATTTTTGTTTCCTTTTCAAGTTTTTAAATATATTTCAACTTTCATGTTTTAAATATAGGGCTTTCACTACCTCCTCCAATACAATAACTTATTTTTTATATAAAAATTATATTATTGAAAAGTATGAATCAAGACCTACAAACAAGATCATATCCATATTGCACGTGTAAAATTATTAATTTTATTTCTTTGACTTTCTTAATAAACAATCTCTTGAACAATTTCATTAGATTTTTTTTTTTTAAATTGTCCATCAAGAAACTTTTTTTTTGCCACATAAGAAGGATATATGCATATGCCGATGGTTTAAAGCTAACAAACTCATGTTTGCATTAAAGATTCTCAACATATATACCACATATTTAGGGCTAGCCTTGGGGCTGTGATGCTGGGCAGCCGCATAGGGCCTAGGGCCCAATTAGAGACTAGTCATATTAAAACTAAAGGCCAAGGCCCCCCTCTCTCTCCCATTGTTACTTTATTAGTTTAAACATAATCAATAAAAAGGAGTTTCAGTTAAGGTATAAATATATTTCAAATTAAAATATAGATGCTAATATATTATTGTTTGTTTATAATATTCTTACATCTCTCCTTTTTTTTAAATAAATATATTTCTTCTATTTTATTTTCTGTCAGATTGCAAATATATTATTGTGGACAATTCAAGTTTCTGTGTTACATTTTTTTTTTAATCTTCAAAGAAAGTGATATAAAATTTTTCATATAATTATTTACATAATTATTTAAGAGGGGCCCTATTAAGTTTTTGAAATTATGGGACTGGCCTGCACATATTCAAAAATCAAACACCACAAATTAAATGAGACTTGGTGACTTAAAGGCGACTACAACAAAATTACATTTCAGTGACAATTTTTTCACTAAAATTAAGTTTTTTTTCACAATCACATTAGAGAGAATATTTTTTCATAACGTAGTCACGAAAAATGCGTCACTAAAAGTTCCCAGTGACAAAAAAAATATACATTTTGTCACAAAATATTTTGTTCATTAAAAGTTCTTACATTACTAAAATTTTAATATATGTTAAGGAAATACTAGGTTCTGTAACTCATTAATTATCCAAACTGATTATTTATTTGGCTTAGTAAAATATAGTATTGAATAAATATTTATTAATTTAAGATTTCCATTTATTTTTCCCGGGGTTTACACATATTATAAATTGTCACCCATCCATTCGTATTATGTAGATATTAGGAGTTTCAACCTAAGATGTGTTTTTAAATTGTAGCCTTGTAAGTGCAACAGGATCTAGAACTTAAAATATAAATAATCTTAGAGTGCATTTAGGGTACGGACTGGAACTTTTAGTGACGGTTTTTCGTTTCCAAAACATTGGGGAGGTGTTTTTAGTAACAAAAAACTATCGCAAAAAGTCCAATCAATATGAACTGGTCTGCACTTGAAATTTTATGTATTGAGTATGTTAAAAGTAACAATATTTTAGTCACTTGTTATAACCAAATGGTAGGTTTATCATAGTTCAAAGGATGTAGGAATGGGCTATATTGAACATAAACTACAACCAGTTTTATGTCTTAAGTATAGATTAACTCCTTTATAAATAAATAAGAAAGCAAAATCATGAATTTTATTCCAACATGAATTATAGTGGATTCAGAGCAAAAGCATGATAAGATACATTTTGAAAAAAGCTATTACTATAACTAATTAATGATAGTTACTAAGAGCAGCAAAGCATGTTGTAAAATGTAACAAAGGTGTACATTTTTACGCGTTTTGGTAGCTACGACTATGCTTCGAATTTATATTATTACAACAACTCTTTAAAAACTAACACCTTTTTGAATTATCCTATTATCCTATATATTACATTCTAGACTTCTCTTTTAAAATTCAAAAAACACTTTTTCAAATTAAAAACATTACTATTCATTTCGTTCGACTAAAAAAATCATATCACACTCAATTGTAATTTGTAAAATTATTCTATAAATTATCCTCTTCTTGCCCGTTGGTGTCTCAAAAGGAAAAGTATTAGGTTGATGGCTCATTATCCTACTGTGAGGGACTGCTATAGGTTGGGTAAATGTTCATTCGGCCATGATCAAAGATGCTATTGGGGCTCATTCTCTGATACTCAATGTATGCATCGTTGGTGGCAAATATACCAACATATCAAAAATAGCGAACCATCTACCATAGATCCGCCAAGAGAGGATATAAAGAAATATGGACCGTTTATATCACCCTCCAAACTGAGAAATACCATAAGACCTACAATTTGATTTGAGAGTTCAGTATCAATCTCTTGGACTATAAAAAGGAATTCCCTTCGATAAATTCAGTTGGACTATAGAAAGGAATTCCCTTCTTCGTGCTGGTTTTGGCACAACCGCTACAAATAGATATCATTTTAAAGATTATATTCTTATATCTATTCGAATTTTTCAGTTATCTTGATTAAAATATACTATGTATGTGAAACTGTTGAAAGTCTCTTCTGCCACTTATCTAGGCACGGTGTAAATTTGAGTAAGTTGATTATAAAACTTCTATTATAAAAATGTAGAGGAGAAAAGAATTGTATAATCACTACAAGAAAAAACCAATTGCTTGACATATATTTTTCTTTTTTTGGGATAAAATCACTTTTTGTCGACTAAACATTGTTACCGACAAAACCACTTTGTTGAGCATTTTGTCTCCTAAAACATGTCTCAAAGGAATTGTGCTGACAAAAAAATATATCTTGTCAGCCAATTTTCCGGCCAACCAAAACATGCCAACAAAATATTTCGTCACAAGAGAATTACTTAGCCAACAAATTGTTTCATTGCAAGATTTTTTTGTCTCGACAAAGAGTAGGATTTAGTTTTGCCAAAAACTTATTTGTCAACTAAAACACTCATTCGTCGATAGATGTTCGTGCCAAAACCAGAATTGCTCGTGTTTAGCTGACAAGTGACAAATTTGTTGGGTAAAAATGTCTGCATTGACAAAATTGAATATGTCGGTTCAAAATTTGTCTTCGAAGATACATTTTGTTGTAGTGTAATTTAATATATATATATATATATATATACAGTACATTTCCCATGCAGACTGGTCCATACAGACCGAAACCTTTAGCGATGGTTTTCTGTTGCAAATATATTAGGGATATGTTTTTAGCAACGGAAAAGGTCTCAGTCCGTATGCCCCGGTCTGCATGAGATATTTTCCTAATATATATATATATATATTTATAAAAGAGTATAATATTTTCTTCTACAAAGAATAAGAGAATGTTATTGACACAATTAAAATTATATTAACAAGTTCAAGTGATGTTATTTCAAATAAAATGACAAACATTTATTAATTTGTAGTTTTGAGAATGATGAAATACCATTCATGCTTTCATAATGTTGTACCGTGATAAACAAATTGGAGTGATGTTTTTCCAAACCACCTTACTTGATATTCGGTCAATCGTATTGATCATGATTTTTTTTTGATTTTTTGAAGCAATTAAATAATAGAGGTAAAATATTATTCATTTTACAACTATTTAACACATTTTTTTACTATTTAATTTACTCCAATATTTTATTTTATTTGGACAGCAAATCATATATAACTTTATTTTAATTTAACTAAACTATTAGTTTTACTATTTTAAATCAATTCATGTCTCTATTTATATATGATAATATCATGCAAATAAAGATGTGTTATTATCAAATTTTAATCACGGAAAAGAAATGTCTAGGTTAGAAAAGGGAAAGATAGTCATAACTTTTTAATTTTTGTAAGTAAAATTTTGCGTCACATTTATGTGATTGTAAAGCTACACAACAGTCTGCATGATTCACTTTTAATATGTCATGTAATATAGTGACTTAAGAGAAGATGTTTAAACTATTGTAATATATAATTATCATTGTATTTTTTTTAAGGAATTTCAAACCTTAGAAAAACCGGGGTGTTAAAGAGTTATTTTATTAAAAGTAATAAGGATCTAAAAAGCCCAGATTTGGTGGAAAATAAATAAATAAAATAGAAGGGGGACATGGACTTGACATGCCAAAAGCAAATAGGAAAACCATGACATGTCGAACAATTCACAAACCAAATACGATCCTAACCAACCACTTAAAAATTAATACAAAGCAATCATGACATATCTGGAATTTAAATCTATAAGTGAAAAGATCAAATAAATCACGGCCCACGAAAGTAGCTATCTAAATCATAGTTTTAGTATCTTAATTCAAAATATTTGAATGCATGCCTTCATTTTCTTGTATAAATAAAATGAGTAAACTAGGTTTGAAACAAAAACTACAACTTTACTTTATTATCCAAAGCTTTTTTAAACTACATTGATAAAACGTGACATATTTTGCCACAAAAGACTTTTCCTTTAGGGTTATGTTGTGCAAGTGACAACAACAATAAATTATTTTTTCAGCTTTTGTTCTTGGTTACTTCTTTATTTTTTTTGGGCAGTATTATTTACACCCCCTATATTTATCACAAACATTCTCTTGTCACGCACCCTTAATGGTAAATTTATTATCACTAGCACCCTCCTAAGTCTCGCCTAATAAGAGGTGAGTGCAATCGTATAGACTCGACCCACATGGAGAAGGAGACAACCATATAAATTGTTATTTCCTTTCATAAAATGAAATCTCTATCGTCATAATTATCTAGAGGGATATAAATTACATAAGTAAAATGTATAAAATAAATTTTGTTAGATTGATTGTTTTTGTTGTCCAACAATGGCATTTTTAGAAGTTGAGCTAGATGACGCTTTTGACTCGAGACAAATATATACCATTTATTTGAAAGATTGTATTTTTAATATTATATTTTATATTATTTATTTGAATTTTTTTATTCATCTTCATTAAAATTTAATCAGAATATCTGACACTTTAAACCAGTATTATAAAATTGGAAAGAGTGAAGAAAAGACAAATAAAATAATCCTATTAGTATTCATCTGCGGATACATAGATATTATAATTAAGGTGGATAGTTCGAGAATAGTATATGACCATAAATATGTTTGAGTGCTCTTACTTCAAACCTGCATCGGTACTATTCAGCACATGGGAATAAAATTCTAAAACTAAAATATTAATCTTTTTAAAAATATATAATACATTATTTCTACTATTTAATTTACTCCAATATTTCATTGTATTTAAAATTATATATTACTTTAGTTTATCTTCACTATAAACTTCAATTGTAACCAAAAAAACAAAAACTATAAACTTCTACTATTAAAATTAATTTAATACAATGGCTCTATTTATATATGATATTATCATGCAAATAATGGTGTGTCATTATCAAACTTTTGTCGGTCTATGTTAAAACGGGAAAAACAGTAATAAGTTAATTCCCAGAAGTAACATTGTTACATTTAGTTGCATCAGGATAATCTGATTGTAAAGCTAAACAACATTCCGCATTATCCACTTTTAATATCTCATTATTGTCTAGTATATATAGAAGTTAGAATATTTATATTATTATGATATAAAATTATTATGGTATTTTTTAAGGATTTTCAAGCCCTATAAAAGTCAACGCGTTAGAAAGCTATTTTATTAAAAATAAAAAGGGTCAAAAACTCTAGACCCTGTGATGTACAATTAAAAGATAGAGTGACGTGGATTTGAACTCCCGAAAGTATAAAGAAAAATCAATACCTGAAAATGACTTCATAGAATAGCTTAATGGAATCGAAAATCAACTATTAAAAAATAAATACAAAGCAACCATAGCATAGCTAGTGGAATTTGTATCTGTGCGTGGAAAAGATAATTTGAATCACACCCTATACTAAAGTAGCAACCTTCATCTATCTATGTCAAATTAAAAGTTACATTTTAAATTTTATACTTTTTATGAAGTAGCAAATTAGTAATACCCCAGTTATGGGAGGTTTATTTGATCAAAACCCATCCTCTTCTGGAAATCAGTGAATGACCCATAGTTTTGTTTTTGGCCCAAATGTTTTATTTTTTGACCAATTATCAAAATTATTTTTTAAATCAATTTTTAGTGTTTTAGATTTGGAATTTGACTAATATGCAGGTCTAATTAGTTTGAATAAGATTCCTTATATTTTGTCAATTGTTCATTGGATATGATTGTGTTTTAATGAAATTCTTTAATCATGTTCCTTCATGAAAGTCATCCCTAATTCATAATATATTGCATAAGCATATCTACGATATTTTTACTCAAAACAAGGTCTCATTGAAATATATATTCTCATATTGATATTTGATCAAACCAATAAAAAAAACATAGGCTTTCAATCTAAATGTTGGGAAGGCATGACCTATTTCATGTAGTGAACTTAAATCATCCATCACTCATATGCATCTAATTAAATATTTTTGATTGCCTTTTATATGTGTTTTAAAAAATTAAGATCCCTCATCTCTTGCATGGCCTTGACCAAATTAAAATTTCTGTTCATTTTTGAAGTGCTTGAATAGAGAAAGTGGCCTAACATCCTATTTGTTTTTAGTAGATTGACTCGATCTTGATTGAAAATAGTCAAAACAAAGAAAGGTAAAATAATGGAGGACGAAGACCCACCACTACTATTCAAAATCAATGAACTCTTTGAGCACCGCATATCAATTATAGTGATATGTCATTCTAAGGTTAATAAATTTTTTCTTCTCATTGTTTTGAACTCTTCTCTCAGCATTTTAATATATTTAATATTTTTGATCTTGATATTTTTAATATGTTTGTATTTTTAATTTTACTTGTATTGTGTTTTTTTTAATATGACTATATTTTTAATTTTGCTTCTGTATTGTCTTTTTTTTTTTAATATGATTGTGTTTTTAGTTTTACTTGTATAATGTCTTTCTTAATATGAGTGTATTTTTAGTTTTATTTATATGTAATATTTACTACTACTATTATGTCTTTTAGATACCCCAAGTTTTAATGTTTGGTATTTTTAATATGATTGTGCATTTAGCTTTACTTGTTAACCTTTTTTTTTTAATATGACTATATTTTTAGTTTTTACTTGCATGTAATATTTACGTCTAACATGTCTTCTATATGCTCAAAACATAATGTTTGATATTTTATATTCAACTTAACTTCTTATTTTTTTTATTCTATCTTTATTCTTAGGAAATTAATAATTATCAAAAGTTATCACTTGTAGTTTACAATTAAAAAATTTAAATTTTAAAACATTTAAAATTTGAATTTAAAACAAAAGAAATTCCTAAAAGCATCTCCAATGGTATATGTAAAATAACGTGTAAATTATATGCGTTATTCCATTTTTATGCAAAAGGTGTAGTCTAAAAAAAATAAAATATGCTCCAATGATACATTTCTATATCTTGTGTAAAAAATTGAAAACACCAATAAGATAGCGACACATATTTTATGCCATTTGATATATTTTTCCATATTTTTTTATAAATAATTTTATATTCACAATAGATCTTATTTTATTCATCTTAAGGAGTAGATTTCAAATATATAATTTTTACTAAAATCCATATTTTGTATTAAAGTTATTACATTTTAAAGGTTTATAAAAAGATTGTAGAGAGAAAGCTGATATGGCTATGTAAATAGGTTGTGTATTTTATATTGCACTTTTACACAAGTCTTACGTGTCCACATATCTTAAAATATTGCTAGAAACCAATATTTTTACAAGTTTTGTATATTTTACATGAAACAAGGATATATGGTACTGTTAGATATGCTCTAAAAATATATCCCTCCCTTCTAGCAATAAGTTTCAAAAAAATAAAAAGGGTTGATGGAAAAACATAAAAGAAAAAAAATACAATTCAAATATATATAAAAGTTATATTTTGTAATTATCCAATCCTTTGGGCCAATTACTAATTTTCAAAAAGGAGTGGTTCAAAAGCAAAACAATTTAGATTATCTGCGCTAAAAACAAAAGGCCCCTTTATAAACTTAATACATATATAGTGAAGATTAAATTTCGTGTACGACAGTAAAATATGAAGGGTAAAATAATTAATTTGAGTCAAATTAAAGAGTTATATTTTAATCTCTATAGTTTTTAAGAAATGACTAGTTTCAATTAATCAGTAACACAATGATTCTTGTCCTAAAATACGGAGGAAAATTAAAATATAGATATTTTCTTCAAATAAAATCCGACTTGTCATAATTATTTAAAGGGATAAACATTACATGGTATTTCATATATTGATTATGTTTGGTGTTAGGCTGTAAATGTAAGATAACTTTTTACTGATTGACCAAATTTTATTATTTGATAAAATTTTATTATAAAAATCAAATAGGATAAAAAACCCGAAAAATCCTTAGTTCTGGTTTAAGCACCCACAAAAAATACTACAAGAAAAATGCCTTTTACCGGCATTTAAATTAAATGCAAAAATTAAAGTTTTCTCGGCATTTGCGGAGAAAGTGTCGAAAATAAACGGCATTTATTCCTTAATGCTGGGAATTACTGGAATTTTGCATTATATATCTGAAGTAACAAGGAATTTGTGAAATTTTAAATAAAATGCTATGACTATGTGGCATTTTAAATCAAATGCCGATAATTTCACGACATTTACCATGAAATGCAGGCAATTTCACAGGATCTTTTTGTTATATGCCAACAATTCCACGACAATCGTTACTAAAAATGCAGGCAATTTCATGGCCTTTGCTTCAAATTGCTAGTAATTTTACAATAAATGTTACCAAATGCATAAAATTTTAGCCTTTCATGATAAATTTTAGAAGTTATATATCAGCATTTTGCAACAAATTCCAGGAATTATTAACAAATCCAGAACCTTTGCGTTGCTTAGCATTCAAATTAAATTTTTAAAAAATTTACTATGTTTAAAGGAAAAGTTAAGCAATTAAACTGCGTGAGTAATCCAATTTTCAAATGAAAAAAATAAACAATCAGAAAATTGTATGAATTTCCAAAACAAAATTATTATTTTACAATATATATAACTTAGAGGAATATAAAATAACATAGTATAATAATTATGTTATTTCTGTATAGTGGGAATAGTATGTCTAGAACAATTATTAATATGTTATCATGACAAATTAATCTTTACTCGCGTATGTTGAGAAGGGCTGTTCCTGAGTTTTGAGGGGCTCTAGACGAATTTTGGTTTCGGGGCATTTTTGTATATTTATGTAACATAATTAAATCAATAAACTTCAACAAATATATACAAATTATGAGATTTGAAAAGTAACAAAAACAGTAACTAAATTTCCTATTCATATAGAATTTAGTTAAAACAAAAACTAAAAGATAGTGTTTTATTCAAAAAAAAAAAAACCCTCAAATAAACTCATCCATATATATAAGGTTTAGGTTTATTTTATTGCATTTTGTTAAAAAAAAAAAAAAAACCTCGAGTTACAAGACAAGCACCATCACCTACTTGAACAGTTGTCTTGTTGTTTGCTTTTATTCAACCAAATATTATTTTAATTTTACCTACTATAACTTATATATAAGGAAAAAAATATTCGGGGACCCTAGGCGACCGCATGAATAGCTTATGCCGAGGGCCGGCTCTGATGTTGAGATCTTTTTTTGGTCATTTAAATTGATTTACCTTCTTGCAAGTGGCATGAAATTTTGAGATTATTAAGATAATTTAATTTTTTTTTCTTAATTAGCATTATTTTTGCACATACATAACGATATTGTAGTAATTGTATATATATATAAGGATGACAAACACGCGGGTTTGGCCATTCTCGAACTAGATAGACTAGACTTAGAATGTGATGAAGACTAACCATACAGACAGACAATATTTTTATTTTTTTAAAGAAAATAAATATTGTCATAAAATTTTAAACGAAACACAAAAACTACAATATTGAAGAACTTTATGCAATTCCAATTCCTCTTTTTATGTAATTTTAACCGTGTAAATGGTCAAAAGAAAAATTCAGTAAAAATTAAGTGAGGTGATACCTCAAATTAAATTTTCAATATATATATAATATAAGTAGTGGGTAAGATAATAAAGATTACCAAGATTACCATGGTTAATATATATTATCTTTCATAAAAATATAATGTTTTCTTATACAAAGCGTAAGATGTTTTATGAGGTTAAATAAAACTATTAACCTCATTGTTACCTACTTAATATCAACAAAAATAAAATGATTAAATTTCATTGGTGGATATTTTGAGCTTGTCACTTAAAATATTTAACACAAAAGATAAATAAAATGATTAGCCTTCATTAGTGCATATTTTGAGCTCTTCGTTGGTGGATATTTTGAGCTTATTTCTTAAAATATTTAATACATTTTTCTACTATTTAATTTACTCCAATATTTCATCGTGATTGTAGAAGGCATCATATATTACTTTGGCTCAGCTTAACTATAAACTTCTACAATTTAAAATCATTTTAATACCATGGCTCTATTTTTATATGATATTGTCATGCAAATAATGGTGTGCATATATTGTTACCAAATGTTTGTCAGGCAAAAAAAAATGTCTAATAAGCTAGTAACATTATTACATTAAATTGTTTCACGATAATATAATTGTAAAGCTTTACAATGTATACATTTCGCATGATCCACTTCTAACATATTATTGTCCTTTTTCATGATCCAATATTTTATAGAATAGCCTAGGGGAATTGAAATCAACTACTAAAAATAAAATACAAAGCAAGCATGACATAGTTAGTAGAATCTGAATCTATGCATGGAAAAGACAAGATCATGCCTTATTAAAGTAGCAATCTGAATCACAGTGTCAATGTCAATGTCTTATTGAAAACGTAGCTTTAATGAGGAAAAATGTTTGTGGATAAAGGTTTTACATCCTCGCAATAGTTGTACAGTGAGAAAATTTGTTCGTCGATAAACTTATCGCGCTAGCTCCCTCGTAATAGCTTTATGCGACAAAAATATTTCCCCACTAAAATGTATTCAATTCCCCACGAATATCGTTGTGAGATGGAGATAAGTTTTGTCGCGAGAAACTTTCAGTGACTTCAATATTTCCTTGCTAAAAATTTGTTTAATTTCTCGCATATATTGTTATTCTATCCATCGTTATTGCTTTATAATGATAAATTGGCCAATGCAAAAGGGTGACTCGAAAAATTATAAAAACCTGAACCATACAATTATGGAGTCTAAGTTAATTAGTGTCTCTCTTAGTTGGCTATTTCTGTTTATTTCCTTAGATAGTTTACATCTTATGTATATGTTAGGTGGTAACCTGTGTCAAAAACACTAAAATCCTTAAAAAGTCATCTTGCAATTTGAATTAGACAATTTATCATCTCTTATTAATTTCAACTAGATTTTCTTGCACATGTGATAAGTATGCAATTCAGATACAAGTTATACAAATACAAAAAGTTTTAAACTTAATGAGTAGTGCAGCAATCAAGTCATATTACCCTCGCTAATAGGTTAGAATCTTATTACTTATGTTATAATATAAAAAAATTCTCAGAAATAAAATCAAAAAGGGCAAAATTGGAAAAAAAAATGTAACGCGACTTCAGAAACAATCACAATGACTTATAACCTTATACTTGATAGTAGATAGTGGATGATTCAGAAACCATATGCTATCCTTTACTATATATTAATTTTTTATCCGCACGTATATACACTTGAAAAATGACTCTTTTTGAATTTTGTTATAATTAGTTCACTTTTGAAACAATACCGAACAGAAATGGACGAAGATCATATAATTATAAACAACTATAATTATCTACTAAATATGTACGGAGTTTTAATCCAGTTGTAAACTCGCTCAATGTTTTTATTAATAGAACTTTGAATTCTTTACAATCTTGAGCTTGTTAATGCGTACTTTATGAAGAAGTTTTGGCTTAAACAAATGAAAGAGAAGCAAAAACAGTTGTAGCTAGCTAGTTTTTAAATCAACCTCTATTCACGTTGTTCAATAACTCCCACCAATAACCAATCACATAGATATTCAAAACTCTATAATCTTTAAAACACTCATTGTAATTATTCATAATACACGGACATATCAATGGTTTTTAAATAAAAATTCTTATAAATCATTTTAATGTGATTGTATTATGGAGTTAAATACACTAAAACATATGTTTCCACTTGTTGCACGTGTAAATGAAAGCAAATAATTAACAAATTTTAGTAAACACAATAAACTTGCAATACAAAGCCTACTAGTGATCAAACATTAATTAGTACAGAAGGGACTTGCTGCAAAAAAGAGCCGGGGTGTGCACGGAAGTGAATCAAACAAATTAACCCTAGGTTTGTTATTCGGCGATTGGATTCTCAAAAACCAATTTTGATCAAATCTAAAAAGTAAAACCTAAAAGTTTATGGATTTTAATTCTGAAAAACTTGTTTAATCTTTTTTATTACGCGGCAATTAATAACGTAATTAAACAGATAAGCAAGCACCATAATTAACGAGGTATCCTTGTAGTGCAAGACTAATCCTCAACAATCCATTATATGCACAAAGGTTTACTGACTCGATTAATCTTAAACCATACAGACTTACAAAACTTGAATCGCACAAGCCACTTGCAAAAGTCTCCACCTTCTGCGCATATAGTCATCCTATTCGAATTGCAAGAATAGGTTCATAACGTATCACTCGCCACGGTATCACACCGTTCTTCAACTCCATTTGCGAATCACATGCTCTTTGGGATCTGATTTGTTCTTTATAAAAAGAACGCTTCCTTTGGCATGAATAAAAAGCCCTAAGGTGGTTTCATGTTTTGAGGTTTTCATCCCTCTCTAAGGTGTAAAAAAACTCTCTCAAAACATGTGTAAAAGTGTGTTAAAAGGTGTGTTTTTGACATAAAGTAGTGGGTTTTATTTATAGGTAAAAGCTTGAGTCAAAAACCTTTTTGGATTAGGAAAATAACTTTAGAAAGGAAATTTTATGATAAAAAATCGATTACCCAAAAAATCTTGACGAAATGGTCCACATTAACAAAATGTGTACGGGTCCACCTTTTACTACTAGATTGGTCCGCCCTTTAAAGAAAACGGATTCCATGAAATTTTTTAATATAAGGCCGGATTGGTACACATTAGCATTGTGTGTACTGGTCCACCCTATTGAAAGTGGAAAACTTAGTTTAGAAACACAAATATCCACGGTTTTTAACCACCACCTAGCAAATTATATTCAAATGCCAATGCTTACCGTATCTTTCTCAATGTAATTCTTTAGTGCATCGCTTCGATAGCTTGACTTGCTTGTAATTCTTAAGATATAATCTCGAACGACTCAAACAACTTACAAGCAAACGTGTTTTTGTCAAAAGAAAAAAGCCAACCAAAATATAGACTTTATAATCTCCCCCTTTGGCTATTCCGAGACAAAACACATACAACCTAACTGACTTGATTATTTGATCCCTATAACCACGCTATCCCATATGCAATTACAATAACTGAATCAATTCTCGCCTATTACAAAATAACTAAGGACACAAGACATGCCAACACATTGACTCTCTTAGTCGTCTGCTTTAAATTCATGCTTTTCCTCATCTTGTACTTCAACCTGAAATACCAAAGCTCAAACAAACCTTTGAGAAGCATCTGGGTTATACGAGAGATAACTTAACAAAGAAATTAATGAAATCAAAATCTCCCTTAACCCAACAATTCCCTATATAATTACTTCTCACCCTTTACCAATTCTTCTCCCCCTTTTGTGAGGAATAGACAAAGGCAAAACAATAGAATATGTAGGGAATTCAAATCTCTCCCCTTTAACTACTCCCCCTTTCTATGTACTCTGCCCCCAAAATATATAAAATCTCTCTCCTAACAAGGAATACACGGAAAGTAGCAAAACACGAAAACCAACTATCTCTAACTCCCAAAGAAAACTGGTTTGGAGATTTGAAGAAAAAATTTGCCAAAGAAAAATAATTTAAGCACAACTTAACATGCGTCGCTATGTACAAATATCAAATCCGAAAATTATCAATTAAGATAAAAAAAACTTGTGATTTCTATTAAATTGATACATGTACTATAGCCCATGTATGATAATCAACTAGTAAGTATATACATGCTAAGCAACAAAGAGTATTCAAATATATCCCGTTGTGTATGCAAATTGGATCATTCAAAGAGCAATTGGAATAAACATAGGTCTTGAAAGATTCGTTCAGCCATATGCGTAAGAATTTAAAAAGTCTCTAAGACATTAGATTTTCAACTTTTTCTCCCTCAGAAGCAATCTTTTTCTCTCAAACACGCAACTTTATTTTTTATTTTATTTTTTGCATTTAATTGATGATGTTTTTATGCAAGCAATTATTCGATTTTGATGGAGGCTTTCACCCCTATTGGAGGCCAGCTATACACTATTTTTAGGAGCTTTCGGTTCTCCTTCCACTATGGTAGCCCTTTTCCATCCCTTCTACATTTTTTCATCACTTTGCTTGTCCTTTAAATTTTCACTCAAAACTACATCACCAAAACTTACTGACGGCTCCAAAATAACGCGTTGTGTTATAGCCCAAGTGCAGGCACATCAAGTTGTAATATAGTCTCGGAAGTCCGAGTGTCGAACCACAGGGATAAGTGAAAAGGGATGGAATGGATTACGGATTAAAGTGTTTTCTGATTCTTGTAAATTGAAATGGTTGTAGAACAACGGAAATGTAAATCAGTTGTGAAAATTAATAAGAAAGCACTAAGGTAGGTGGAGGTTAGTTACGATTTAAGAGACGGTGATCACTAGCTCATACAAAGATTACAACACAAGATTACTCGATATATGGGGAATGTTGGTGTATCTCTCAATAGCAAAGGGTGCGACGCTAGGCGACTCATTCCCGAGTTGAAGCTATATCGAGAAAGAGACAAACGACATTCCACCAAAGACGGGGTTATCATTCCTACCTCTTAGCTACGGGTGTGAAGCAAGGCAACCCATTCCCGATAAAGCTAATCCGAGATAGATATGACAAACTCATCATTAAAAGATTTAACATAAAGCAAGTGTATGTAATCTCATGGTTTAAAAAAAATGAAAATTAGAAAGCGAATCCAAACAATGAAACGGAATGAAATTTATGGGATAAATTTGTCATCTCATCATTTATAACTTATGGTAGAAAACAAAGAGTCTAAGTATCACATAAAGTGTAAGAAGCACTCAATGTATCGATAAATGAATAAAAAAATGAGATTAACAAATTTATAATCCATCCATGAAATTTTGAGAACCATTCATAATTTCTACGAAGAGGAAAAAGTTCCATGGATGGGGGAAAAAGACTACAAGCTTTCTAGAACCATATAACTATGTTGTATGTTCATAAACAACCAAGCACTAAATATACAAGGCATATAAAGTTTTAATTTAATATGAGTATACCTAGAAAGCTTGTAACAATGGAGGAAATGAAGAAGAAAATGATCTACAATTATTTTTCAAACTTTAAACATGGATTGAGCCATAAATCACCAAATATTATATCGCGATTCACCTCCGTAACCTTAGTAAGAGACTACTCCATAATACTCGAAGCAAGCATTATAGAAGAAGCATTCATTTCTTAAAATCAAAGTAAACTTACAAGAAGAAGAAGAAGAAGTTACAAGGTGTTAGCTCTCCCTTCTCTCTAAAACTTGTATATAAAAAAAAACTAGATATCTCTTTGCCTAGAAGCTAAGAATTATATAAATATTACAAGGTTGCAAAATATCTAACTAAATATCTAAAATAGCTTGAACCACTAAAATAGCCCATTTTGGGTGTGAAATGGCCAAGTTGCCAGGGCCATGATCGATCATGGCTTTGCCCATGATCGATCATGGAAGTGCTCTGCCAGAAAATTTTGCAACCATGATCGATCATGGCTTTGCCCATGATCGATCATGGGTCTGGAACTTGTTCACTCAGCACTTTGCAAGCCTCCGAGCTTACTCTTGATCAACCTATGCAACACCATTGTACTCCAATCCTACAAACACATGGAATACTACAAAATACACACCAACTTGGACCATGTTAGATACAAAACTCGCTAAGGCATTAATCTCGAGATAAGTGGATAATTAGGCAGAATTAAAGCAACAAACGCGTCAAGCGACTCCGAGAAGGAGCTTAGACATGACAATATTATGCGTTTATCAACTCCCCTCAACTTATCTCTTGCTAGTCCCTTAGCAAGACAAAAATATAATAATTACAAAAGCACTACGCTATACAAAAAAAATTGTTAACTTCTAAGTTCCCAAAGAAGACGAGTTGCATCTCGTGAAGGTTTTCAGAAATGATACCTACAAACATCAGAAGTTTGATCATGATGAATGACGAGAATGAAGATTCAAGTTTCAATTTGCAAAGCAAGAGGCATTACTATCAATTTTCCAGAACGACGGACTTTCGAATGATCATCTAATTCGCCTATCTCCTTTAGAACACAATCCCATATTCTCCAATGCTCACATACTAGACTTCGATTCAAACAATTCGATATAAACACAAAGAGTCATAATCATTCGAGAAGGAAGAGAGAACTTTTTAAAAACAAAAGCTCAAAGATTTATCGATTCTAAGCACTTTCTTTATCTTTTACTTGGAAATTTTTGCTAAATTAGATCAGGGCGGTTTTCATCTCTATGAGGGGCAGCGGTCTCACTTATCGAATTTTCTCATTACTGCTCATTCATTGGAGCTTGAAGGAAGCTATTCACCCTTTCCCATATGGTAACCTATACCCATCCATAATATTAGACAAAGAGACTTAAGATTTAGTCAAGTGAAGCTTTAAGTCAATATTAGGATAAAAGTCATCCAAGTTGTCAAAGTGCTATGCTTTTGTCCTCTCATTGGAGGATCTTTTCGAAAGAGCTTCCATTATTTTTGGACAAAAATTTCTCTTCTCTCAATGAAAATAAATCTAAGTGTTATTACCGAATTGGAAACAACCAAATCAATCTAGCATGCGGAACAGGCAAATATGACGGGATATGAGACTAAGCGGAGCAAAGCAATTTAGATTATCATTCAACATCCTATCTAGATCAAAGAATTCAAGCCAAAAGCTAATGAAACAATAATCTTCATCGAACAAAATATCAATCAATCATCAATTTTCAAACTTCTCAAAAAAAAATAAAATTTAACAAATCTCTTCTACTCATGGAAATGATTGATAGCAAGCCAAACAAAATAAACACAAAATAACGTACCCCCCTCAACTTGAAACACACATTGTCCCCAATGTAAAGAGAACAATAACAACGCACGGAAGGGCTACATTGGCTTTGCTCTCCATGAGACAAAAATAAGAGATAAACAAAAACTATTCACAAAACGTGTTAGAATTAGAATTCAAAAGCAAAAACTATAATATTCAACCATTAAAACCAAGTTCTAGAGTTAACATCAAGTCTCAATTCTAATACAACCCAAAAGAAATAAAATAAAACTAAGCATAAATATAGTTAATTAAAGAGTTCTCAGGCTATCACAACATCATCAAATCTCAGGGGGTGGGGGTGGGGGAAATCGACTGTAGAACTCCTCGAATTGACGGCGTATGAACTCTTGTTGAGCCGCCATATGAACCTCCACCCTAGAAGCAATCTCCGCCTCCATATGATCTTGGCGGACCAGCATATCATCTACCCTTGAGTTAAGAGCATCAAACCCCGCGTGCATTGTGGCATTCATTTGTTCGAATTGCTCTCTCAAGAATGCCATATTGTCGTCAACAGGTCCCGTACTTGCTCTTCTTCTTCTCCTCGAAGGACCCGGAACGTCGGTTCCTGCCTCTTCTGGCGCTTCTTCCTCGGACTCAACTGGAGGTGCGGCCGAAGAACTTGGCCTATTTCTCAGTTGCCCGGCGGCTCTAGCCTGGGTGGACCTGTTTATCGGGGCCCGCTGTATCTTTCTGACATCGGCGTCCCTTTCTTGGACACCCGCTTCCAAGCAAATGTGGGTCAGAAGCACGCCAAATTTGATAGTTTCGTTATGGGCCACCGTGTCATAGACTTTCATGATTTTTCGCATTATGTAGCGAACCAAACAACAAGGCCTATTGCGAGCAATTACATATAGAACATAGGCATGATAGGTGTACAAATGTTGAATGTGCGAGGTGGGATCTAACGCATTGGCTACAACAAGCCACAGGGTCCTGAATTGTGGTGCTAAATTGTTCCTATCGAATTGCGTGCCAATCCAAGTCATTGGACGACCGACTAAGAACGTAGCCAACTCGTCATCAGTGGGGTATACAATACGGGCTGAATGAGGGAGGTCATAGCTGCCATCCGGCAATGCTGGAATCCCCGTGACTCTACTAACAACCTCGAGGTTGAAATGTACAGTTCTCCCACGCACGTGGGCAACATAGGCATAAGAAGCATTGGGCACACGCACCAAGCTTGCAACAAATTCACGACATAGAGTGAGATTACATTGATTACCTGTTTGTCGCAAATATTGCACCCATCCCTCGTGTCTTTCGAATGTTCCCATTTGAGGGAAATCGTCCAAGGCACCAATAATCACGGGCCTCTCGATCATCGTGGCTTGAAGCTCTTCTGGCTTGTTAACTGGAGCAATGGCAGCCATTTAGGTGGGGAGAAGGGAGAAAAAGAGAGAAATTTCAAAATTTTGGGGATTAGAGCTCGAAATTGGGATTTTGGGGTTTTGAGAGAGAGAAAATGGATGATTCTTAGATGGGTGTGGGATTTGGGGTTGAAATTGGATGGTTATGGAGGTGGAAAGGCTAGGGGAGGTTTTAATTTGATGATGATTGAAAGTTTGGAGAAGGAAGATGGAGAGAAATGGGAGTTAGAGAGAAGATGGGGCACGATTTGGGGTTTAAGAAACGGCTGCTCTGTTTTTAAGAGGGACCATGATCGATCATGGAAGTGCACTGCCGCAGGAAAAGTTAACCATGATCGATCATGGCTTTGCCCATGATCGATCATGGAAGTCCACTGCCACCAAAATTCGATCCCATGATCGATCATGGCTTTGCCCATGATCGATCATGCCTTCAACAAAAAAATTTTCCACGACATTTCTTCACTTGAAAACACCTTTCCACTCCCCCCAACTTGGTCCGGTTCGATCCAATTTCACCCGAACCTCCGAGACAAATTCCTGAAACTCAAAAATTCTACAAAAAACATTATTTACACAATCGACCTATGCTTGTTAGGCATAAGTCGGGTCTTCGAGAGGGATGGACTCCTCTCGACTTGGGAATTCCAAAAATGGCTTTAAACGTTGTCCATTTACTTTAAAAACATAGCCGGTTTTGGGATCCTCAACTTGCACAGCCCCAAAAGGAAATACATGACGGACAATGTATGGGCCGGTCCAACGAGATTTCAATTTCCCGGGGAAGAGATGCAAACGAGTATCATAAACAAGAACTTTGTGCCCAAGTTTGAATTCTTTCCTTAAAATATATTTATCATGAAAGATTTTGGCACGTTCCTTGCTTATCTTCGCATTATCATATGCATCTCTTCTCAATTCCTCGATTTCATCAATTTGCAACTTACGATCAAGCCCGGCTTTTTCGAAATTACAATTAACCATCTTAGTTGCCCAGTATGATTTGTGTTCCAACTCTACTGGCAAATGACATGGTTTTCCGTACACCATACGATAGGGGGACATATCTAGAGTTGTTTTGTACGCAGTACGGTAAGCCCAAAGTGCATCGATCAGTCTTAATGACCAATCCTTGCGGTTCGGGTTTACCGTTTTCTCTAGAATCTGTTTGATTTCCCTATTTGCCAGCTCGGCTTGACCGTTAGTCTGAGGGTGATAAGCGAGCGATACTTTATGGTTTACACCATACTTTTGCATTAATGATTGAAATGGTCTATTGCAAAAGTGAGTACCGCCATCGCTTATTATTGCCTTAGGAGTGCCAAAGCGTGCAAGAATGTTGTCTTTCAAGAATCGGATCACCACTTTGTGATCATTTTTCTTGCACGCTTGGGCTTCCACCCATTTTGAAACGTAATCTACGGCAACTAAAATGTAAAGATTACCGTAGGAGGATGGGAACGGTCCCATGAAGTCGATGCCCCAGCAATCGAAGATTTCAATCATCAGGATGGGATTGAGTGGCATCATGTTCCTCTTAGAGATCCCTCCAAGCATTTGGCATCTTTGGCATGCCTTGCAAAAATGTTGTGCGTCCTTAAAGAGCGACAGCCAGTACAGTCCGCTTTGCAAAATCTTAGCGGTTGTCTTCTTTGATGAGAAATGTCCTCCGCAAGCTTCAGAATGGCAGGAAGACAGAACTCTCTCCACTTCTTGGTCTGGAATGCACCTCCGGATAATTTGATCCGCACAATATTTAAATAGGTACGGTTCATCCCAATAGAATCGCTTCACTTCACTCAAGAACTTCTTTCTATCTTGTGCGCCCCATGCTTTTGGTATCTTGTCGGTTACAAGATAGTTTACAATGTCGGCATACCATGGGAGTGTCGAGATTGCCAACAGTTGCTCATCCGAGAACGAATCTTGGATCGGGCTTTCTTCAATGTAGTTTGTAAAAGTGAGACGAGACAGATGATCGGCCACCACGTTCTCGACTCCCTTTTTGTCCTTGATGCTCAAATGAAATTCTTGCAATAAGAGTATCCACCTCAAAAGCCGCGGCTTGGCATCTTTTTTTGTGAATAAATACTTCAATGCCGCGTGATCCGTGAAAATCACAATTGGCGATCCTATCAAATAGGATCGAAACTTGTCTAGGGCGAAGACAATTGCTAGGAGCTCTTTCTCCGTCGTGGTGTAATTTATTTGCGCATCATTCAAAGTTCTACTTGCATAGTATATCACACGCGGTTTCTTGTCTTTCCTTTGACCAAGAACCGCTCCCACCGCATAGTCACTTGCGTCGCACATGAGCTCGAATGGCAAGCTCCAATCCGGTGCCTGCATAATCGGTGCAGTAGTGAGCATATGCTTCAGAGAGACGAAGGCTTCCTCGCACTTGGCATCCCACTCAAAGGGTGCATCCTTAAGAAGTAGATTACACATCGGTTTGGAAATGGAACTGAAGTTCTTGATAAACCTCCTATAAAACCCGGCATGTCCTAGAAATGATCGGACATCTTTGACATTCTTGGGCGTAGGAAGTTTGGCAATCAAATCGATTTTTGCTTTATCCACTTCAATTCCTTCAGACGAAATGATGTGCCCCAAAACAATTCCCTTGGTAACCATAAAATGGCACTTCTCCCAATTCAATACCAATTGTTTTTCCACGCATCTTCCCAAGACCTGTTCCAAGTTAGTCAAGCAATTGTCGAATGACTTACCATAGACGGTAAAGTCATCCATAAAAACTTCCAAAGTCCTTTCCACCATATCGCTAAAAATACTTAGCATATACCGTTGGAAAGTGGCCGGTGCATTACATAGACCAAAGGGCATTCTCCGATAAGCGAAGGTGCCAAAAGGACATGTAAAGGTGGTTTTTTCTTGATCATCTAGGTCAATCTCAATTTGATTGTATCCAGAAAAACCATCGAGGAACGAGTAATATTCATGACCCGCTACCCTCTCTAGAGTTTGATCCAAAAAGGGGAGTGGGAAATGATCTTTACGAGTTGCCTCATTGAGTTTACGGTAGTCAATACACATTCGCCACCCGGTGGTGACTCTTTGCGGAATCAACTCGTTTGATTCGTTCTTGACTACCGTAAGACCCGATTTTTTTGGTACCACTTGAGTTGGACTAACCCATTTACTATCCGAGATTGGATAGATGATCTTTGCATCCAACAATTTCAACACCTCGTTCCTAACCACCTCTTGTATGTTAGGATTCAACCGGCGTTGAAATTGTCTCGATGTTTTTGCCCCATCCTCCAAGTGAATTTTATGTGTGCAAATCAAAGGGCTTATTCCTTGGAGGTCGGCAAGAGTCCAACCAAAAGCTTTTTTATATTTACCAAGCAAATGAACTAACCTTCCTTCTTGGTCATCCGAAAGTTCGGACGAGATGATAACAGGGAAGGTATCTGAAGCTCCCAAAAAGGCATACTTCAAATTGCTCGGCAATAGCTTGAGATCCATTTTTCCTTCAAGCTTTTTGGTGGGAGATTATGTGTTTTCCTCTTTCTCCAAAAATTCAACCTGTTTGTCACACAAGGAAAACACTTGCATACAATCCTCGGGTTCATCGGAAGTGGTTAGATAACCTTCCGTTGACTCCGATTCGAAGTTCGCCACAAAGTGGTCTTGGATACATGACTCTATCATGTTCACGTGTTCATTTTCCTCATTATCATCGTCATCTCTTTGATTGCTCAAAGAGAACACGTTTAGCTCTAGAGTCATGTTGCCAAATGTTAACTTCACGATTCCATTCTTGCAATTTATTATGGCATTAGAAGTAGCAAGAAATGGTCGTCCGAGGATGACCGGAATCTCGTTGGCGGGATTTGACACGGGTTGCATGTCGAGGATGATGAAATCAACCGGAAAATAAAACTTGTCGACTTGGACAAGCACATCCTCGACTATCCCTCTTGGGATCTTAACGGATCGGTCCGCTAATTGAATAGTAACCCTCGTAGGTTTTAACTCACCCAACCCCAATTGTTGATATACAGAATATGGGAGTACGATCACACTCGCTCCCAAATCTAGCAAAGCATTTTTGATCCTACAATTTCCTATGACACACGAAATTGTGGGACACCCGGGGTCTTTGAACTTGGGGGCTCTTGTGCCTTGCATGAGGGAGCTCACTTGCTCCGCCATAAAGGCCTTTTTCTTGACATTCAACATTCGTTTGGTAGTACATAAGTCCTTGAGGAACTTAGCGTACGAAGGTATTTGCTTGACCACGTCAAGCAATGGAATGTTGATTTTCACTTGCCTAAAAACATCCAAAATCTCGGTATTAGACTTGGACGGTTGGTTCAATCTCTCCGGAAATGGAACTTTGATCCCATTTTTGATTTTTTCAAGATCCTCTTTTCCTTGTTTCTCTTCCTCTCTCTTCTTCTCTTCACTCACAACTTTTTCAACCTCCGACTCCTCAACATGCGTGGGATCAACTATGTCCGCCACCTTGGGGGTTTTAGGAACAATAGTTTTGTTTACCTCCTTCCCACTTCTCAAGATTGTGATAGATTTGAGTTCTTCTATCTTGGAGCTAGATTCTCCTCCCTCTACTACTTGAACTTGACCTCTAGGATTCGTTAAAGGTTGAGAGGCGAATTTTCCCTTCTCTTGGGTAGTTAGGGCGGTGGTGAGTTTAGACATTTGAGTTTTTAACTCACCCACATCACGATCCATTTTGTCCACAAATGATCTCAACAAAGCTTCCAAGTTTTGATTGGAATTTTGATTCTGAGGTGGAACAAAAGAGTTTTGAGGTTGTTGTTGTTGCCTTTGGTTCTGATGATATTGGTTGTGGTTCTGACTTTGATTTCCTCCCCAACTGAAATTGGGGTGATTCTTCCATCCCTCATTGTACCTTTGAGAATAGGGATCGTTTTGGTTACGGTTTTGGTTGTACTGGTGTAAAGCATTGACTTGGGCGGGATCTTTGAGGACTTCCCGAAAAGCGGGAATGGTAGGGCAATCCTCGGTAGTGTGTCCTGAATTTTCACAAATGACACACAACTGACTCGAGGATACTACGTTGACCTCCTTAAGCTTACTTGCTTCCATTGCCTCTACTTTCTTAGACAATTGGAATAACCTTGCACCCATGTCATCCTCATTGGACACTTGGTACAACCCACCCCTTCCTTGAGTTTTGGCTTTGGGTTCCTCGGAATAGGTGTTCCAATTTTGAGCACCTTCCGCTAATTCATCAAAATACAATAGAGCCTCATCGGAATTCTTACTCAAGAATTGACCGTTACACATGGTCTCAACAAATGTACGCATATCGGGGGTGAGAGATTCGTAGAAAAAACTAACAAGACTCCACGTTTCGTGACCATGGTGAGGGCATGCGTTTAGAAGTTCCTTGTATCTTTCCCAACACTTATAAAAACTTTCATTTTCTTTTGGCGAAAAATTTGATATCGCCCTTCTTAAGGCGTTGGTCCTATGAACGGGAAATAATTTTTTTAGAAATTTCGCTTGGAGCTCTTGCCAAGACCGAATTGATTGTGGTCTTTGAGCATTTAGCCAAATTTTTCCTTTATCTTTTAGGGAGAAAGGAAAAAGTTTTAAACGCATGACATCCTCATTAACATTTGCCTCACGAAATGTGGAGCAGACTTTTTCAAAGTCTTTCAAATGCAAGTATGGGTTTTCCGACTCCATACCATGAAAAGAAGGGATATGTTGAAGCATACCCGGTTTGAAAGAGAACGCTCCGGCTTGACCAGCGGGAAGCACAATGCACGAATTCGAAGTTGCCCGAGGCGGTTGAAGGTAGTCTCTCATGGTCCTAACAGGAGGAACATTGTTGGCACCTTCCCCTTCATTATCGCTCTCGTGATCCTCGGCTCTACCTTGGTTCGCCATTCTTGGAGATGTGGGAGGGCTAATTCGAATATCCACGAACAATCGCCCTTGCATGGGCTTGGACAATGATTCGAATCACTCCTTGGGAACTCTACAAAATAAAACAGAAAATAAGGGAGAAAAATAAATTAATCAAATAGAGAGAAATACTTACAGAATGGTTTTGTACAAAACCCAGAATCCGCCTTTTGCCTTATCCCCGGCAACGGCGCCAAAATACTTGACGGCTCCAAAATAGCGCGTTGTGTTATAGCCCAAGTGCAGGCACGTCAAGTTGTAATATAGTCTCGGAAGTCCGAGTGTCGAACCACAGGGATAAGTGAAAAGGGATGGAATGGATTACGGATTAAAGTGTTTTCCGATTCTTGTAAATTGAAATGGTTGTAGAACAACGGAAATGTAAATCAGTTGTGAAAATTAATAAGAAAGCACTAAGGTAGGTGGAGGTTAGTTACGATTTAAGAGACGGTGATCACTAGCTCATACAAAGATTACAACACAAGATTACTCGATATATGGGGAATGTTGGTGTATCTCTCAATAGCAAAGGGTGCGACGCTAGGCGACTCATTCCCGAGTTGAAGCTATATCGAGAAAGAGACAAACGACATTCCACCAAAGACGGGGTTATCATTCCTACCTCTTAGCTACGGGTGTGAAGCAAGGCAACCCATTCCCGATGAAGCTAATCCGAGATAGATATGACAAACTCATCATTAAAAGATTTAACATAAAGCAAGTGTATGTAATCTCATGGTTTAAAAAAAATGAAAATTAGAAAGCGAATCCAAACAATGAAACGGAATGAAATTTATGGGATAAATTTGTCATCTCATCATTTATAACTTATGGTAGAAAACAAAGAGTCTAAGTATCACATAAAGTGTAAGAAGCACTCAATGTATCGATAAATGAATAAAAAAATGAGATTAACAAATTTATAATCCATCCATGAAATTTTGAGAACCATTCATAATTTCTACGAAGAGGAAAAAGTTCCATGGATGGGGGAAAAAGACTACAAGCTTTCTAGAACCATATAACTATGTTGTATGTTCATAAACAACCAAGCACTAAATATACAAGGCATATAAAGTCTTAATTTAATATGAGTATACCTAGAAAGCTTGTAACAATGGAGGAAATGAAGAAGAAAAGGATCTACAATTATTTTTCAAACTTTAAACATGGATTGAGCCATAAATCACCAAATATTATATCGCGATTCACCTCCGTAACCTTAGTAAGAGACTACTCCATAATACTCGAAGCAAGCATTATAGAAGAAGCATTCATTTCTTAAAATCAAAGTAAACTTACAAGAAGAAGAAGAAGAAGTTACAAGGTGTTAGCTCTCCCTTCTCTCTAAAACTTGTATATAAAAAAAAACTAGATATCTCTTTGCCTAGAAGCTAAGAATTATATAAATATTACAAGGTTGCAAAATATCTAACTAAATATCTAAAATAGCTTGAACCACTAAAATAGCCCATTTTGGGTGTGAAATGGCCAAGTTACCAGGGCCATGATCGATCATGGCTTTGCCCATGATCAATCATGGAAGTGCTCTGCCAGAAAATTTTGCAACCATGATCGATCATGGGTCTGGAACTTGTTCACTCAGCACTTTGCAAGCCTCCGAGCTTACTCTTGATCAACCTATGCAACACCATTGTACTCCAATCCTACAAACACATGGAATACTACAAAATACATACCAACTTGGGCCATGTTAGATACAAAACTCGCTAAGGCATTAATCTCGAGATAAGTGGATAATTAGGCAGAATTAAAGCAACAAACGCGTCAAGCGACTCCGGGAAGAAGCTTAGACATGACAATATTATGCGTTTATCATTTACTGTATATAATCACAACACTTAATCTACTCTCTCCTAGTAGTCCATTTAAAAAACCATGTTTAACCCATGTGATTATTCAAATATTCCAATGTAGTGTGCGAGATATACTAGCATATTCTTGTGTGATTGAAATAACATACCATTGATTTTAATCAAGTTAAGGAAATATAGCACATATATCCCAAATTAAGCATTTATATAAGAAAATCATGAGATATCTGGAATTGAAAAGTAACAATCACATTGCATGCAAGTATTCAAGAAAATCTTGGATTTTAAGTAGTTTAGCAAATTTCACAACGAAAATCTAAACTCGTATAGAAATCACGATTTAAGCAAGGAGCTAAAACAAAACCGATCTTATACACAACTACCTAGCATAGCCAGCCAACCAATCCTCCGTATGCTAAGCGAACTCCTAATCACCTAAGTAGGTGAAACGGTCCCCTTAGGACCCAAACTTGTGAAACCCTAAGAGTTCTAACCTTTCTATATCCCCCAAATTGCCTACCTCTAGGACCACCACCAAAACAAAAAGCCTTAAGCTCATTTATAATCCTAGTAAACTTAAAAACTAGAAGTCTAACCCTATCCTCAAAACTGAAAGATCTAGTCTTTGACTTAGGTTTAGATCTAGTGGGGATAAACTTTGGTGAATTCCTTGCTCGCCAATAAAACTCTCTTAAGTGACCCTTGTAATTGAAATACTTACACCAAAAAGGTTGTGGTAATGTGTGCTTATATGATTCAAACGGGATCACTTCTTGAACTTTCTCTTGTGTATGAGAAACTAGCTTAGGAATTCTAATGGCCTGGATTTGCCTAATGGGTTTTCTCTTCACGAAGTTCTTTTCTATGTCTGCTTTGACAAAAGTCGGGTTTTTCTTGGAAACCTTTTCCTTGGAATTTAAACTAGAAAAAAACTTATCAAAACCTAACCCACTTTTGTCATTCGAGAAACAAACAAGACCTGTATGTAAGCATGCGAGTAAGTGTTTCAGAGCTATTCTCAAGATCAACCTTAACAAATTTAGCCTTATCAAGTTCTCTTTCGAGTTGCGTAACTTCAAGTTTAAGGCTATCACTGTCTTTACTTAAAGAGGTAAGATTGTCTTTTAACTTCTCATTCTCATCAAGGAGAGATTGCATTGTGAGTTCAAATTTAGACACTTTAACCAAGAGTGCGCTTTTCTCATCATTCAATTGGCCTATTAAACCTTCGTACTTTTGAATTTATTCCATCTTTTCGTCAAAAAATTTTAACTTTTTATTGAGATAGAGTTCTCTTTTCTTGGCATTAATCAATTCTTCACACAATTGGTCATAGGTTGTTTGAAGATCAAGTTATTCTTCAACTTCTTCATCGGAAGTATCGTCTAACTTATGAGAAAAGTTAGAATCGATGGTCTCTTCTTGCTCTAATACCAAGTGCAAGAAATAGCCGGGGCGCGCGCGGAAGTGAATCAAACAAATTAACCATAGGTTTGTTATTCGGCGGTTGGATTCTCAAAAACAAATTTTGATCGAATCTAAAAAAGTAGAACCTAAAAGTCTATGAATTTTAATTCTGAAAGACTTGTTTAATCTTTTCTATTGCGCAGCAATTAATAATGTACTTAAATAGATAAGCAAACACTATAATTAACGAGGTATCCCTACAGTGCATGACTAATCCTCAACAATCCACTATATGCACAAAGGTTTACAAACTCGATTAATCTCAAACCGTATAGACTTACAAAAGTTGAATCGTACAAGCCGCCTGCAAAAGTCTCCACCTTCTGCGCATACAGTCCTCGTATTCGAATCGCATGAACAGGTTCAGAACGAATCTCTCGCCATGGTATCACATCGTTCTTCAACTCCGTTTGTGAATCACACACACTTTGGGATATGATTTATTCTTTTAAAAAGAACGATTGCTTTGGCATGAATAAAAATCCCTAAGGTAGTTTTATGTTTTAAGGTTTTAATCTCTCTCTATGGTGTAAAAAAACTATCTCAAAACATGTGTAAAAGTGTGTTAAAAGGTGCGTTTTTGACACAAGGCAATGGATTTTATTTATAGGTAAAAGCTTGAGTCAAAACCCTTTTTGGATTAGGAAAATAACTTTAAAAAGAAAATTTTACGATAAAAAATCGATTGCCCAGAAAATCTTGACAGATTGGTCCACATTAGCAAAATGTGTATCGGTCCGCCTTTCAAAGAAAACTGATTCCATGGAAATTTTAAAGATAAGGCCGAACTGGTACACATTAGCATTGTGTGTACCGGTCCACCCTAATGAAAGTGGAAAACTTTGTCTAGAAACACAAATATCCATGGTTTTTAACCAGCATCCAGGAAATTATATTCAAATGCCAATGCTCACCGTATTTTTCTCAATGTAATTCTTCAGTGCATCGCTTTGGTAGCTTGGCTTGCTTGTAATTCTTAAGATATAATCTTGAACAACTCAAACAACTTACAAGCAAATGTGTTTTTATCGAAGGAATAAAGCCAACCAAAATATAGACTTTACACTTGCAATTGGAGTAAGAATCACTAATTAAAGATATTTAGAATGTTAAAACAAAGATGATTTTCTCCATTTATTTAGTACGTAAAATACTTTTAATGTGAATATGAACTAATTTATAGATGAGACATGCATGGTTGCATATCATATTTCAAAGATTTTACTTTGCTTTAATTACTAAAAGTCATTTGGCGGCCAACTAGCTCCTTCGACGAACATAGGGATAGTCGGGTGGGCTCAGGCATTGACAGTGTGACTACCACCCAAGGGTCCACCTTAGGCTCGAGTAAAAACTGTAATTATAATAATTGATAAATAGGTGTGCTTTTCTATCATTTACCTTAACCAAATTACCATGGTAATTATATATTTCAATGAGCATTGATGGTGGATTAAATTGAGTTTGATGGCAATACTTTTTCCCCCCACAAATTTGACCAATTTAAATTTAGGATTCAGTGAAGTTTTGTTGCTTGCTTATTAGACTAACCTATAGTATCTATTTCTTTCATAATATTAGGTGTTGTAACTCATTATCCAAACTGATTATTTAATTGGCTTAGTAAAATATAGTATTAAATTAATATTAATTTACTTAAGATGTCCATTTATTTTCCCAGGGTTCACATGTATTATAAATTGTGTTACCCATCCATTTGTATTATGTAAATATCAAGAGTTTGAATGTAAGATGTGTATTTAAATTCTAGCCTTGTAAATACAATAGGATCTAGAACTTAAAAGTAACAATATTTTACTCACTTGATATAACCAAATGGTAGGTTAATCATAGTTCAGATGATGTGGAATGGGTTATATTGAACATAAACTATAACCAATTTTATGCCTTAAGTATAGATTAACTCTTTTATAAATAAATAAGAAAGCAAAATCATGAATTTTATTCCAGCAAGAGTTATAGCAGATTCAGAGCAAAAGCATGATAACATACATTTTAAAAAAAAATCCATTTCTATATGTGAGAATCTGGACCCATACCCCCGAGAGAAGAAAAGAGTCCTCCGTTCTCGGTTTTATTGGAAAATGCGTGTTTTGTAGAGTCGCCAATTTGTTTTACGAGAAAACAAACAAAAGATCGTACGAAGGATAATTCGAAAACGAACTATCTTTCATACGTTTGAAACCAGAGATTTATTTTGAAAATTGACTTTGCTAGGGTTCGGGAACTACGTTACGAATTGGGAAGGTGTTAGGCACCCAATTCGCCCTTTCAGTCTCTTAATGGATCATGCATCTAATTCCTATTTTAGATATCTTGCAAGTAGTTCGAATGGTTTTCAGAATAGTCCTTTCCGGATAAAATTCAGTTTAAAATAATATTTTGAAATCAGACTCGAGCTTTGCGAGCGCCTACGTATTCATTCGTAGAATGAAATCAGAGTCTCGTAGTTCCATTCTTTTGGAAACTGTTTTTGTATTTTTGTTTGTTTTGAAAACGTGTCAAAACAGGTTTTAGATTTCTTGTAAAACTTAGAAATTAAAGGATTTGTTTTGAAAGCAATGAACTTCTTTGCAAGTTATCTAATTTTCTATATTAAAAGTGAAATTAAATGCAGTACTGAAATTAAGGAGGGTTGTAGAAAATATACCTGATGCGCTTGAAGAAGAAATAAGAACCTTGTCTTGATTGCTCCTTTCTCTCTCTAGAACTTTCTCTTTCTAGATTTTCTCTCTCTAGAAGTTCTCTCTCAGAATTTCTCTAAAATGACTCTCTAATAATTTTGACAGAGTTTCTAATTGCTAAAAACACTATCGAGTGTTGATGTCCCAAAATGGGATCCCAAGGGTCCTATTTATAGCAACATTTGCGCCAAAAATGCTCCAAAAGAGGCCAACCGCAGGGGTAGCCGCATGGGGTGCGGTTGGGGCGTGCGACAGGGGTGTGCCAGCCGTACGGCTGGCAGGTAGCCGTACGGTTGGGCGTGCGACTAGGGGGTGCGGTTAGGAGGTGCCAACCGTACGGTTGGCAGGTAGCCGTACGGTTTGGCGTGCGACAGGGGGGTGCGGCTGGCTCATAAAAAAATGCGCAGGAGCGGTCGGTCGATCCCCGTCCTAGTAAGCGAAGAGGCAACAAAGGTTATCTCAGACTCCCAACGCGTCCAGAATTGGAGTCTTTCCTATCAGTCTTTCTACATGTATGATGATTCATGATTAAATGCAGGATGCTTAAAAAAAATCAGTATTCGCACGAGAGTCGTGGATTGGGGTGTTCACAGACCCTCTCGTCCCGGGATTCTTGTCCCCAAGAATACTTGGATGATAAGAAGACAACGATTCACGACTCTCGGGTGAATCAGAGTATACCCTTTCTGGCATGCGGATTCTTTTGTGCTTCAGGTGATGCAACCCAAAAATTGCCCCTTTCCTTTTGGCCGGGCGACACGACACATCAACCTTTTCTTCCATTTACCCTCAGTGATACATTACTCTCAGTGGCACACCACCCTCAATGTGTAGGACTACACGAGGGGGGGCTTGGCATTTTACCGAATCCAAATGATCGTGGTGGAAAATGAGTGTTCTTGAAGTTTTCCCATTTCTTAGGGAGAAGTGAGAGAATATTCTTGGTCTTATGGTGTATCCCTTCGTGGGGTGTGGTACTAAGAGAAATTTCCATCTTTGGAAATGTTAATCAGATTCCCTTCGTGGGGAATGTGTGCGGAATTCTAATTTTAGAAAAAAGATTCCCATCGCGGGGAATGCGAAGACAAAGTTATTCCTTTCGTGGGGAATGCGCGGTAAAGGTTATTTCCCTTCGTGGGGAAAGGGGATCGGAGAAAATTCCCATCGTGGGAAATGCGAAGAATTCTTACTTTGAAGAATCCGAAGAAAATTCCCTTCTTGGGGAACACGTGGAGTCGTTATTTCCCTTCTTGGGGAAAGGGGTTTCGGAGAAATTCCCATCGTGGGGAATGCGAAGAATTCCTATCTTTTCAGGAATTCGAAAAAATTCCCTTCTTGGGGAACATGTGGAGTCGTTATTTCCCTTCTTGGGGAAAGGGGTTTCGGAAAAATTCCCATCGTGGGGAATGCGAAGAATTCCTATCTTTTTAGGAATTCGAAAAATTCCCTTCTTGGGGAACACGTGGAGTCGTTATTTCCCTTCTTGGGGAAATGGGATTCGAAAAAATTCCCATCGTGGGGAATGCGAAGAATTCCTATCTTTTCAGGAATTCGAAAAATTCCCTTCTTGGGGAACACGTGGAGTTGTTATTTCCCTTCTTGGGGAAAGGGGTTTCGGAGAAATTCCCATCGTGGGGAATGCGAAGAATTCCTATCTTTTCAGGAATTCGAAAAATTCCCTTCTTGGCCTTGTTGCCATGATTCTATTACTCAGACACTGCCTTGTTTGATTTTTCGAACAAAGATATGTTAGAGAGAATTTCTTGCGAGGGGAAGTGCTTTTCGTTCCTTTCCTTTCTACCCTCAGCTTTGACTTTTATTGGGAATCGGACTTCTGAATCAACTTTTTTTGTAGCAACTTTCGGACCGCTGTGCATGGATTTTTGGGATTTGGCATCTCTCTACCCTCAGTTTTCTTCTCTTTGGTCCTGGGGATGGAAATTCGTCTGGGATTCTCAATAGCCTTCAAGCTATCCTCTGATTTTTTCACAGGGAAGCTGCTGGTCCTGTATCGTTTTCTGTTTTTCGATACCCTTATTGCTCCCTCTTATATTTTTTTGGGTTTTCGGATTTTCCTTGCTTTTTCTTTCGTGGATTTTTCCAAAACAGGAGCCTTACTCACCTAAGATGTAGCCCTCTGCCTTTTGGCACAGCTGTCACTCTTAGTGTGGCTCTCCCTGTCGATTTTCGTCATTTCTGTTTATCTCACTTTTCCCTCTCTTGGACCAACGGGATTTTCCCTTTTTTACTTTTTCAATTTTTTCTGGTACCCGATTCTTCTTTTACACCTTCCCTGTTTATTAATCAGATTCGAGCCTTCCGGACAATGGATCCATCCTATTGAATTTCGGTTCCTCCACAGACTTTAGAGTGTCAAACTTCGGGCATTGATTAGTCATCTCGTGCGTGTGTGTGAGTCTTGGTCCTCTTGTGTCTTGGGAAGAGTTGATTCAGAGTCTATCCCCACCCCCCGGTTTTTTTTTTTTTTTTTTTTTTTCAAACTGGTCAAAATTGAGGGTAGCCGCATGAGGTAACCGCAGGGTGTGCGGCTAGGGCGTGCGGTTGGTGGTAGCCGCACGGGGTAGCCGCACGAGGTAGCCGCAGGGTTTGACCCCCCAGCCGTACGGCTGGCAGCCAACCGCACGGTTGGGGGCTAGCCGTACGGTTGGCTAGCCTGCGGCTGGCCCCTATGATCTATAAATAGTGGCCCGTTCAAAGCATTTTTGTTACTACTTCTTGCGATCTTTCTCTCTAGCATATAAATATCTGATTTTTCAAAAACATTTAGTGAGTATTTGAGACCAGTGTGAGCGATGGCATTTGCGAGACTACTTTCGATTTTCATGTACATGATGATGAGAGGCCCACCAGAGGGAGGGGAGGTGCCGGAGCTACTCCCGGGGGACGAGGTGGAGTCGATCACCGCGATGATGGATGGGCGCCTGATCTGCGCGCCACATCATGACGATTGGGAGGGTGTGGCCTGGGAGGGGCCACTGGGGGCAGACGGATCGCTTCAGCGGGCGATGTACCGGGACGTACCCTTGATCTCGCCGGGAGAGGGGCGAGAGTGGCTGTTGATGGAGCCTGCGGCACACGAGATCCGCCGCCGGACTAGGGTATACTCTAATATTAGTATTTCAAATTATGTGATTTTTTTTGAAAAAGATGCAAATGAAGAGATATGCATGAAATGTGATAAATTTAATAATTACTTGCCATAATAGATATATACTCAACATTATTTATTTTTGAAAAAAGTTTGTTAGTGAGCCTTGTAAAAATCGGTGATGTAACAGAGGATCGGACGTTGCCGTGGCATCACGCGCGCCGCGCCTGAGCTTCGAGATCAGCTTCCGCCGCTGGTGAGAGCATACTTGAGTGCGACCCCATTCGGACGATTTATCGAGGTGCTGCCAGGCGGAGAGTTCCAGCGATCAGTGAGCCTTCCGACGGTGTTAGGGGAGAGATGGTGGGACACGACGCACACATTCCACTGGAGTTGGGGGGAGATGACGTTGACACCGGAGGATGTGTTCGTGCTGACAGGGTTGCCTTTCGGGGGGGAGGCTCTAGTGCCTAACCCCCGCGTACGCATTACTCTAGATGGTATGGGAGCGGCACTAGGATGGAGGCCTAGCAGGATTGTGGCGGATGGGATACCCAACACGGCGATGGTGCAGCATATCGAGGCCGAGAGCGGGAGGTTTGGCGATGGTCCGATGACACGCCAGGAGGTGCGGCAGCTATCCCGGTGCTTTCTGCTGCTCGTGCTGCACGACTTCTTCTATGCGCGGGGCGGCGACAACCTACGGTTATGGTGGCTGCCTTATATGCGGTTCTTCGACCAGTTGTAAACTTTTGCCTGGGGAGGATACGTATTGGCGGTGCTGTATAAGTCGATGGACCTAGTGTGCCGTCACATGGAGCTGAACCATCGCGGACTGGTCACGCTTTGGGAGGTAAATTATTTAAAAATTCATTTATCTCTTTACGAAGAAAGCATGTGATTATTATATAAAAACCGACGGTTTTATTAATTGTGGTAATTTGTGACAGATGTGGTTTATTGCGCATACCCATCAGGGTATTGGTCAGATCCATCTGCACCCAACCTTCGCAGACGAGTTCCCGCTTTTCCGACGATACTACAGCGGGAACATAGTTGGGGTGTATCGATATCTGACCCCGGATGTCAGTGCAGGCGACGTTTCTGGGCTACAGCTTGACCAGGTATGAAATTAAGTTAATGAAATTTAAATTATTTCTGAAAAAGAACAGTTAAGTTATGCTTGGTGTATGTTTGACGTGGCAGGTTCAGTGGAGCCCATGGCCGGCATACGTGACGCAGCAGTGGGGGTATGCGGATGCGTTGGCTGCGGCGCGTTCGAGGCGTTTATTCGTGCATGAGTATGGCGCGGCATTCTACCTGGGGGAGCGCGTGGTGCGGCAGCATACTCCTGGGTTGGGATTCCGGGTTCCGGCATGGCCCCCAGTGGCGATGAGGCGGCCGGTCATGCTGACTGCGGAGGAGAGGGCTCTGTTCCTGGGAGGCGTACCGATGGAGGGTCTGTTGGTGGAGGGGGAGTACGGGACGTTTGCGCACCGGTACCTGATGAGGGAGATGAAGGGGGTGCGAGGCAGGGTGATATATGCGAGGTATGCGGCCCTCGGGGGAGACCCGATGTATATCCGGGGGCAGTTGTGCATCTCGCAGCGGGTCCCACAGCAGCCCGCACTGGCGCCGAACCGGAGGGCCAAGGGGATTGCGGATTCAGATGATGAGGATCCGCATGGCGAGAGGGACGTGGAGCCGCCGCAGGTGGAGGAGGAGGATGACGAGGGTTCGGAGGAGGTGCCCTTGGGAGGGGGCAACGGTGGGGCGCCCCCAGTAGGGCCCGGCGGGGGAGTGGGAGAGGAGCCGGCTGCTGCGGTTTCGCCTGGACGAGGTAGGGCGAGTAGGGGTGGGAGGAGTCCGGTCGGAGGGCGGAGTCCCGTGTCTAGGCCGCCTATCTCACCGGCCATGGGGAGGACACCGCAGTTGTCGTCGGAGGATATACGGCAGATGCTAGAGTCGGCGCAGACACCCGGGGGTCGTGGTTCGATGTCGGGATCATCACCCGTGTATGGGCCGGGCGACATGGATTGGGTTCATCATGTGTCATTCTCGCCGTTGCTGCGCACGCCTGTCGGATCGCCAGGTGCCGGGTCGGTGGGATTGAGGCCGTACTCTCTGTCGACCCCATCATCAGGTGCAGCCCGTGGGATAGTCTTCCGGGAGCTAGGAGAAAGGGAGGCGCAGTTAGGGGCGGAAGCAGGCATAGGCCAGACTCCGGTGGGTGAAGGTGGCGACAAAGGGAAAGGGAAGGAGGTGGCGCCCGAGTCGGAGACGGGAGAGGATACCGGGGAGGACATACCCCCGATAGGCGGCGCTGGCGGAGCTGGTCCGTCACAGGCTCCGGAGGGTGGGGCGTTGGCGTCGTATTCGATCCCGGAGTACCCTCGGGATATCCCTTACTTGGATTTCGGTCTACCCAAGCAATACCGGATCCCTGACATACCTGAGGGCGATGAGCGGATGGGGGCCTTAGCACACGTCTCGGGCGAGGAGGTAAGATTTCTTTTTAAACAGTTAAGCATATGTGTTGATTTATGAATGTTACTGATTGGTAATTTTGGTTTTGACAGAGGGGCTCATTCCTTCTTCGCGAGGTAGCTGAGTTACTGAGGAGCTACTTCAACATGTACGGACTGCTGACGTTTGCGGCTCCTTTCCCGGTGGAGTACATGGGGCGGTACAGCAGGCGCTTGGCGGGCGATACGACTGCTACCTACCATCCGTCACGTTCGCGGTCCCGATCGGCGGTTCCTTCTCAGTCGGTTCAGCAGTCGAGGCGCACCTCCCGGCTTGCTCCTTCTCATCAGGGCGCAGGTCGCATGGTTTCAGAGAGTCCAGCGGAGGGTGCTGGAGAGACAGAAGCGAAGCGCCCGCGGACGATGGATCCTCCCTCTTCTCCTCAGCGTTGATGGTTCTGATGGCTCGGCGTTTTGTTTTGCTTGAGAGAAACATTTTAAATTAAGTAGTTAACTTAGGTGTATTTTATTTTTAGAAAAAACTTATTTTAATTTAGTGGTTAATTTAAATATGTTTATTTGTTAAGAAAAATGTTGGTTTATCGATGTGTTCGGTTTTAATTTATGAATAAAATATTTATGTTTATTTTGAAAATATGTTTGTGTGTGACGTGATGTAAATGTTATTTGTGAGTTCAATTGAAAAGTGATTATGCGGTGGTGAAATTATTACATATTTAATTATGCGTTGAAAGAATGCGATTAAGTGTAATCAAGTTAAATTGCGAAAAATGGTTAAGTACATATGTTGGCAAGTAATTATCAAATCTATATGCATGCTATGATGGATCGTTCTTCCTGAACCAAGTCTGGCAATATTCGTATCATGATGTATTGTAAAGAAGATTTGAAAAATGGAAGATTTTAACCAAAGGGGGAGAGCCAACAGCACGCCCCACCCGTACGGGGTAGCCGTACGGTTGGGAGCCAGCCGCACGGTTGGCCAGCCAGCCGTACGGTTGGGGCCCAACCGTGCGGTTGGCATGTGCAGTTATACTATAAATAGAGCGCGGATTTGTCCTTTTTTCCATCATCAAAGTCACTATTCACCCTATAGCTTCTTCTTTCTCTATTACCATGTCTACCTTTCATACCCACGCTTCTTTCTCCCTTTTGTCTGATTTCGTGTCTATGGCTGAGGCCGACTGTGGTCTCCACTGGGGCGATCTGAGCCACCTTCATCGCTGGTGTTCTCATGACATCAATTTTTCTTTTTTGCTTGGTATTGCTGAGTTCTGGGATCCTGAGGACCACTGTTTCCGCATCGGTTTGGACGAGTTGTGTCCGACGATTGAGGAGTTCACACTACTGATACGGCAGGATGTTTCATGGCCACTGGCTTCCTTGCGAGATGCTAGGAGTCCTCGTGTTATGCTGGCGGAGTTTCTGGGTCTGCGGGAGAGTGAGTGCCGGCCTATGATAGTCGACGGTCGACTCCATCTGCGTCACTTGGCAGACTTTTTCCTTCATCATGGCGACGACCCGGCTTATTATTCAGGTCGGACTTCTGCTTGTATGATTTTTGCTTTTTCTCAGATGCTCTTGGTTACCGATGATGCTATTCTGGTAGACCCTCTGATTATCCGAGTTGTATCTGAGGCTAGACGCGGCCATTTGGTGACTCCCATCTTACTGGCAGAGACACTGAATGGTTTGGATGCCGTGGTTCAGTCTCGACTTAGTCATTTTCGAGGTAGCCCATATCTACTGTACATGTGGGTTACTGAGAGGTTTCGGTATCTGGAGACTCGGCTTCCCTGGGATTCTCGGCACTTCTTCCAGCGTCCTGATTACGCCCAGATTCATCGTCTGTCATCATATGATTGGGCTGTTCGGTTTTCTGAGTCCTCTTCTTCGATACGTTGGGAGGTTCCATGGTGGCGTATGAGGACCATGATCATGAGTATGGGTGGGCAGAACTATCTTCGGTTTCGTGGTTTGAGAGAGACATCATTCTACATCCCCGGACGGCTGACGAGGCAGTTCGGTGTTCCCCTGAGTATACCCCTTCCGCTGAGAGACTTTTCTTCGATCGCTCTTCCTATTACCCCGAGACTAGAGACGACCCTACGAGGTCTTTGGTCTACCCGTTTTGTTCGGCGATTTCACGGAGGAGAGGTTGGCATTACCCAGGTGACCCGTTCTGATATCGTGCTGCATATTTGGCGTCGTGTTCGGCAGACCATTGAGCATGAGCCTATGATGATGAGGTGGTTTCGGTTTGCAGATTCACCGGTGACTGATGAGACAGTGCTTGCTTCATATCAGACCATGGATCGAGAGAGGATCTTGTATTCTGCTGATGACGGTTAGGTTAGGTGTGGTAGGCAGCTTCTTTATGAAAGCTTTTTGGGATTAGGTATGTAAAATATATAGGGAAAGTATGTAAGAACTAATGTAGGTTATCTTGTACGAAAGAACTTTTGATGTATGGAAAATCTCTTTCTGCCTTTCTTCTTGCGTCCAAATGAATGAATATTATTACAATGAATAGACCGGGCCTGATATTCAGGTTGCCTACGTTTCCCCGTTTTTTTTTTTTTTTTTTCGGGGCTCAGGTCTTCGTAGTTCATGGATACAATTTTTTACTGATAGTATTTCTTCAATCGGTCGAGGTTGACTGGTAAGTTTAACTCTTGGCCATCAATGTCGGTAAGGAGAACGGCACCCCCTGATAGGATTTTAGTAACAATGTAAGGGCCTGTCCATTTTGGCGAGAATTTTCCTCTTGGGTCTCGGGCTGGTTCACGAATTTCTTTGAGGACTAGGTCTCCAACTATGATGCTTCTGTCTCGGATCTTTTTATTAAAGACTTTGGCAACACGTTTTTGATATCCTTGATGTTGATATGAAGCCCTCAATCGGTTTTCATCAATCATTGCTAACTCTTCATACCGAGCCTTTACCCAATCACTTTCAGTAACTTGATTTTCCAAGACAACCCGTAAAGAAGGTATTTCCATTTCCACTGGTAAGACTGCTTCCATGCCATATGTAAGTGAAAAAGGCGTTGATCCCGTAGAAACTCTCTTAGTAGTTCGATATCCCCAAAGAGCATATGGGAGCTTTTCGGGCCAATCTCTGCCGGATCTCATCATCTTACTAATAATGTTCTTCAAATTCTTATTAGCAGCCTCCACGGCCCCATTAGTTTGTGGGCGGTATGGTGAGGATTTGTGGCGTCTGATTCCGTATTCTTCCATGATTTCGTTGGCTGCGCCTTCAAAATGCGTACCATTATCGGATATTATCTCATGCGGTACCCCGTATCGGCATACGATGTTGTGTCGGATGAATCGTGCCACCTTTCGGGCATTCAAATCCTTGTAAGACTCGACCTCAACCCATTTGGTGAAATAGTCGATAGCTACTAGGATGTATTCATGCCCATTACTTCCTTTTGGCGAGATCTTACCGATTATGTCAATACCCCAGATGGAAAACGGCCAAGGAGATGTCATAGGGTATAATTCTTTTGGAGGGAGCTTCTGTGCCTTGGCGTATATTTGACATTGGTGACACCCTTTGACGTATTCAAAACAATCTTTTTGCATCGTTAACCAGTAATACCCTTGATGAACTATCTTTCGTGCCAATGTATGACCGCTCATATGTGGGCCACACTCTCCACTGTGGATTTGTTCCATCATTGCTCGGGACTTTTCTTCATCGAGGCATTGAAGGTGTATACCGTCATCATTTCTTCGGTATAGTTTTCCGGCACAAATGATAAACCGGGATGCGAGGCGGCGAAGCGTGACCCGAGTGGTTTTGTCAGCATGTGATGGGTATTCATTATGCTTGAGTAATTGCCAGATATCATAGTACCAAACCTTCTGATCGATCTCATTTCCACGTTCAACATCGAGTGATAGACAAAATACCGGATTTATTCGTCTTTGAATCTGAATCTGAATTTCTTCTTTCTCCCCCGGAATTTCAATCATCGAGGCCAGAGTAGCTAAGGCATCAGCAAAATTGTTCTGTGTTCTCGGGATGTAGAAGAATTCAATGCACTCAAATTTCTCAGAAGTTTCTTCGAGTTGGGTTAAGAAGGGCACAAGTTTTTCCTCTTTGATCTTCCATTTTTTCAAGATCTGATGAATAATGAGAGCGGAATCCCCAAACACTTGAATTTTACGAACCCCTTTCTGCAAAGCAATTTCTAACCCGACAATACAAGCTTCGTATTCCGCGATATTGTTGGTACAGGGAAATTCTAATCGAAAAGACATAGGTGCATGTGTCTGGTCTGGCGAAATTAACAGGATCCCAATTCCATTCCCATTCCGATTACAAGCCCCATCAAAATACATTTTCCATTCATCGTCTTTGGCAATCTCCATGATACTTTCATCGGGAAATTCGAAGTCCTGTAGCTCGGCATCAATGATTGGATTGCCTGCTAAGTGATCTGCTATGACTTGCCCTTTGACGGCCTTTTGAGTGACATAAGAAATGTCGAATTCTGAAAGCAGGAACATCCATTTAGCCATTCGATTAGTCAACATCGGCTTTTCGAACAAGTACCGCAAGGGATCTAGACGAGAGATCAAGATCACGGAAAATACCAACATATAATGTCGCAACTTCTGGGTAGCCCAAACTAACGCAGCGCATGATTTCTCTAAAGCTGTATAATTTTGTTCTCCCGGAGAAAGCTTTTTACTGAGGTAATATATTGCCTGCTCAGTTCTTGTTTTCAACAAATGCTGTGCCAACATTGCTCCAACTGAGGAGTCATTGACCGACATGTATAGTATCAATGGAATGCCTACTTGGGGAGGTGCTAAGACTGGCGGATTAGACAAATATTGCTTGATCTTATCGAACGCTTCCTGGCATTGCTCATTCCACTGCCCATCCGAACTCTTTTGGAGTAGCTTAAAAATTGGTTCACATGTTCGAGTCAATTGTGAAATAAATCTGCTGATGAACTGTAACCTCCCGAGGAAACCCCGAATTTCCCTTTCAGTTTTAGGAACTGGCATTTCTTGAATTGCCTTAACTTTTGCCGGATCAACCTCGATTCCCTTTCTGCTGACTATATACCCCAGCATCTTGCCTTTGGTGACCCCGAATACACATTTCTGAGGATTCAAACACATCTGGAATTGCATAAGCCGTTCAAAGAAGATACGAAGAGTTTCCACATGACTTTCCCGGTCTAATGATTTGATGATCATGTCGTCGACATACACTTCTACTTCCTTATGAATCAGATCATGAAATAGAGTAGTTGCGGCTCTCTGATATGTGGCCTCGGCATTTTTCAACCCAAATGGCATGACGGTGTAACAATAAGTACCCCATGGTGTGATAAAGGCTGTCTTTTCCTGATGATCAGGATGCATTTTGATCTGATTATACCCTGCAAATCCCATCGACGAATGATTTTAAAGCATGATTTGCAGTGTTGTCGACAATGAGATCAATGTTTGGCAGTGGAAAATCATCTTTTGGACATGCAGCATTTAAATTGCGATAATCAACACAAACCCGTACTTTGCCATTGGCTTTTGGCACCGGCACTATATTGGCCAACCAAGTAGGGTATTCAACAACCCGTATGAATCCGACATCCAATTGCTTTGTGACTTCTTCCTTTACCTTGAGTGACCACTCAGGTACTAGTTTTCTTAACTTTTGCTTGACAGGTTTGCATTCGGGTTTAGTGTGTATTTCATGCATCACAATAGTGGCATCTAAACCCGGCATATCAGCATATGACCAAGCGAAAACATTAACAAACTCTTTCAACAAATTTTCTAAGTCTGTTTTTTCATCATGGCTTAATTCGGCCCCAATTTTTATTTCTTTTATATCATCTGTTGTTCCCAAATTTATTGTGATCGTGTCTCCCTCAATGGGTTGTATTCTTTGCTCATCATTCAAATTTTCATTCATAATTTCAACATCACAGGAATCAAAGTAAGGGAAAAGATTGGCAATTTTATTGATAGAAACATCACTTTGCACAGATAGGATACATTCTAAATTTCGTACATTTCTATCAATATTTCTCTCTCTGCTTCTTTTTTCCTTCGATAGGGCGTATAAGATGCACAGGATCCCCAAGGTAATCTTCCTCAATTGCCATGACCTCAAACATATTACCCAGCATATCTTCCTCTTCCAGTGGCTCGACAGGTGGCCGGGTAATCTTTAACCGAGATGAGAAGGTGTGAGTAAATCCTTCACTGACATACAAGTCTTCTTCAAAGAAAATTTCTAATCCCGGTTGTCTTTTCCCCTCTTCATTTACCCATGGTTCCTGAAACCCGCAGTAAGGGAAGTCTTCACCCTCTTTTATAAACCATCCGTTTAATGAACTATCAGGCAAATACGGCACTTTTCATTCGGCTAACATCTCCCACATATCCCAACCCAGCAAGAGGACTCGGTTGTTGGAATGGTTCAATCATTTGGGCAATGCCGGCTTGATATTTTCCCAAACCAATCCCCGGTAAAAATTCCATTTTCCTCATCATCTTTATTACTTGCGTATTCATGGTCGACATATCATTAGGGGGCAGATAATTCACAGTCTGCGTGGTAAGAGTTTTCACCTTTGGCTCATACGAAAATCCCCCGAGTTGGACATCTTGGCTTCCGATTCCTAATACTGGCGAGTTTTTTGGGACTATTGCCCTTTCAGGATCTCCCTTGATGATGATGATATCCCCGTTGAAGGGTATTTTCATTTTTTGATGAAGGGAAGAAGGCAGTGCTCCAACCTCATGCAACCAAACTTGTCCCAATAACAAATTAAAGCTTGAAGGGATATCTATGACTTGAAACTCAGTGGTAAATGAAGCCGGTCCTATTTGCATACTCAGCATGACGGAACCTAATACCTCCCGCTTGGTATTGTCGTATGCTCGTACTGTGACTGGTGATTCTTCCATGGCAGTTAAATCAATACCCAAACGAACATCAGTTTTCAACGGGCATACGTTAATTGTAGAACCGTTATCCACAAGCACGTACGGTATAGACATTCCATAAGCAACAACAGTGATATGTAGAGCTTGGTTATGATCCCGACCCAGTGGTGATAAATCTTCATCAGAAAACCCAAGAACTTGTTTTTGTACCCCCATTGAAGCGATCATTGCTGTTAACTCATTTGGGGTGGCTTCAAGAGGAACAACCGATTCATCTAACATTCTCATTAGTGCCATACGATGTGGCTTGGATGCTACCAGGAGTCCCCAGATTGAAATTTGGGCTTGTGTTTTCTTTAACTGTTCAACAACACGCCCTTCTTCCGGGTCTTTTGCAGGTTCGTTGGGAAGAGCGACATCAATAGGTTGCTTGGTATTTGGCGGTTGGTACACTCTCCCAGAACGGGTCAATTGTTGGACCCATGTTGCGACTGGATCACTTGCCCCTTCAGGTGTTTCAACTGGAGTTGGAGGCGACCTTTCATTGACTTGCGAAACTGTGTTCCAGTCAAAGGTGATCATGTTTATCTGTGAGCAATTCTTTCTTGGATGGGTGTCCTTTTTTATTGTTTTTCCTTGGTTATACCCGAGCCCTTGTCGCCTCGGGTTGCCTTTAAACTGTGGAAAGTGGGCGATCCCTTGATTCTGTTTACCGAGCCCAAAACCTGGTATGAACTGCATTTGTTTCATCCAGCCCATAACTTTTGGGCTAACTATCTCTTGTGACTGCATGGTGCATGTTTCATCAACGGATAACCCCAACAATGTTTCATCCTCGACTTCTTCAACGAATTTCTGGGACCTTGGTGGAGTATATTGAATGACTGTGGGCGAAGGCTTTGGACAGCTGAATTTCCAAACTTCAACATTTTCCATATTCCAGGTGGGTTTAATCAAGAGTACAGGGTCTGGTAAATCTGAATCCTCCTCGATAGCGTTGATCCGATGATTAGGAAGGGGATTCCTTGCGATATTCGGGGCTGACGGATCAGGAATTCTTTTGCTATCGATTAAGTTCTGGATAGCATGCCGCAGGGCCATACAACTATCGGTAGTGTGTCCGAAACCTTGGTGATATTCGCAATGTTCATTCATGTTCCAATGAGGTGGTATCTGTTGTGGTAATGGTCTCGGATTCATGGGATACATAATCCCAGCTTCTTTCAGTTGTTCGAAAACCTTTCCCAACGGTCCCGGTAATTGCGAAAAATGTCTATCTCGTGAGCGATTCTGATCAAATGTCCTGAGATTACTGTTGTTGTTGTTGCGATATCCCAAATCCCCAGTGTTTTTCACAGAGTTTTGACCAAAGATGTTGCCGGAATACCCCCGACCATAGGACCCAGAAGACGTAACTTGATTGATGGCAGACGTGGAAGTCTTCTTGTATTGTGAAGCGGATTTTTTGATTTCAGCCTGCTTGGCTAATTCCTCCTCAATTTCGTTGCCTACGTGGAGTAGGGCTTTGAACCTGCCAAAGAACTGGTGTCCCATTTGGACCCGAATATCTGGTTTCAAATTCTTCACAATCATTCCGAGTTGTTCCTCTTCATCTAGGCGCTCCACCATTTGGGCGGCCAGTTCCCTCCATCTTGTTACAAACTCACTAATACTCTCATTCTCCTTCTGCTTAGCCATCTCTAGATGTTTCCTTGTAACTTTAAGTTCCTCATTAGTTTTGTACTGTGACACAAACTCTTGGACAATGGCGGACCATGATCTAACACGATGCTTTTCAAGGTTCAAAAACCAACTCTGGGCCGGTCCTGCCAAAGTGAGGTGAAAGGAATTGGCTAATTCAGCCTCACCGAGATCATAAATTCTCATTGAACGGACATAAGATTTCAGATGGAGTTCTGGTGGTGTAGTGCCTGTAAATTTTGGGATGGAGGGCATCTTAAAACCCACGGGATAATGAGCCTCAGGGTATAAGTTGTAGCTTTGCATCTGGGTCAAATCGTTCGAACTCTCAGCTACTTTTTGGGTAAGTGCTTTCAACTGCTCCTTAAGCTCAGACAAGTCTCTATCCCCTCGGTGAGTTTCTATTGGCGTGGGGCCCTCCCCTTGGACACTCATGGGCCTTCTCATTGGGTCATAATACGGATCGTGGTATGGTTCATGGATCGGTTGCATCTGTGGAGGGGCTTGATTGGTCAGGTCCTGTTGTAACCAATTGCCGACCGGATCAGGCATGGGTTTGGGTTGGTTCAACTGTTCATATGGCGGTGGTACTTCGGTATGAACTGAGAGTGGCGGTGGTGGTGGTAGAATAACCGGAGTTTCTCTTGGTGATTCTGTCATGCGCCCTTTAGCCAACTCGTCCAACTTGGCACGAGTATTTTTATTGTCACTTAATAACATGGTCATGCTTTGGTTCAAGTTCATCAACATTCGATACATATCTTCGGGATTTGGTAATGGAACATTCACGTTTCCACTCGAACTGGCTAGGTTTGGATCAACATTCAAAGATGGAGTATGATGTAGCGGCTGACCCCCAACAGTATTATTCTGCGGCATTCCCGGGTTTGGGTAAAAAGGACCGGGCGGCGGATCCGCTGCATTGTTCAATTGGTTGTTCACATTCCGGTTCGGGGTATTCTGATCCATGTTTTCAGAGGAATCTGGTCTGACGAGTCTCCCGGTGCTATCTCTTCCAGCCCACACAGAGGCCAGGATGAATATCTGCTGCTGCGAAAAAAAGGACAAATTCGATCGCGCGCATTCCCCCGGAAAATAACAACAATATATCATTTAGAAATTGCCGGACCTTATCCAGAAATACATCGATCGGGACGAAAAAAAACACACAAAAAAGTTTTCTTTAGGTAAGATCGAAAACAGACCAACGGCAACAACTTGAGAGTCCCGTATAGTGGTAGGGTAGGAATAGAATTCCATGGATTCCCTGACCGTCTATCGTTTTGGGAAATCATTTTGAAAAGAGTTTTTCGAAAAACCATTTGAAAATATGGGAAGATCTCTCCTCATGAGTTGCTTTGTTCATGGAATCAGGGCTTCCGCTCACTAGATTCTCACGACTGTTGGTCATTAAAACCATGCAGAAAATCTTTGTGTTCTAAGCTGACTCCCCTATATGCAAGCGTGGTTGAAGAGGGTAAGGTTTAAGGCTCCCTCCTACTTGGCAGGTCTTACGATATACCTCAAGAGCGCAGGTACGTGTAAGGACCTTTTGATATACATCCCGGGTACGTGAGTGTTCTCGTCACTCTATATACCTCGGTAAGTACGTGGCCAAGGAGAGTGGTCCCAGGCGCTTTCGGCTAGTGCAGACCCGCAAGTCCACGGCCTAGTCACGACTCTGGTCCCGAGGTTGATAGGGTAAATTCACACTCGCGAAAATGCATGATAAGACGTGAGTGCGTGCAAAATAACAATATGGCGGTCCATTATTGATCAATGCTTTAGGGTTTGTTATTATAATTTACACAATTTTAATTACGAAAAAGATTTCCCTCACATAATTAGCAAATAAAGGCATCAGGGTATCCACCTAGATTGCTTCTATGTTATCCTAGAACTAAGGCTTACAAGACCTATATCTAATAAATAACAGGAATTAAATATATGATCCATTATAATAGAGCTTAGTTCTCGACATTCCCCAGCAGAGTCGCCACTGCGAGAATCCGGACCCGCGACCCGAGATAGGAGAAAAGAGTCCTCGTTCTCGGTTTTATTTGAAAAACGTGTTTTGTAGAGTCGCCAGTTTGTTTTACAAGAAAACAAACAAAAGATCGTACGAAGGATAATTCGAAAACGAACTATCTCTCATACGTTTGAAACCAGAGATTTATTTTGAAAATTGACTTTGCTAGGGTTCGGGAACTACGTTACGAATTGGGAAGGTGTTAGGCACCCAATTCGCCCTTTCGGTCTCCTAATGGATCATGCATCTAATTCCTATTTTAGATATCTTGCAAGTAGTTCGAATGGTTTTCAGAATAGTCCTTTCTGGATAAATTCAGTTTAAAATAATATTTTGAAATCAGACTCGAGCTTTGCGAGCGCCTACGTATTCATTCGTAGAATGAAATCAGAGTCTCGTAGTTCCATTCTTTTGGAAACTGTTTTTGTATTTTTGTTTGTTTTTGAAAATGTGTCAAAACAGGTTTTAGATTTCTTGTAAAACTTAGAAAGGATTTGTTTTGAAAGCAATGAACTTCTTTGCAAGTTATCTAATTTTCTGTATTAAAATTGAATTTAAATGCAGTACTGAAATTAAGGATTTGGTAGAAAGTTATACCTGCTGCGCTTGAAGAAGATAGGAGGACTTTGCCTTGACTTTCTTTTCTCTCTAGAGCTTTCTCTCTCTAAAGCTTTCTCTCTCTAAAGCTTTCTCTCACTAGCCTTCTCTCTCAGAATTTCTCTAAAAATGACTTTCTAGAGACCTTGACAAAGCTCCTACTTACCAAAAATCCTATTCAATGTTGGTGATCCCAAAATGGGATCCCAAGGGTCCTATTTATAGCAACATTTGCGCCAAAAACGCTCCAAAAGAGGCCAACCGCGGGGGTAGCCGCATGGGGTGCGGCTGGGGCGTGCGACAGGGGTGTGCCAGCTATACGGCTGGCAGGTAGCCGTACGGTTGGGCGTGCGGCTAGGGGGTGCGGTTAGGAGGTGCCAACCGTACGGTTGGCAGGTAGCCGTACGGTTGGGCGTGCGGCTAGGGGGTGCGGTTAGGAGGTGCCAACCGTACGGTTGGGCGGTAGCCGTACGGTTGGGCGTGCGATAGGGGGGTGCGGCTGGCTCATAAAAAATGCGCAGGAGCGCTCGGAAAATTGGAGTCTTTCCCCGTCCTAGTAAGTGAAGAGGCAACAAGGGTTATCTTAGACTCCCAACGCGTCCAAAATTGGAGTCTTTCCTATCAGTCTTTCTGCATGTATGATGATTCATGATTAAATGCAGGATGCTTAAAGAAAATCAGTATTCGCATGAGAGTCATGGATTGGGGTGTTCACACCAGCTAATAGTATGTCGTCTACATACAAAGAGAGAATCAATAAACTATTCCCGGAACGTTTAACGTACACACAATGGTCCTCCTCGATCATCGTAAACCCATTTGAAGAAATGGCTTGATGAAATCTCAGGTACCATTGTCTAGATGACTGCTTCAACCCATAAATGGATCGTTTGAGCTTGCAAACTTTGCGCTCTTTCCCGCTAGTTATAAAACCAACAGGTTGATCCATATAGATTTCCTCATCTAGTTCTCCATTGAGAAATGCAGTTTTAACGTCCATCTGAAAAAGTTCTAAATCCATATGAGCGACAATAGCTAAAATGAGACGGATTGAGGCAAACCTCACTACCGGTGAGAACGTTTCCTCATAGTCAACGCCTTCCTTTTGGGTGTAGCCTTTCGCCACAAGGCGAGCTTTATACCTATCAATGGAACCATCTGCCTTGCGTTTGACTTTTAGAATCCATTTGTTTCCAATAGTCTTTCGCCCCGGCGGAAGATCTACCAAGTCCCAGACATTGTTCTTCCTCATAGGCTCCATCTCATCAATCATTGCAACTTTCCATTCATTCAAAGCAAGGGATGTGATAGCCTCCTGATAATTTCTAGGCTCATCTACATCTTGCGGAGTACACATGAAAGTTGCCCCCTCAATCTCAAAACGACGACGTGGGATACTTTCACGATTGCTCCTACGCAAGTGTGGACTTTGGGAATCATTCTCTAATGGAGGGACACTCCCACTAGGAGGTTGCACACTCCCACTAAGAAGCGAGTCACTTTCAACATCCTTATTCGGATTTGAAATACCTTCATTCAATTCGACCATTTCAAACAACTTTATGTTTCTGTCCACATCCCCTCTCTTGGGGAATTCCTTCTCTAGAAAATCCACATCTCGTGACTTAATCTCAGAAACAGTTCCATCTTCTTGTTCACCAAGCATCACATATCCTTTAAATTCCTCAGAATATCTAATGAATATGCACTTATGCGCCCTAGGGCCTAGTTTCCCATGCGAATGACAACTAGTGTGAACATATCCCGCCACGCCCCATGGGCGCAAATGGCTTAAGTCAGGCTTCCTGCCCATCCAAAGCTCATAAGGCGTTGATGAAACAGATTTAGAAGGCACACGGTTGAGGATGTAGGCAGCAGCTAAGATAGCATCCCCCCAGAAAGATATTGGGAGGTTAGCTTGCGCCATCATCGATCTAACCATATCCAAAAGGGTTCTATTCCTTCTCTCCGCTACACCATTTTGTTGCGGAGTATATGGAGTAGTTAACTGCCTCTGAATACCTTTTTCATCACAGAGCTGCTTAAATAGCTCAGATAAATATTCACGTCCACGATCAGTACGAAGAGCCTTAATGGTCCTTCCACTTTGATTCTCAACCAACCTCATAAAACGCTTAAAGCAATCCAATGCTTCAGACTTGTGGGAGATCAAATATATATAACCGTAACGTGTGTAGTCATCTATAAATGTGATGAAATAGCTAGCACCATGCCTTGCCCTCATACTAAGTGGGCCACAGATGTCTGAATGTACTAATTGCAAAGAAAAAGATGCTCTAGTGGCCTTTCCAAACGGTTTTCTAGTTGACTTTCCTACTAAGCAATGCTCACAATTGGGCAAACTAACTTTAGCGAGCTGACCTAATAAGCCCTCTTTAGCTAATCGATTCATTCTGTCCTGGCCTATATGACTAAGTCTAGCATGCCAAATTGTAGAATTATCAGTAGAAGTCACAAAAGAAATAGAATTATTATTACTTGAATAACAAATATCCAAAACAAATAATCCATCCGAAATAAAACCACTACCATAAAAAATTGTTCCATTCAAAATACTAACATTATTGTTCTCGAAAACTACTCGAAATCCTAGCCTAAGCAAAGCAGAAACTGATAAAAGGTTCCGTCGAATATCAGGAGCAAACAATACATCATGGATCAATAAGTTGCGTCCACCGCGCATGCACAGCTTGTAGGTACCAATACCTATAACCTAAACAGCTTCTCCATTGCCCACGTAAAGTACTCTGCTTCCTGCTGGTATTCGGCGGTACTCCACATATCCAACTATATCCCTCACGACATGTTCGGACGCTCCTGAATCCACAATCCAATCATAGGAAGGATGAGCTACCATAACATGACTTGTTACATAAACAAAAGGAGAATTAGAACTTGAGAGTACCTTCTTCGGCTCAGCGCAGTCACGAGCGAAGTGACCTTCCTTACCACAGTTAAAACATACTTTGTCGGCATTGCCCTTCTTACCACCACGCTTGCCCCGCTTGCGTTTGGTAGAGTTTGCCTTCTTAGGCGCACGTTCATCATCGTTCCTTTTCCCATTATTTTGGTTCTTGCGCTTAGACCCAGATGCCTTGCGCAAACCAGAGTGAACCACATAAGAGGAATTATTAGCTTTAGCAGCTTCCAAGCGCTCCGCCTCTAACTCCAAATGACGCGCAAGATCATCAAAAGTTTTGATATTTTTATTGTGCGTCATATTGACTCTCATATGTTCCTACGAATCAGGTAGAGAACGAATCCCAGCTTGAACCTGCTGCTTATCGCTCAAGTTGTTCCCAGCTGCCTTCAACTCGCGAATCATAGTCGACATCTGTCTAAGATGCTACTTCATCGGGGTGTTAGAGCGCATCTTATATGAGTCAAACTTCAAAGTCAACGCGCGCAACCTAGTAGCTGAAGTGGAACCATACTTAACTTTCAGGGCATCCCACATTTCTTGAGCAGTCTTACAGTCCTCGAACGCGCTGATCAAGTCATTGTGCATGCTGCTAAGCATAACAAAGCGCGCACAACAATCCTTCTTGACCCACTGAGTGTAGGCCTCTTGATCGCGCCGATGTTGGGCACCATTGCCATCCTCCGGTGGTGGAGTATAAGACTGGGTTAAGGTTTCCAAAACCTCTTGCTCATCAAGGAGATATTGGATTTTACGGTGCCAAATATCATAATTGTCACCATCCAATTTCTCTCGTTTGTTCAAGTCAGCAACAATACTCTTAGAAGTCATCTAATTATGCGCCAAAAATAAGGATATTTAATAAGGATATTATTATCAGCACAACACACATAATATTTTGCAGCACAAATCTTAAATAAAATTTAATAGTTCAAACATGACACGAGATCGAAAGATCGCTACGCTCAAAATCATCTCCCCCATCATGTGATATTATCAAATTAAAATTTAAATTACACGCAAAAAATTGTATAGGAGCTTTAAGCTACCACTACACTCCCACTATATATAAAATAGATAAAATACGTAACACAATGATGATATATATAACAGTAAATAATATCAAAATTGCATGTATCGTAGCAAAAAAAACACTACAAAAACTGTTTTATTTTCTAATAATCCAAAAACTGTTTTTCCAAAAAACAGAAAAAACAAAACTGTTTTATTTTTAATAAATAAAAAAAAATGTTTTTCCAAAAACAGAAAAACAAAACTGTTTTTATTTTCTAATAAAAAAACTGTTTTTCCAAAAAACAGAAAAACAAAACTGTTTTATTTTTAATAAATAAAAAAAACTGTTTTTCCAAAAAACAGAAAAACAAAAACTGTTTTATTTTTTAATAAACAAAAAACTGTTTTTCCAAAAAACAGAAAAACAAAACTGTTTTATTTTCTAATAAAAAAACTGTTTTTCCAAAAAAAAACAGAAAAACAAAACTGTTTTATTTTTAATAAATAAAAAAAAAACTGTTTTTCCAAAAAACAGAAAAACAAAAACTGTTTTATTTTTAATAAATAAAAAAAAAAAACTGTTTTTCTAAAAAGCAGAAAAACAAAACTGTTTTATTTTCTAATAATCAAAAAACAGTTTTTCCAAAAAACAGAAAAACAAAAACTGTTTTATTTTCTAATAATCAAAAAACTGTTTTTCCAAAAAACAGAAAAAACAAAACTGTTTTATTTTTAATAAATAAAAAAAACTGTTTTTCCAAAAACAGAAAAACAAAACTGTTTTTATTTTCTAATAAAAAAAACTGTTTTTCCAAAAAACAGAAAAACAAAACTGTTTTATTTTCTAATAATCAAAAAACTGTTTTTCCAAAAAAAACAGAAAAACAAAAAACTTTTTTATTTTCTAATAATAAAAAAACTGTTTTATTTTCTTAAAACAGAAAAAAAAAAAAAAATTACAGGGAAAGTAACCCACTGCCGGAACAGTCTTTTTTTTTTTTTTTACAAGGAATATAACCCACTGCCGAAACATGGCTGTGGCATTAAAAATTGTACTTGCTGTATGCCATGATAATAATGATAAGACCTTACATATATAATTAAAGCAACAACAATAGTAGTCACACGAACGATACTCGCGTTGTGTAGCATTACACGAACGACTACCACTATGCCCACAGCTTCAAGTACTCTCTACAAGGAATCCTAGAATGTGCTTGAGAAGAGATGACGGCCGCCTCTAAATTTGTGTTGTGTATTATGTATCTTATTTAGGTCTAAAGACCTAAATATATATCATTAGCCTTAAAGGGCTTTGAAATCCTAAGGCCCACTATGGGTGTCCCTATTGGACTAAACCAATAGGCCCAAAAACCAACACATCTAATGAGAGATTCTTGATAAAAGCTGAGCGGTACTACTGACTGACATAAATGTTTGAGAGGGGAGAGATTAAAGGTTTAATTAAGTTAAAAAAAACATCGTTAGAGATCCTTATAAACTATAATTCGCACATAAATTACACATCATATTCCATCATTCCCAATTATTTAGGTTACATAATCATATTGCACTGCACCAAAAATCATCTTAAGAGACTGATTTTTTTTCTTTTGTCGCTTAAGCACTTCTTAAGTGACTAACATGTGCTTAAGCGAGTAACATTACAGTCCGTTGCTTAAGAATGCTTAAGCGACTACACTTAAGCGACTAGATTTAATTAGTCGCCTAGGAGCCTCTTAAGCGACAACACTTCAGCGACCACCCTTTGTTAGTCGCCTAAGAGACCTTATGCGACTACACTTAAGAGACTGACCTATGTTCGTCGCTTAAAAAACCTTATGCGACTGCACTTAAGAGACTGGCCTATATTAGTCGCTTAAGAGATCTTAAGCGACTAAAATTCATATGCTAGTCGCTTAAAAACTTTTGAACAAAACTTCTTAAGAGACTAAGTTTGCACACTATCAGTCGCTTAAGATCTCACTTAGGCGACTAACAATGCATTCTCAATCGCCTAAGTGTCTTTTCTTTTAATTTATTATAAAGCCTTTTCTCATAATGCATTTTGGTCGGAGGAGAGGCTATTTGGGCGATTTTGATGATTTAGGTACAAGACAAATGCTTCAAATAAGTTCATATCTATTATCATTATAAATTAAACATAAAATATTCACAAGCAAGGAAGCACAAATACGTATTTTATATGATATAATACTAAACTAATTAGGGATATGATGAATCTTTAAAAATTAAGGATTTGATACTTAAAATTAAGACTTCTTTATATATATATAAATATAAACTTAATTTTAATAAAATATATCATTATATATCCATATCTATAAAAGTACAAATAATTTAAGTTTTTTCTCTTCTTTTTTTTTCGTGAAGATAGTCTAATCAATACATTTAACATCTATTAATTTTTTTATAAATTTTTATAATAAATAATATATTTATATATAATAATGTATATATATTTCGTGAATAAATAATAGGGAACATGGGTGATACTTTTTCATTTCGTGAATCTTACAATACAACTTTTGTTGATAGTGTAAATGATGTTAATATTGGAGTTCAGTCGCTTAAGCACTTCTTAAGCGACTAACATTACAGTCCAACACTTAAGCATGCTTAAGCGACTACACTTAAGCAACTAGAGTTAATTATTCGCTTAGGAGTCTCTTAAGCGACAATACTTCAGCGACCACTTTTTTTTAGTCGCCTAAGAGACCTTATGTGACTACGCTTAAGAGACTGACCTATGTTTGTCGCTTAAGAGATCTTAAGTGACTGAGATTCATATGTCAATCACTTAAAAGCCTCCACTGACATTTTTAGGCAAGGGCGAAGGACTTTGACCAGACTGCTTAAGAGACTGAGTTTGTACATTATTAGTTGCTTAAGATCTCACTTAGGCAACTGACTATGCATTATCAGTCGCCTAAGTGTCTTTTCTTTTAGTTAAGTATAAAGCCTTTCCTCATAATGCATTTTGGTCGGAGAAAAGGCTATTTGGGCGATTTTGAGGTGCAAATCACCATTTCCATCACCAAAGGCTTTGTTCTTGCCTCGTATTTGATCTCTAGGTTAATATAATCTCTCTTATTCATCTTAATTTGTTACTAACTTTTGTGTTCATAATAGCTAGATTGAGTTAATTAGTGTTAAAAATGTAGTTTTAGTGTTGAAAATATAGTTTTAGTGTTAATTTAAATATTTATATATATATAATATTATGTATAATACTATATTTATTTAATATATATATATATTTATTATTATATATATATTTTTATTAGAAAAATATATTAATATATAAAAGAAAATTATATAATATAAATTATTATAATTTCATTACACTATTCTTGATATTTAAATAAAGGATTATATACTTTTCAAGTGCTTTGATGATTTATGTACAAGACAAATGCTTCAAATAAGTTCGTATATGTTATTATTATAAATTAAACATAAAACATTCATAATAAGCAAGGAAGCACAAATACGTATTTTATATGATACAATACTACACAAATTAGGGAAATGATGAATCTTTAAAAATTAAGGATTTGATACTTAAAATTAAGACTTCTTTATATTTATATATATATATAAAGAAGTTTTAATTTTAATAAAATATATGAATCTATATCTATATCTATAAAAGTACAAATAATTTAAGTGTTTTTCTATTTTTTTGTAAAGATAATCTAATCAATATATTTAGCATCTATTAATTATTTTTTTAAAATTTTTATAATAAATAATGTATATATATAATGTATATATACTTCGTGAATAAATATTAGGAAACATGGATAAGAGTTTGATGCAGTGCTGCAGAGGTTTGGACCCCTACATTTTGGGGATACTCAAATTCTTGGAGTTTGTAGTACAAAATACTAATGAACTGACTGAATTATACAAGTGTCCTTGCACAAAGTGTCGCAACCATAAACGGTGGCTTAATGTGAATGACATGTATAAGCGCTTGACTAGTAATGGTATTATAGAGAAGTAAACTATATGGGACCAACACGGTAAAGCTTCAAACATAAGGGTTTAACAATGACGTCTTAAGCGATGATGAGGATGATGATGATGATGATTGACATGTTCCGATTTGTAATTTCTTAGATCGATTTCACTATTGCTATAATAAATAAATAAATAAATAATCATCTTCAGCATTCTATATCATATATCCACTATTGCTGCAAGGTGATGCTACAAGTGGAATGCTACAAAAGAACAAAAAATGAATAGGAAATGAAATCCATTTAATACTTATTCTTTTTTTTGAATTGAAAATGGTATTATTTTTCAATTATCTTATTTTTGACTAAATCCATAACTCTATTTTGATACTTTGTAATTGCTCTAGATTCAAGTTTAAAATCTATTTTTTATGACCTTGGGCTGCCTCTACTCTTCAGCGTTCTTTATCATTTTCTATCATCACACGACTTCAATCTATATTATAAAACATCAAGTTTGACTTAAAAAGTATAAAGATCTAATGATTAAAGATACGCATGTTACGGTGTGCATTAGTTCTACATCCTTAGATGAGTTTTATACACACATTAAGATGTCACATCAAAGTTAAAACACTCACACCAATAATTTACACACAATAAACTCTCACAAACTAATAATTTTGTCTATACTAAAAATGCAACAACTTAAAATAAAAAATTTAAAATTTAATAAAAATTTATTTTTTAAAATCTACTAATCAATATCAATTAAACAAGATCCATCGTGACTATAAAATTATGTAAAAAAAATAAAGAAAAATTATTGAGTAACATTTAAGAATCCATACATTGTTGGCTTTTTTTTTTTTTCCATTTTCCCTTAATGTTTGTCGAAATAAACTAATGATGTTTATCTATTTAGATTTTGAACACATTACTCTTTTTATTCTATTATTTAACTGTGCCGGATGGCACGGATATACCCTAGTAAATTAAGAAATAATATTTTTCAGCATTTTTTTATTTTCTATTATTATTATTATTATTATTATTATTATTATTATTATGTAAAAGGAAAATAAAAAAAAAGTATGTTAATTGATGGATTATTTAAAGCAAAAAATAAAGAAAAGAATTATTTATTTTTCGGTCAGTTAAGTGACTGACATTGATCAATATCAGTCGGTTAAGTAATTTTTAAGCGACTGATTATATATGTACCAGTGGCTTAAGTATTTCAATTCAGGTGGAGACCCAAATATGAGCGCAGGAGAGAAATTCCCTCTCTAATTTTCATTCCCCCTCTCCCCTTTTTCTAATTTCAAGCCCCTAATCTCCACCATCACTCAACCCTGATCTGCTCCTCTCTACCATATCGCCATCTTGCAGCTCCTCTCCTCCAAATCTCCACCCACGCCACACCAAATATCAAACTCTCTTTCACTTCAAAACCCTCACCCTCACTCTCATCCACAGCACCACCTCCGATCCTCCACCACCAGCAGCCTTAGTTTTGTTGCTTTTGCTCCACCACGGCACCACATCGAGCCATCACCCTTTCCTCCTTCGTTGTCTCCCAACAATAAGGTTCTCTCTCCGTGTATATATATATATTTGCTTCATCTTGTTAGGTCATTTTAGGGCTTTTTTAATTTATTATTTTGTGATTCTAAACTAAAAAATTTGAAAATTACACCCCTTTATGAGGATTACAAGAGCTTGGATGATGAGATGAGGATGATGAGAGGATTGGAGGGTTACAGCTAAGGTTTTATGAGATTTGGGTTTTTCTTTTGTTTGTGAAATAGAAAACTTAAAAAAAGGGTTTGTTGTTTGTGAGATTTGGGATTTTCTTTTTTTCTCTACAATCTGGTGTTTTAGGGATTTTAGATGTTTATTTGGATTTGAAGAGTTTCTGTGTCTTTTCCTATGAATACATGTGTGTTTGAATGGGAATGCAAGTGTAGTGTGTTTCTTTTTTGCACCATTTACTGATCTTAATTAGTTTCTTGTATGTATGAATTATGATATCTTAATTAGTTTCTTGTATGTATAATAAAGTGGTGTAATTTTCGAATTTTGTTGCTTCACTGGTGTAATTTTAGATCTCTTTAAAAAAAATACTTCAAGTGTAGGGGCCGAATATACCATTGCTGCTGCAAGGTGATGCATTAGCAGCATTTTAGTAAATATATGTTTATAGATTTGTTTGTAACATTAGTAGTATATTTTTATGCTTCAAGGTTACTTTATTGACATGCTTTCTATGTGAATATAATTGCATATGTGTGTATAATGTTTGTATTTTATCTGTTTGGTGAAATGCCTCAAAGAACAAATAAACTCACATGTATTATTTCTAGCTTGTTTAATTCTCATGATTGCTGGACTAGAATAAGGCATTAAATTTTCTTATGTTTAACGTATATAACTGGTACCAAGGTCGACACTTTACTTTTTCTAGTTAATTCATGTACTTGTGCACAAGCATATAAATTCCCCCTTTTCTCATGTTAATCTTCAATGTTGTTCTAATGGCCTGGTTTGATATTTATGATAGGAGTGCTAATGAGACAGTAGCCGTTATTTTGCTCTAGTCTCCAATTTGGAGATTTTCGCAAATTCAAAGAAGTAGATCAAGTTTGGAAAATCACTAAGCTAGCCATCGGCATGGAGATTAAGAAGCAGGTAGGTACTTCCCTTTCCATTTTCCTCTTTATCTTTCATTACTGATTGTATAATTTAGGAAACCCTCTTGATATTGGTTGATAGTTTTGGGTTGTAAATGTGGAACAAGTAGTTAGAAAACATGAAATTGTTGTGTTATGGCAGATTCGTGCTGCTGTACAAAAGTTGCGATAAATAATTGTACAAAACTTTGTTTGACGCATCGTAAAGTGCATTAGAAAGTAGACATATAGACCTCTTTGGAAATGTATGGTAGAATGTCTAATTGTATGCTAATTAATACAGTTTTTTCATTAAAGTTGGTACATGTTCAGGATGAAGTTTCTGGACAACACACACTATTTTGGTCATAACTCTTAGAATACTTGGAATTTCCTGCTGAAACTACTTCCAAATGAAAGTAGACTTCCATACCTTTCTATGCATGGTTCATGAGTTCAATTTGGAGCTTGTATGGTGAAGTTATGTGTTTTTAAATCTTGGCCTTAATTTCTGAAAGTTATTAAGTAGTGTGACGTAGTTATGAAATCTCACACACATATATATAAATAATAATTATATGAAATGTTTGGTACATAGATGTGTATTCAATCTATTCCTTCCACAAGTCTTTCTCATAGTTATGTTAGTAAGTGAAAATTTATTTTGACACTCCTCCATGCTTTTCCAAACAGACCTTATCTCAATTGGGAAAATGCAGTCCTTTGGGACTGGGACCTTAATTACCTATTGCTTTATCCTCAATGGCTATTAATTTGAGATAGAAAGATTATATGATAAGCACCCCAACCTTGGTCGAGTCATTCCTTTTGAGTGGTGTTGCGTTATATGGATTGCAACACTGCTGTTTTACTCTCAAATTATTATGAAACTTATTAATTTTATGTGCAAGTGAATTTTGATTCTTAACGTTTGTGTTTTCTAATCATAAAATGGTTTTATGATTCCTTTTATGTGGGTATATTTATGAACTTCTCAAATCTATGAGCAACAAGTCAACTATTATGTTATACTACGTGCACTATTTATAAAAAGAAAAATATATATATATCTATAAATTTTTTGACTAGATGAGTGAAGAACTAAAATTACTAAAAAGGTAAGGACAAATATTCATAACCTAAAATAGATAAATTTTTGGTACTCGGTTACTGAATGTTTAAGATATATATTTTTTTTCAAAGGCATTTAGTGGTGAAGGAGATGTGTAATTGCTTCCTTCCATATAAGTATATATATGAGCAAACCTTAGTTTTAAAATATTATTATTAATTATTAACAATTTAATTTATTTAATTTATTTTTATTGTTCTAATTAATCTTAGAAAATTCGAGAACCTAAATCATTATTTATTTAAGAATAATTAGAGGAAAAAAAGAGGGAAAAAAGGGTGGAGAGGAAAAGCAAATTGAAATTGAGAGAGATTACCTAGGAAAAAGGAATTAATCGAAGGGAGAGAGAAAACAAGGCTACAGGAATGAGTGAAAGAAAGAAGGAGAAAAAAAATAATAGAATGGGACAAAGCTCTTTCTTGCCAAGAGACATAGAGAAAATATAAGAGGAAAAGATAAGAGAAAAAGAAAAACAAAATGGAAGAGTTCGCAGTCGACGACTTATATTTGATTTAAGGTAGAGGAGAGTACCCTATTGAGTATCTACTTAATTTTATTCTTATTTCAATTATGTTTGTGTGACCCTGCTTATAATTATATTTATGTGCGCATCCTTATCTTTGTGAACATGTTTATATCAAGCTTGTAAATTGCATTTGGTCTTTTATCCTGTTGAATTGATTTGTCTTATTTTAACTTTGATATAGACAAAAATGCAACTTATTTTCTTCTGTGATATTAATTGTCATTCAAGATATTTAAGATACATAAGAACTTTTTCAGGATTTGACGATGCCTCCGAAGCCGAGTAGCAAATCCAAAGAGCTGAGTCAAATCGAGGACAACAATGAGCTGCGATTGTCCTTGATGCAGCGCTCAAGCCAGCAAAGGAGAGCATTTGCCAGCTTGAAGGACAATATGCAGGTATTCATGAGATGGAGAGGCAACTTAAAGAGACCCATGAGGCGGCGACTGGTTCGAATACCAATTAGAGATGAACTTGTTTATTTAACTAAATTTGTATTTTCGCGACTTTTGTTATTAGACTTGTATTTTTCGTGAACAAGTTTTTAATGTTTTAAGTAAACTATATTTAATGTCTGTATGTTGTTTGTGAATTATACACTTGTATTTGTGTTAACTTTCTATGTGAACACTTGTTGTTGAAATCGTATTGGTTTGAATTAAAATTTTGGCTGTGAATTGGTTTGAATTATAGGTGTGAATTGATTTGAATTGAAGGTTCTCCAAATTTGCAAGTTGCTAGAATTGTACATGCTTGTGGAATGGTACTTCTTCACTTAAGCAACTAACATAGCAATTGTCAGTCGCTTAAGTGGCCAGCTTAAGTAACTGACAAGGCTTTGTCAGTCTCTTAAGTGACTGACAAGGCTTTGTCAGTCTCTTAAGTGACCTAGTTTAAGAGACTGAGAAAGCCTTGTTAGTCGCTTAAGATGGCCTAGCTTAAGAGATTGACGAAGCCATTGTTAGTCTCTTAAGCTTGCCAAGCTTAAGAGACTGAAAAAGCCATTGTTAGCCGCTTAAGCTAGACTAGCTTAAGAGACTGACAAAGCCATTGTCAGTCGTTTAAGCTGGACTAGCTTAAGCGACTAACAATGGCTTTGTCAGTCTCTTAATCTAGTCCAGCTTAAGCGACTAAGCTATTTCCTTTAGTCACCTAAGCCTTAAGAGACGGAGTTTGGGTTCGTGGCTTAAGAGTTTCCTAAGAGATGGACCCATATTTATTAGTCGCTTAAGAACTACAGCCACTAGGTTTATGCGACAATAGTTAAGCGACTTACAGTTAGTCGCTTAAGACTTAAGAGATGGAGAAGAGGTCTTAAGCGACTGTAAAAGTCAGTCTCTTAAGACCTGTTATCAGGTAGTGTTGTTTTGAGACTTTTATTGTAAATACAAACTATTATTTAAAGATACAACCACATCATAACACTTACATTGCACGAGGCATATAACCCGATGCATATGCAATTAAAACAAACCTTAATTTTATTTTCTCACACACAAATTAAAAGGCACAAGGCCTTATTTTATTGTAACACACATATTGATATTTGATTTTAGGCAGCATTTATCGGGTCAACCAAAGATCTAAGTGCCGGGTCAGAGTTCACATCGGATCCTGGATCCTTCTTTCCTTCTTCGATCCAAGTGCCTGGTCAGAGTTCACATCGGATCCCGGATCCTTCTTTCCTTCTTCCACGGATCCAAGTGCTTGGTCGGAATTCACATCGGATTCCAGATCCTTCTTTCCTTCTTCCACAAATCCATTTTCGATCATATATAGGGAACGAGTTAGGCTAGTATTTGCGGAAATAAGCCCACCCGAGCTCGTGCTAATTTTACGGAGGATAAATTTGAACCAATGTGCAGAAAATTTAGGGTACCGCTTCAAATTATCTTTAAAATCAATAAAGATATTGCCAAAACGAGTTGTAAAGCCAGCAGACCATTCGAAATTGTCCATCAATGACCAGGAAAAGTATCCCTTAACGTCGACTTCGTGCCTGCAATAAATAATTTAAAACAACATACAGAGGTCAAAGTGTAATACAAATTTACAAAGAGATGAAAAACACAAATTTAAGTGTTTGAGGCTCGATAATATGTGATAGTACCTAATAATTGAAAGCATAAAATATATACCCAATTTTCACTTTTAAGTTGTCTTTTTCTATCCTTCATTTTTTTTTCTACGATTTAAAATTTTGGAATTTCCTTATTAATATTTCCACTTTCTCTAACAATCTATGTAGATTGAAAGAATGGGAAGGAAAATGGAGGATTAATGATCACTTCTTAGACAAGGAAGAAATATATATATATATATATATATATTTGTATTTATATATTCCTTTCATTTTATTTTTCTTTTCTTCTTCAAACAAAGTTGTTTTCATTCTTTTCCTTCCATAATTATATATCCAAACAAAGCTAAATACAATCCTTTTATTTCTTTCTTTTGCATTCCATTTCATTTTCTACAAATTAATGCATTTATTTCCTTTCCCCACTATATATCTAAATGGAATCTAATATCAACCTAGTAAATGGTCAAGAACTATGATAATTATAAGAAATCAAATTATTACTTGTAGATATTTAAAATAAAAATAAAAATTGAGACTACTAATTTAAAACACTTACTGATTAATGGCTTGAACCACATAACAAAGGTGTTGATGGTGGTAGGAAACCCTCTTTTCATCGTTAAAGGCTTCATGAGGTTTTAAAGTGTCATCATTCATCTCACCATACCCTTCAAAATCAAACAAAGAATTGTTAATAATTACTGCATTAAATAATATTAAATACAGGGGTTAAATGGTGGTGAAGTAGCCTATTATTCTTTTTATATTGCTATGTGAGACTTCGAATTATCGATGTTAGATTTATAGTCGCAACATACCCTCTCACACGTGGAACAACTTTGAGCTGAATTTCCCACACTTCTCATCGAAATAAACTAATTTGGGAAATTAATTTGAAAAGTTTCAAAAGAATATAGTTGCCTCCTAATTTTGGAAAGATGTATTTGTTTTCGTCAAATTCAATTATCTTTAATTAATTAGTAATATTTTATTTATGTGTGCCGTGTGCGATTAAACTAGCTAGGCTGGCAATCGTGCCGTGTTATGTGAATTCGTGTCGTGTTACATGGGTTGACATTTATAACCCGTTTACTAAAATATTAAAATTCATTTTAAATAAATTACATCACACCAAAAAAATTATCTTTAAATTACATACCATCAAATTATAATGAATCATAATGTAAGGTTAACATATATATAAGAAAAAGTAAGAGTATTTACGTTGAGGTTTAGTGTTTTCTTTAACTATAATAATATTTCTTAAGCGAATATTGTTATACGGGTTAGTGTTACTTGGATTACACGTTAAATTTAAACGTGTTATTTTTGTGTTACACTGGTGGACCCTAACCCGACTCATTTATTGATCATGTTAATTTGCTTGACCCAATTTTGACACCAACTTGTTTGAACTCAACCCTATTAAGTTCAAATCATGTTATCGTGTCCTTTCATAAATTGCCACCCTTAGATTAAACTTTGTTGATTAATATATAAAAAATAAAGAACACAATGAATTTGTGCATTACCATTTTCTGTGATGTAAATGGGACCTCCATATTTGGCCTTGACATAACACAAAGTGTCCTTAATTCCTTCTGGATATACTTTAAGCCAATTAGTAGCACCCCAATCATCACCAAGAAGAAAATTTAGGAGGATATTCAACCTTTGAATCCGTAATGTAACTTTCTTTTCCTCCTGGAATTATGACATCTGATGCATCACGCACATAACTAGCAGTGTAGTAATTTATTCCCAGAAAATCCAATGATTTAGTCAACATTTTGGATTCCTGTTGTGTAAACGACGGAAGACGCGTTTCTTCATTACCTCTTGCACGGGAGCAGGATAATGACCGTATAATACTGGATCTAAAAACCTGAAATTGCAAAAATAGTCAAGTAATATATATATATACATACAACCAGGATTTGGCGTGGGCCGGTGCATACGCATTGGATCTTTAGCTACAATTTTTCAACGCTAAAAACATTTCCCCAATGTTTTAGTGATATAAAATTGTCGCCAAAAGTCCCAGTACGTATGCAATGGTCCATACTAGTTCCGGAATCATATATATGTACACATTTTTTGGATAATGTATTTCAAAATATACGACAGTGGAAGGAAATCATAATAAAATCATAACTAATATTGTGGTTAGTAGGGACACATTCGTTTGCTAAAGTGGTTTGTTTTATATATATATATTGCTCTGGTTCAAATACTCACCAATTGAACATAAAATCAAGGGCTCGCCCTTTCGCTTCCTTGTCCTTTTTGGAGTTTGGATCCAAAGGTTTAACCCACACTAAATTAAGAGCAAGCCCAATATCTCCTTTTTGGTCCTCCTATCGCAAACCAAAAAAAAATTAAATAAATAAAATCTCAACGTAGCTAAATATTAGTATATTGTCAAATATTAACACAAATTTTCACCTTATACTTGGTTCTGTACAAGTTTACAACTTCTGCGTGAGCAAGAAGTTGGTAGTGCGTCGCTAAATATGGCTCTGTTGCTGTATTTCCGAATTTGTGAGGACGTACTAGATTGAAAGAATGCGCAGATGGTGCAAGAAAGAGTTTTATAATTTCAGGTGTTCTTTCAGCTGAAATTGATGTGTCTGAAGTATCACCGTGACCGGGGGCAAGTGTACCCGTTGCGTACCCTCCTTCGCTAAAACTCCAGGGCTCATTAAGAGTAATCCAGTGTTTTACTTTGTTTCCAAACTCCATGAAGCAAATATCCGCGAAATCTTTAAAATCCTCTCTGTTTAAACGAAGTAATGAATCATAACTGATAAGAAAAAAGTCAAACAAAGTTTGTGCTCAAGTCAATGAATTTCGAATATAAGTGCATACAATTGAATCCTCTAATTAAAATGATAATAAAATTAGACAGCTACTTACACAATTTTAGGACTTAGAAAGCCACCATATTTTTCATCATAGAGCTTCGGGAACATCCCAGTGAAAGAGAGTCACGTAAGGTTCAACCTGTGATACAAAAAAAATTGTTCATACGATATACGTACATATAGGCATAGGTAAACCTAGATAAGATTAATTAAAAAAATTTACGTTAACTATTATCATTTTCTCGGATTTCGTAATTTCTCGATTTATAATTAAAACCTTTTCATGGTATAATTTTTACGCATGAAAGCAAAGATAGTAGAGTAACTATACCTTTTTTGTGCAGCTCTTCAATGAGGTCATTGTAATATTTTATTCCTGCAGCATTCACACCTCCACTTTTTTTCCCATCTGATAATTACATTATTGAGAAAATAAAATAGATTAACATCATAAAGATTTTGTACTTGTTTTTAGATTTTGTTTTAGATTTTCAATTTTGCCCTCTCGAGTTTTTATATTACAAATAAAGGTTTCAATTGTAGCGTAAGTAATGAGTTTTGAATCATGAAAAATAATAAGACTCTTCAACCATTGCGCTACTTATAACTTATAACTTCTGTTTCTTTTTAACTACTTATACGCAAATAGCACTCGCATCGAGTGTTGGACGAAAATATAGGAACAAAGTAACTTATTAATTGGCAATATTCTGGACCACGAGATTGAAAAATCTGTAAGCGTCTAAACCCATCCACTTCATCAAAGCTACGTCCTCCTTGTATCGATGATATTGGTCAATAGCATTCCCCAGCAACAATCCTGCCATTTAATTGAGAGAATGCAAAATTAAAAAAATTGTACCACTCAAAATTCAATATGAAGTTCCCCCTTCTTGAATTTCGGAGCATATACCATAGCAAGGAAAAAGAAAAATATTGTCCGTTATTCAAAGTTTGATCTTGATATATTTTGTCTCTTGAATTTATGACATTTTTTTTACACAGAAAAACCGGCACGTGTACTTTTATTACTTTTATAAGTGTTATAAAGTGACAAATTCTTTTGTAATATTTGCTTGACATGCAATAGTGCTATAAATATACTTTTGTGACACCTAAAAATGTTTTTTCTTGGCATTTATAAAATAAAATCAAAACAAGAACACGAAAGAGAGAGAGAAGAAGAGAGAGAGAGAGAGAGACCTTTTTTAGTACAATAAGAATCCCATATACTTGGACCTCTACCATCTTCATTAGTGGCACCTTCGCACTGAAAGGCAAAAAGCATAACAGATTATTCGAGCACGAATGTATGCAACACATAGGACAAAATTTATTATCAAAGCAAATATGGTTTGGCTAGTAATTAAAGTATTATTGTAAAGTATAAAAAAAATTAACTAAAATAAATACTGTGATTATATATGTGAGGAATTCAAAATATAATTCATAATCCCAATTAATAATATACGTTTTTGTTTTTGTAACATGCCAGATTGAAAAGTCACATTTTCTTTATAGATCAAAATCACAATAAGAAGTACAAAAATGTATATATACTATATATATTTTATATATATATTTTATTTTATTTTATTATTAATTATACTTAAATTAGCATGTTGTGAAAATACTGGATAGTTGGCTCTCTAGTAAAACAGAGGGAGTCATCATATAGTGAACTTTTTATATAGTAAAAAGAAATTCTCAATGAAATTGAAAATTGCCATAAGATTGGATGTATCCAACCATTTTCTCCTTTTTTTGGTCAAAATTGTACCCCTTTGTTTTATTACACTTTTTCCAGTTACATTACAAAATAAGAATAAAAACTTGAACTGTCAAGTTAAAATTACTTCATTGACATTTTATTC
>CM038468.1:26868441-27060841 GCA_021464415.1 Lonicera japonica
AATGCAGGATTCAATTTGGGGATTGGTTCAGTTTTGCAATGGTAGAATCCAAATCCAAATCCAACCTATTTGATTTCAATTCACTTTCATCATTTCACTTTTAGTATTTTTTTCACTTTACTTTTTAATATAACAATTTAACATGATCTAATTTAGTTGTTTAATTTTCAAATTCGCTACGAAAACAACAAAACTATAAGGGTGTGTTTGCGCGTCGGATTTGATTATTTAAACTCATCCCAATAGAATAAAACAATCTCACCTTAGATTAAATTTGTTAATCATTTTTTTAGTGGAATAAAATATTTTAGCATGATGATTAATCTGACGAATATTCAATTTTAACAAATACTAATATAAAATAAAATAAAGTTATCCAATCTTACATTCTGTTATCCTATTAGTCAAATGCAATCCAATTATTTTGAAAACAGAATATCTTAAATTAACATAAATAAATTAAGGGGCAATTATAAAAAAAGAAAAAATATTATATATATATATATATGTGTGTGTGTGTGTTATTTTGGACATATATGGTAGGATAGATTTGTGGGACTGCTTTTTTGTGCAAATGATCTCTTTCCCTTTTTCTGTTTTCTGGTAATGAATGACGTTTGAGATGACGAAGTGGAGATGTGACATTAGCTTAGCTGTCTTTGGTCCACTCGTGGAAGAAGTTTGCAATTTTCTTATCCCCAAGAAATTGATGGATTTTCCACCACCCAATCAACTTTAATTTATTATTATTTCTCTTTTACTTTTTAAAAAGATGATATTATTATTAAAATAATTATATTTAGGATGACATTATTTTTAAATAATTATTTATATTAAGTAAGTAATTTATAACTTTAAGATCTAGTTGAATTTATGGATTTGGGCATTCAAAAAATACAAGTTTTTTTTTTTTTATTTGATGAGCACAAATTAAAAAAATATTTTCTTAACAGAAGAAAAAGTATAGAATAAATTTATTTATCTCAAAACCCATGTGATTAATTTTTTCTTGATTTTCTAATATTAATTACAAATTTTTTGAATAATAATAATTTGACTTAAATACTTTTCATACTTTACCAAATATAAGAAAAGAAATTTGACAAGAATTTTAGTTTTCCACTTTTATGAGAAAGACAAGCGAATTGATTTTTCTTCCGTAAAACAAACGATGCCTAAAAGTATACTGTACAACTCCTTAAAGCGTACTATGCCCTAATAAAAAAAAATATTACTTAGACAATGTGGTAACCTTTATGTTTATTATTATTGTAATATATAATTTTAGAACCGCATAATATAATTTCTCAAAGAAGTGAAATATTCTAACAAAGAAATAATTACTTTAGCAATATATATAGCCTTTTAAAAAGATGTTTAATTCTCTTCTTTTATGGCAATAATAAAATGGTGGTGTTATATTGTCAAATTAATTATAGTTAATGCCAAAGCCTTATACACCTTTTGATGCATACGGTACAACTCTCCAAAGTAATACTTTGCTTTGGCAAAGTAAAATTGTGTTGGCAATAAGGGTAGAATAATAAAAAAGATGATTTTATTTCTATCAGCAATTTCTTGTAGTTTATCCACCTTAAACTATGGTACTTTTTAATTGAACTTTTTAAAAGGCTATTCATATTACCAAAACAATTATCTCAAAGTATAATATTACTTTCAGAATTTAGCATCATATATTTTTAAAATTGGATATTATTTTGACAATAAATATAATTGTTTTAATAATAGCACACACCTCTTTTAATTTAATTTTTTTAAATAATAAGTATATCCACCGAATTATTATTTTTATATAAATTTGTATTTAGATTTGATTAGATTCCTAATCCAAGTACTTTTCCATATTTATCTAAACTTCTTAATTTCTTGTAAGGTTTTCCCTTTAATAGAAATACATTAAAAACAATACAATAAATCCATCTATATTTGAAAAATCTTTGATCTAGAAACGAGTTGTCCAAATTAGTCCAATGTTTATTTCCATCTCCGTCTTCAAATGAAGTCAGTGGAAGAAGAGGTTTAGGCCTCAATCGACCCCTCATTTGTTTGAATTGCCAAATTACTATTTTGTACTCACAAACAAGTTGGCAATGATAGTTGTTGAAAAATATTGGTGTAATTTGATTTTAGTAAAATAAATTGGTCACAAAATAAATAGTCAAAATTATAAAGTAAGGAAATAAATACAGAAATAGATTTAAGGATATAAATCTATCAAATTTACGTTCGAGGATACTGTAGGACACCAGCCCCAATCACAATACTCAAGAATTTATAAATGTTGTCTCTCAAAATACAACGATCGTGTCTACTTAAATGCCACTCTCATAAATACTTATCGGGGATTTATTGACTATAGCACTGTCATTGCATACTTAAAACGAATGAAACTAAAAGAAGAAATTCGCAGGAATCAAAAAGGCACCTAAGATGAGTTGAGAATTTTATCTCTAAAGCTAATGGTGGAAAGGGATATATATATAGGTTTTGTCGTGGCTCTTCACAATAGGGATTTGCATTTCTTCATTAAGCGATATGTCTCTTCAAAAGAGATACGATTATTCACAAGAGACATCTGAAATCTAGGTACACAATTCCAGTAAAAGTACATAACATTTAATCTTAAAATTTATTTTTATTCATAAAAAAATTAATAATTTCTAACAATAATCTTATCAATAAAAGGACATTCCTTATTAACATGAAACAAGTACAGAAAAAATAGATTAAAATTCGAGTTCTTCAAATACAAAGGACGAGAAGAAAAAAATATTTAGGTGGATAAACCATTTACTATAAGTAGATAAACTATTTACTTTCCAAAATTATTTACTATAAGGGGATAAACTAAATATTTAGGCGGATATTTAAGAAAATAATTATATATATATATATATTTATTATTTATTAAGGATTAATTCACTATTATTTTTTTAGTTTATCTCATAATGTGGTTAAACTTAAGTGCTCATTTGGTTTAAATTTTTGTTTGTTCTTGTAATATATATAAAATGGTAATTTCACATAGAAAATTTAAATCTTATCAACTTATAATTCAATCTCTTGGCATGAACTCTAAGAAGCTCCAAGTGCGATTGTACCAATTTAAGATTCTAGTAAAGAACTAAAAATCGAACCAAACAAACCAGTTGGGCAATGACAATTAACTTAACAAACCATAGAAAGTCCATCCTAACGCATCTTTGTGTAGCTTAAGAACTTTCAAGAGCTTAGAATCTTGAGTGGAATTTAACTTGCTTGAGACTATGACAGGATAAGTTTCAAATTCTCTTAAAAAATCGTACTTTAGCTCCTAGAGTAGGGGCTTATGTTCCAATTTGGGAGCTTCGAAAGCAGAAGGGATGACTAAAGAATTACTTGGGGGGAGTTATTTAAACTTTTCACTCTACATAGCTTGTTCTACTTCGGGCTATTCAACATCTTTGCTAAAATTGAGTTCAAAAACTGCCTTACTTATCTCCTTCTTGATAGAAAAATAAGCTTCAAAATCAGAAAGAGAATGAGTCAAAGTTGACTCAACTAGGTCCTCATACTACAACAAAATAAAATATTCTTCCAAAACTGTATCCAAGTAACTAACTTCTCAAATATCTTCTTCTTCAAGATCTGGCTGTATAGGAATTGAAAAAAATATTGACATCGAGAGTCATTTTTCATAATGAAAGTTTCATGACACCATTCCTAACACTAATAATGGCGTTGGTAGTAGCAAGGAAGGGTTTTCATATGATGATGGGAATCTGGGTACCAATGTTGGCCATAAGTTGACTATCTAGAATAACAAAGTCAACTGGATAGACAAAGTTGTCAACCTTAACCAAAATGTCATCAACTACTCCTCGTGGATCTTTTACGGAATGATAGCTAGTTAGAAGGTAATTCTCGTGGGTTTCAACTTAACCAAGCCTAACTGTTGATAAACGGAATGTGAGAGTAAGTTCACGCTTGAACCAAGATCCAATAGAGCATGTTTAATCCTTTGACTTACTTTTGATATTGCTTAGTACTTGAAGAAGAAGAAGAAGAAGAAGAAAAAGAAGAGGAGTTATTAGTGCCCTTAGGATTAGGTTGAGGTTGGGCTGGGAAAACTGCCTTCCCCTCCGGATCATTCTGACTAGCAATCTTCTCCATAGAAACTTTCATCTAGTTCATCGTCTATAACATCTGTTGGAACATGCCTTGCAAATTCCCCTAAGGGACTTTCCTATGCGGTGGAATATAAGAATTATGATTTGATCCTTGAGGTTGTTGATACTGCTGTGGTGAAGATTGGAAACTAACTGGAGATTGAGATTCCTGATATAATTATTAAAGTGGTGGTGGTTGGAAATTTAACTGGGGATGTTGAAATGGTTGAGAGGGTTTCATGGGGTTCCCTTCATAGTTGTTACCAGATCAACTGAGGTTGGGGTGGTTCCTCCAAGTTGGGTTACATCGATCCATATAAGAATTGAATTTTTCAATTGCCATGATAGCATTGACATCAGTGCTGAACACCTCTTTAAGAGTTGGGATGGTCAAACAGTCACTGATGAGATGACCAAGTGTGTCGCAAATACTGCAAGCTTGCTCCACAAACTGCATAGGAGCTGGTTCTCCTTCTTTGTTTCCTTATATTCAAGTTTATGAAAAATAGTAGCTAGCTTAGCACTGATTTCATCGTTATCCTTCAGTAAGTATACACCAACTAGTGCTACCTTTGCCCTAGCTGTTTTGCTTTAGCACTTGGTTATCATTCCTGAGAAACTTCAGAAAGCCATTCGAGATATCCTTCAGCATCTGTAGGACTCTTTCCTAATAATTTCCCATTGCACATTGATTCAACAAACTGACGAGTGGAGGGAACTAGACCATCATAGAAGAAACTGATAACTCTCCACTTTTCATAATCGTGACGTGGACAATAATTAAGAAGATATTTGAAGCACTCCCAACACTGGAAGCTTGTTTCAGCATCCTTCTGGGAGAAGTTTTGAATCGCCTTCTTCGAGTTGGAAGTAAGATATAAAGGAAAGAATTTCTTAAGAAATTGTTCTTGAAGTTCTTACCACGAGTTGATAGATCTCAGGCGTAGAGAGATAAACCAAGTCTTAGCTTTATCTTTCAGGGAGAAAGGAAATAATTTTAACTTAATTGTATCTTTAGAGCAGTTCTAGTCACTGAAAGTGGCACAAATATTCTTAAACTATTGAATATGAAGATAGTCTTGTTCACTTTTAAATCCAAGATAGGTGACTAGGCAAAAAACAACGCTAGTTATTACACCTAAGTGCAGGTGGTCGATCAAGTAATAAATACTCGGTAAGTCCGAGGTCGATCCATAGGGAGGAGGGTAATTCTTTGAATTAGGACAGTTTCTTTCAAGAAAATGATAAGAAAAGAAATGAAAAGATGATAAACTTGGCTAATATGAAAGAAAATTAAAACTAAATTAAAACTGCTAATTAATTAAACTACAATTAAAGGAAAATCTAATCATAGGGTGCAAAAGTAAAGGAAACCCACGAGCGCAAGTTTTTTACCTAAAAGGCTTCCTAAATGCATTAAGAGAACATGCGATTTAACTAAAAATAAATAAATAAAATAAAACAGCACATAAACTAAATAAAGCAGATTACTAACTAAACTTAAACCAACAAGAAACAAACGTTAGGGGTAGCCGTAGCTAGGGAGTACGGATCTAGTCAAATTGGGTAATCCAAATGTAAGTTTGAAGAAAGATTTTTCACTAAGATTCAGGTCCTAGACCTTACAACCATCCAATTGTATTGCTACTACAAGTATATCATATCCCATGCGCGACAAAGACTATAAAGACTAGCTTTGAGCAATAGAATTCGATAGTGAAGCTTTTTGACTTTGAAAACGTGTAGTTTGAAACCTAGTTTGCTAGTGCAAGGAAAAAACAATCCAAGTTGATTAAACTTCCAAAAAATTAGTAGCTTAAAACTCTTCTAAGATTTGAATATGTTTGAACATGATTCAAAGAAAATCCGTCTTAAAAAGAACGCTGAAAGTCAAAACTAGCACTTTTTCGACACTTACATGAATAAATATCAAAACAGTACCAAATTAGCCAATTCACTTAAGAAACTACCCTAACTAATTAGAGGACAAAGACCGACCTCAAATCAGCCACGTTAGGGTTTTGGTGCGAAAATCTATGAATTGACGTTTTACGGTTCTTAGTCAAATGGAATTTATGAGCTAACTTATGGAACATGTTTTTTAGGCATGAAAATATAAGAAACTACTCATACATGCAGTAGGTGATCTATAACCACTGTAAAAATCAGATTAAAACCTAAATTGGATTACATTCAGGTTTAAGTTCGCATCTTTCACTAAGCGACTTAGCTAGAGATAATCAAACCAAACATGAAAATAATATTATAAACAATGAAAAATTGTATACACGTATTTAATATTGAATAAAATAAAATTTGAAAACTTTTGGCTTTGGAATTTCTCAATTATCATTTAAAACGAAGATTTTATGCTTAAAACGGTAAATAAACTCAAAACAGACATAAACTGAAGAAATTTGACTAAAACCCTAACAACTATGGAAAATGAGATTATTTATGATGAAAAATGAATCACATATGAATAGTATTGGAAAACGATAAACTACTTGAATATAGAACGAGAAACAAGCATAAATCGATGAAAAATCGAAAAACCGACAAAACGGATCTATAAACCCTAGAACCAGCCCCTAAAACAAGGGTTTAGGGTTAATTCCAGAATATATAAGATCTCAAACAACTAGTATATGAATATCTAAGGAAAAAAATTATTATAAGCAATTGAATTGAAAGCAATTAAAAAACTAGAGTTTACCGAGATGAAGAGAAGTAATTATAATTGAAACTGAATTGATTGGTGAATAATCGTAGCATAACTGATGTTCTAGCCTTCAAATATGATAACTAAACTATCCTAATAATTTTTTTGAAGAAAAAAAAAGAAAAATCTATAAAGGTTTGATCAACAGACAAGCGCAAAAACTCTCAGAAAGTTACGGTGCTCTCTGCCTCTCTATTCTATCGATTCTAAATTGTGGCGTACCCTAAATTATGAGATATGTGGTATTTTATATGTTCCACAAGTATCTCTGGTCGTGGATTGGATGACACTTGAAGAAACAGGTCAAAACGAACCAAAAATAGCAAAACGGACCGAAATTAAGTATGGGGGTCAATCCTGGCAAGTAGGGATCGATCCATGCGCATAAGTTTTTGGAGGTTTTTTATTTTGCTCATAACTTTTTACTCCGAACTCTACTTGTCGCACCATTTTCTCTTACGTGTAGGTAATTTGAATATTTATAACTTCTATTTCTAGATATCTCTTCAAATTCTTATTGTAAAAAAAATTTGATCAGTTATAGCATTGAGCTCTTTATGACAGTTCTCAATTTTGCTCGAAAACTTTTGGAATTGATTCAATTGAGCTTCTTTCCTCTTGAGATCACTCTTGGACACTTACATTCATTTCATTCATACTTGGGGACTTATTTTTCTCTTCTTGCTAGCACTTTGGGGGGTAGTTTGAGAAGTTTTCCTCGCTTCAGGCCTCAAAATGGATTTTGACTTGTTCTTCAAGACTTCTTCTTGCGCTTTTTCTTTTTCAAACTTCTATCTTGCATACAACTTTAGTTGCTTAACCACTTTAAGCCTGCAAAATGGCTTAGTAACACAGAAATGCAATGCAGTGCCTTCTTTTCATGCTTAAACTGAATTTACATGAAATTATAGATTTTAGATGGTAATTATTCAGCCTTGTTTAAGGGATTAGAAATGCAATTTCTGGGCTCAATCAATAGGTGGGTAAAAGTTGAATCATGCCATTGCGAAAATGAAATTTATTTGCATAATTTGAAAAATTAATGCAAGAAGGAGTAGCTTTTCTGCCAGGAAGTAGGAGTTCATGCAAAGTAAGATTCGGGTTCATGCAGTTGCTTGTTCTTTAGCGTTTTGATCAACCATCGCTTGTTCAGATGCCCACATGATAGTACTGTTGGTATAATCAGAAGAAAAAGAAAGAGGAACTGAATTGGCTGAAGTGGAAGACTCAGATGCTTTGCAAGATTCGTCGCCTGACTTGTACTTGTCAAGGATGACAAGGATGACACGGTACTCATACAGAGGATTACTTGAAATACAATTATTAAAACCTCGAAGCCAAGGTCTATCCTAGGATGGAAAATAAAAGAAACAAAGAAAGAAACTAGAAAGAAACAAATGAAACAGTTAACCTTCCCCGGCAATGGCACCAAAAATAGCTTGACAACGCGTAAATAAAGTGAGTTATTACATCTAAGTGTTGGCGATCAAGTTATAGTATACTTGTAAAAGTCCAAGGTCAAACCATAGGAAAGGTAAGGAATCTATTTTTTTCTAAGTATCTCTCTTAGAGGGAAGAAGGGAAAAAAAATATAAGAAAAGATGGTAGAATTGAGGAATAAGGAAGGAAATGAAACTAAATTAAAACTACTAATTAACTACACTAAAACTAAAGGCGAATATAGACCTAGAGTGCAAAAGTAAAGGGAATCCATAAGCGCAATTTATCTACCTAAAAGACTTCCGCAATGCACTAAGGGAGCATGAAATCAAACTAAAATTAAATCAAATAGCTTACTAACTAAACAAATCAAAATAGTAAATGAAATTAAATCAATGAGAAACAAACGTTGGGGTATCCATAGTTAGGGAGTATAAAACTAGTCCAATCGGGTAATTCAAATCTAAGTTTAAACAATATTTTTCTCTAAAATTCAGCTCCCAGACCTTCCAACTATCCAATTATATTTCTGCTACAAGTATATGATAGCCTATACATGACAAAGACTATATATACTAGCTTTGAGTAATAGAATTCGACAGTGAAGCCTTTTGACTTTGAAAAAGTGTAATTTAGAACTTAGTATTGCTAGTGCCTGACAAAAATAATCCAAGTTAATTAAACTTCCCAAAAAATCAGTAACTTAACATTCTTATAAGGTTTTAATAGGTTTGAACATGATTCAAAGAAAATTCGTCTTAAAAAGAATACCGAAAGTCAAAACTAGCATTTTTTCGGCACTTACGTGAATAAACACAAAAATAGCGTCAAATCAACCAATTAACTTAAAAAACTAACCCAACTAATTAGAGAATAAATACCCTCCTCAAATCATCCACGTTAGGGTTTTGGTGCAAAAATCCGTGAATCGACGTTTTTATAGTTCTTAATCAAATGAAACTTTTGAGCTAACTTATGGAAACATATTTTTAATGCATGCAAAGATAAGAAAATACTTATATTTTCAGTATATAATCTATAACCAATGGAAAAATCATATTCAAACATAAATTGGATTACATTTAAGGGTTAATTACGCATCTTTCACTACTGATCCCTAACAAATGATTTAGTTAGCCATAATCAAATCAACCCTGAAAATAAGCTTATAAATCGTGGAAAATATTATACAAATACCTTATAATGTATGAAGTCAGATTTTAAAAGTTTTAGCTTTGGAATTTCTCAATTCCAACTTAAAACGAAGATTTTACAGCTAAAACAGTAAATAAACTTAAAATCGACAAAAATTGAACAAACTCGACTTAAACCCTAAAAATTCTAGAAAAATAGATTAATAATGATGATTAATGAATCCCACATGAATATCTTGGAAAAACTACAAACTATTTGAATATAAAGCGAGAATCAAGCATTAATTAATGAAAAACCAAAAAACCGACGAAACATACTTATAAATCCTAGAACCAGCCCCAAAAATAAGGGTTAAAGGTTGATTACATAATATATATGATCTAAATTAACTAATCTATGCATAGCCAAGCAAATGAATAATTAAAAAGCAATTAAATTGAAATAAAACAGAAAACTAGGGTTTACCCTATATGCGATTGAAACTTAAACTGATAATTGAATTGAATGATGAATTAATATTGAATACACTGATGTTTCAGCCTTAAAATATCATAAATTTTTAAGAAAGAAAGAAGAATCACTTAAAGTTCGATCGTTAGATGCAGCGCAATAGCTCCCAGGAAAGTCACGGTGCTCTCTGCCCTCTATTAATAGATTATAAATTGTGCTTCCCCTAAAATATGATATATATATATATATATATATATGACCCTTTATATACTACAAAAGTGTCTCTTGTCGTGAGTTGAATAATCCCTTGAAGAAATGAGCCGAAAAGAGCTAAAAACATAAAACGGGCCAAAAAATAGAGTGGGGATCGATCCTCAATTAAATTTTTTTTTGGTTGCTTCTTCTTTTACTCATAACTTTTTGCTCCAAATTCTGATTGAAGCACTATTTTGGCCTACACATAGGCAATATAAAGCTCTACAACTTTTATGTATGGAGATTTCTTCAAATTCTCAATGTAGAAAAATTTTGATTAGCTGCACTTCAAGCTTTTTACAGCGGTTCTCGGTTTTGCTTGGATACTTTCGGAATTGATTCGATTAAGCTTCTTTTCTCTTAGGATCACTCTTGGACACTTGCATTCACTTCATTCATTCTTGGGGACTTAGTATTCTCTTCTTGCTAGCACTTTGGGGGTAGTTTGCAGAGTTTTCCTTGCCTTGGGTCTCGGGATATATATTGACTTTTTCTTCGGGCCTTCTTCTTGCACTTTTCTGCTTTAAACCTTCTATCTTGCATACAACCTTAGTTGCTTAACCACTTTAGGCCTACAAAATAGCTTAGTAACACAGAAATACAATGCAATGTCTTCTTTTCATGCTTAAACTGAATTTACATGTAATTTTCGGTTTTAGACAGTAACTAGAAACGAATTGAGCCTCATTTAAAGGATTATATATGCAATTTCTGGGCTCAATCATAAACTTTATTTTTACATCTATAGCAGCCACTTAATATTGTGAGTATAACTTTGCTCAAGGCCTAAGAAATGATTTGCAAGCTAAGACTGAAGAATTAAGAACCTTCTAAAATGACTTTGTTAACTTTCAACAAAACTTAGCATACTATCTAGACCATAAATGGGAGAACCATCTTAAGACTCAAGAAGCTACCATAAATGAAGTTCGAGAAAATTTGGCTATGGCCGAAAAACAATTATGAGAACTCATGAATGGAGTAAAGGCCGTTTATGAAAAACCTAGCGAAACTAGTCAAGCAGATCTAGACGCACCTCATATTTTGATGTATGTTGATAAAATAGACAAGAATTTTAAGACTTTAGAAGCTAAACTTACAGAAAAAAAACTCTTCTAAAAAAGATTTAGAAAATAAGAATGTGCAAGAATTAAAAAGATATATTTCCATAGCACATAGTTCTCTAATAGAAAATGCTAAAACTATAAATGATAAATTATACACTAAAATATACAAAGACCAGTTGACCCTTAGGGAAACCCTTATCAGCCAAATCAAAAGACAGAAATATTATTCAGAATCTTTAGAAAGAATTGAGAAAAAGATTGAACAAAAATAAGTGACTACTTGTAATTTAAAGGAAACCCTGTTTGTCTCCATAAAGGAAGAATCTTCAATAGGATGAATTAGAAATGATGAGTTGTACAAGACCAAAAGAGTAGCTAGCCTTACTCTTAGCATTGGACATCAAAATACGATTATCCAAAGAGTTAAAGACTCATCTTCAAACATTAGAACATAGTGGAGAGAAATAAATATTTTTATACCCACTTAAATGGAAAGAATGGGGAGAAATGGATGGAAATATGTAGAAGAATCCATTAATAATGGGCATTTTCCTCTAGTGAGATACATAGACCTCTTTAAAGAAGGATCCATCCCAAAGACCCCTAGCTACAATATGACCTATACATATCCTCGAAAAGAATTATACATAAATTCAAATCTTTGAACCATAATGGTTAAGATCAAGAGGAACATGCAGGAATTTTAATTCCTAACCTTTGGGCTCTTCCAAGCAAGGTTCAAGGACTTCATAAACCCCGGAATGGAATTAACATTCTTTGTTGCCTAGTTGACAAAAGATAGAATGATTTCCAGAAAAGTTTAGTTGGAATAGCCCAATTAGAAATGTCAGACAATATAGGACACTTCAATGTCACACCGGCATTCACAGTAACTATACCAACATCAAAATATTTTAAATCAATCTTATATGCCACAAACCACGAAGATTATATTATACTAGATGTAAAGATTAATATAGAATTCCAAAGCTATGTTAAGTTTTCCCATAATGCATTCGAAGGAATGCAACCATGTATTCCACAAGGGAGAGTAAATGAACAAATTCTTATTACAACAAATACATCAAACTTTAATAATACGTACAATATAAAGAATATTGGACCTATGAAAGAACATGCTATGACTCTCTGGCAATTACCATAATTCCAAGAAACAAAGGCTGTACAGAACGAGCTTTATACATTGCCCAAGATAATATCATAGGTAATATTAATATACAGTTTGCTCTTCTAAAGTTCAAAGCAAAAAGCATTAGAACAGAGGAATCAAGATTTAGAAACATGGGAGAATCAACAATTGATGATCCTTCAGAAGGAGAATGTAGTATGTTAAGCACTACTAGAATATTACAACATGCTCCAAACTTTAGACCAAGAAGATCTATAGACAATCATGATATTTTGTATGAAAAACCTAGAATCCAAAACTTTGGACAAGAGTTAACAAAACAAGAAAAATACACATACAAAACTAATCTTGAGAGAAGTAATCGACTAGATTCAACATGATGGTATATAGCTAATTTATGAAATATCTAAAAAGGTCCCAAGACACTAAGGAACTTTTAAGAAAACTAAAACTCCAAGAAAAAGAAGAAGAAAAATTATTTCCTGTTTCTATGGAAATTCCAAGAGGAAGCAATACTAAGATAGAAGAAACTTCTAGAAGTAGGTTCAACTTATTTGAATCTCCTGTAGCTATAAATGTATCTATTTATAGTGAAAGTGTTATTAAGACTAAACTAGACTATGTCAAAGGATTACCTACGATAGCTATAGACTTTTAAAGTACAAAGCATATGGCCTCAGTAGCCATTAAACTGATAAGTATTTACCTAAACTTAGACAATGTACATGATAGAAATATTGCCTTAAAATAAGGAGTGAATGTGCCCCATAACGACGCTTTGGTATTGATCGTCAACATTTGTAATTTTGATGTCAAGCAAGTTCCAATTAATCAAAGGAGTTCCTCGAAAGTCATGTACATGAAATCTTATAATCAATTAAGCCATTTATTTCAAGCAAGAATGTTAAACAGGTTGACTCATCGATTTATAGTTTTAGCGGTGATGCAATTTGGCCAATCTGTGTTATTAGTGTGCCTATCAGGATTGGGGAAATGGTTGTGGTGAAAGATTTTTTTGTCATGAACATTGACTCTCCATACAAGGCTATCCTCGACAGAAATTGTTTAGGGGAGATGAAAGCAGTTGCTTCCCCATTTCATCAGAAATTAAAATTTTCTACCTCGAAGGGAGTATACGTAATAAGAGGGAAGCAGGAAGATGCAAGGTTCTACTTTAATCTAATGGTTAGAGGATCGTTGTCCAAAAAGAAAGAAGCTAACCAGGTCGAGCCTATGTACCTGGATGAAAAGGCTAGTAATAAATAAGCTGAAAATAAAATTTTGGCCGAGTCTTTGAATCATAGGAAGGGTAAAGAACATGCTCAATAGCAATTACTAGATGGTTGTCCCATAGATGGTGGGGCCAGAGGGTGAACAGAGGAGAGGAGTCTCAGAAGACCTAGTTCAAGTCCCCGTAGTTAATGGTTCTGATGATAAAGAAAAGAATTTTTGGATTAGCATCAACCTGAATCCTAAAGAGAGGAATGATATTGCTGAATTTCTCATAAAAACATTGCTGTCTTTGCCTAGCAACCTTATGATACGCTCGGAATATAGGCCAATGTCATGTACCATAAATTACATATAAATCCGGCCTTCATGCTAATCAAACAGAAACCACACCGAACAGCGCTGAAAAGGCAATGGCGGTTAAAGAGGAAGTTCAGAATTTACTTAAGGCTGGTGCTATAAGAGAAGTTGAGTTCCCAGAATGGATATCGAATCCGATTATAGTTAGAAAGAAGAATGGAAAATGGAGGGTTTGTATCGACTTCACAGATCTAAACAGAGCCTGTCCGAAGGATAGTTTCCCATTACCTAGGATCGATCAGTTGGTTGACTCAGCGACTTCTCACCAGAGATTGAACTTTCTTAATGCTTATTCAGGGTACCACTAAATCCCTTTGTTCGGTCCAGACCAGGAGTACACAGCCTCCATCACCACCATGGGGTTTTATTGCTAAAAATTCATGCTGTTTGGGCTGAAAAATGCAGGGACAACTTATCAGCGGCTAGTAAAAAAAATATTATGGGACAAAATCAGGAAATCAATGGAAGTGTATGCAGATGACATGATGGTAAAAAGAAAGCTTGTGGCCGATCATGTTCAAGATTTGGGGAAAACGTTTGAAATCTTTAAGCACTACAGAATGAAACTGAACGCTGCTAAATGTACCTTTGGTGCTAGCTCAGGCAAATTTTTGGGGTTTATGGTGAATAATCAGGGTATTGATGCAAATCCAGAAAAGGTTCAAGTAGTCCTAAATGTTCAGAAGCCAACTAACCTGAAAGAGTTGCAAAAACTCACTGGTATGGTTGTCACTTTAAATCGATTTATTTCAGAATGCTCTAATAAATGTATGCCATTATTTAAAGCATTAAAAAGAACAAAGAGAATTTGTGTGGAGCCCAGAAGGTGGTCAAGCTCTGAATGAGCTGAAACAATACCTAAGTAGCCCACCCTTAATGAACAACTTTTTGTGTACTTAGCTTCCGCTAATTGGGCAGTAAGTTCGGCCCTAATTGGGGAGTATGAAAATAATCAAAAACTTGTGTATTTTACTATTAAATGTTTGATAGGGTCAAAAATGAATTATTTGCCTTTAGAAAAACTTGTACTAGCACTAATCACAACGTCTAGGAAGCTAAGGCATATTTTGATGCCCACCCCATCAAAGCGCTTAATAACAGCCCAATTAAAGCAGCCCTAAAAAAGACTAACCTATTTGGCAAAATGGAGAAGCGATCTGTTGAGTTAGGCAGATTTCACATTGAATATATTCCAAGAAGAGCTATTAAAGGCCGAGTCCTTGCCGCTTTTATTGTTGAGTTCACGGGAAACACTGAAGCTGATATAAGCAACCAGTTACCTGTCTTAGCTGGGGGGCAGACGGATGATAATGTTGACATGGTTGACTTTAGGCAAATCGAGCAAACCATAGAGCCCTTACTAGCCGAAAACCCGACCTCCTGGTTGTTGTGTATCGATGGATCATCGACAGTCGGTAGTTTGAGTATGGGCATAGTGTTTAAAACCCCCGAGGGAGGATTAATTGAGCAATCAGTTCGGTTCGGTTTCAGGGCAAGCAATAATGAAGCAGAGTATAAAGCATTGATTATGGGAATGAAAAAGTCAAAGCAACTAGTAATTTAGGATCTGAAAATTCATTGTGACTCCCAGTTGATTTCCAATCAGTTGACTGGTGAATATGCAGCAAAGACTGAACGGCTGGTAGCTTACATGAAGTTGGCACAAAGGCTAATGAAAGAATTCAACTCTATGTACATAAAGAGGTTTCCAAGAACAAACAATTCAAATGCAGACACCTTAGCGACTTTGCCTTCTGCCGTGGATTCAGAACTGAGAAGAGATATTGAGGTGGAATTTCTACCAAGTCCAAGTATAGAATTTGGGGGCCAACAGATCGTGTGCAATATCGAAGTTGATTTGTGTATTATTTGGATGGAGCCGATTATCAATTACTTGAGAGATGGGTCATTGCCAGAAGAAAGAAGTGAGTCTCATAGGATTTGTGCCCAAGCAAGCAGGTATTTGTTATCGCCCAAGCAAAAGCTGTATAAAAGCTCATTTTCGGGGCCTTATCTCAGATATGTCCACCCAAGATTGGTATAGAACATCCTCTCTAAACTACATAAAGGAAGCTGCGGTAATCACAGTAGTTGTCAATCATTAGCCCACAGAGCCACGTCTCAGGGATATTGGTGGCCATTCATACCAAAAGATGCTTTAGAATATGTTAACAAATGTGATAAGTGCCAGAAACATGCCCATATGATTCATCAACATGGCATTTCCCTCCACCTAGTTGTTAGTCCTTGGCCATTTGCAATGTGGGGGCTAGACATCATGGGTCCATTTGTGACATCCTGTTTAATTATCTCTTGCAAATTATGATTCATATCGCGTATAAGGTAGAATCGGGCTTCGGATAGACTAATTGGTTTTTGTAAAGGTTGACATGGTTCAAAAACTTCCAATGAGTCATGTTAATGTATTTGAGTATGTTAGAATGACCATAAGTCATTCCAGGTGGATCGAACAAAAATAAACTCGTAAATAGCAAGTTTCGGTCCTACGCGATTAATGGTTTTTAGCCGACTTTGAAAATCTATATCTCCTTCATCCGAACTCTAAATGAGTCCCTATTTTTGGCCACGTCTTTATCTCAATCCCCTCTACAACTTTCATGTTTTAACAGAGACTAATTCCCACTCCTTGATGATGGAAAATGCGAGCGAAGTCGGCTTGGTGACCAAAAAGCTAAAAGGGCTACCTTCAGGCCTATGTAGTCGACTACATGGAAAAGGATGTAGTCGACTACATGATATTGAAGTATTCGACTACATTGGGCAGGCGAGATTTTTTATATATTTTTTCTTCTTCTTCTTTCTCATTTCATCTCCACCACTTGAGAGCTTCTAGAAAGAGAAATGAGAGGAGATCTCAGGGGTTTTGCTAGTGATCCGAGATCACAAATCAAGCTCCTCCTTTATCCACCATCCTCTACTACTATTCATCTCCTTCTTCATTATTTAATCACCATTTCTAGGGTTTAAGGCTACAATTGGGGGAATTTCAAAATTAGGGCTTTCCGGCTCGATTTTACAACAATTCTTCGAGAGATTAACCCTCAATAAGTGGGAACAATATTATTAAATCTTATTTTTAAGTTATTATGACATATTTGTCCCAAATCAAACCAAACCTAGGGTTTTTCTACCTAAATTGCATATTCATGGGGTTCGGGTTGATTTTTCTTGTTTCTTTGCTTGATTTAGATTTAATATGAGTTTAAATAGCAGATTATACGAGAAATCCCAATTTCTACTTCTATTTCTTAAAGATTAGTATAAAAGCCCTATATATGGATATGATTATGAAATGTATACTATGGTACGCATACTTACGGTGCTGTACATGATTTTAAAAGTATATTTTGGCCTTACTCATTCCTATTGGTGATATTATTGTTGTACTTCGGCTACTAGCTTATAAATTCTGAGTTTTGTTACTTATTTAGCCAGTCTGTAACTATACTAGCTAGGATTATAAGCTTTTTATGTATAAACAAATTATTATGATCTTAAGGGGAGGTCTACATAAAACGTATATACTATAAAAACTAGTTCATATTTGGCTTAGTGCCACGTTGACGGAAACCTTATAGTACCTCCCAAATTCATGGTATTCTTAACCAAGCCACCAGTTGACAGAACTGGCGGACCTAGCCCAAGTACAACAATAATACCACTACATAGTCTACAGTATGCATATATACATATAACTGGAATGGATATATACTATTTGTACAAATACATAGGGAATATATATACACGTATATATATATATATATATCTACACATGTTGAATTCTATGTTCTTGTGATTTCATTGATTTGATAAGTTTATTATTCTTTAGATATTGTTGAAATTTATTGTCGGATGGCCACACCGTTTGTACCAGGTAGATACTTGGTTATTACCTGTAACGTATATCCTTGGTGGCTACGTGGGTTTATATTATTGCCTTCGGGGCATTCTCCATCTAGGCAGACCATGTAGGGGGTCCCTACCTTGGGGGTAGAAGAACCCGAGTTAGATCGCGATCCATGTGCACATGTTATGGAAATCCTAGATGTGACATTTATATATGATTAATAGATCTGGTCTCGGTGACTTGGCATTTTCTGTATAAGATGAGAGCATTTAGCCTCCCGATGGATGAGAGAGGGGATGTAGTCCTAGGGTTTATAGCTTTCCCGATGGATGAGAGAGGGGATGTAGTCCTAGGGTAAGCTAAGGCTGAATACTCGAGATATGAGAAATTAGTAGATGTATTTGATCATATTTCGGGTAGGGGAAGCATTTATATGCATCTCATGACATGATTTCTTTGCATAGGCAAATAAGAAGTACATAATATATACATCTATACTTGTGAAATATGATATATTATAAGGATGGATACCTTACAGAAATGCTCCACATAAATAAAACTATTTTCACTATATTGCATAGCGTGGTATGCATGGTTTCTAACCTAGTTTCTTATACAAACCCATATAGTTCCCACTGAGCCCGTTTGGCTCATTCCCATTTTTCAAAAAATAGGTTTGGCAGGTATTCCTTGGGGACGGTGTGCTTACGAAGTCTAGATAGCTCTGAAATTTGGATTACCAAAGTCGTTTGGGAGATGACTTGTGTCTTAGTCTTTAAAGTATTCATATTATATTGTATTGAATTCTTAAGCCATTTATGTAAAGTTTTTATGAGATAAAAACCTCATTAGAGGAATTACCTTGTACCGAAATGTTAATTTCCATTTGATAAGAAATTAATAGATGCGGAGACAATATTTTAGTTAAACTTGTGTTTTGTTTGACAGGAAATGGTTTTATTGATATTACAAGCTCCACATGCCAAAATTTTCCAGAATATATGGATTTATTAGTAATTTCCATTTATGTAAGTTACGAATTCTATACTATAACAACCACCGTAGCGTACGACACCGTAACTAACCGGGTCTCGGAGGAGAAATTCTCTAAATGGGATTTTGGGGCATCACACCATTTCCTCGGGGACCGGGCAACAAGAGATATCTCTTAGTCGATACATATTACTTCGCTAAGTGGGTGAAAGCAGTTCTGGTGGCGAGAATTTCTGAATCCAATGTCAAAACTTTCTTATGGGAGAAAATCGTCACCACATTCGGCATCCCGAGGGTATTAGTGTTTAACAATGGCATATAATTTAAAAATCAGAGGATCGAAGAATTCTGTAATTCTTTTGGGACCAGGCAACACTTTTCCAGTGTATCATATCCTCAAGTCAATAGGTTAGCTGACGCATCAAACAAGGTCATTCTGGATGGCCTGAAAAAGAGATTAGAAGAAAGAAATGGAAGATATGTGTAAAAGCTCCCTTCAATGCTTTGGGCTTTTTGCATAATGCCTCGTCAATCAACTAGCGACACTCCTTATTCCCTAATTTATGAAACTAAAGCAATCATTCTCTTGGAGATCGGTTTACCTACTCTGAGGATGGCATAAGTTGAAGTAGAAAATAATGATGAAGCTCTAGAAGAGGCATTGGACTTTGTCGAATCTAGAAGAGAAGCTCCCGCAATCCACTTGGCAAATTATCAAAACACTTTGGTAAAGCAATACAAAGTTCACAAGAAGCCTATAGAATTTAAAGTTGGAGAATTGGTCCTGAGAAAAGTACTTGGCACGGCGATCAAACCTAGCCATGGAAAAGTTGGGCATAATTGGGAAGGTCCTTACATGGTCACCTTGGCCAGTTGGATAGAATCCTAATATTTGCAAGACCTGAACGGCTATCTAGTGTCGAACCCTTGGAATATAGCTAATTTGAGGAATTATTATCACTGAATATAATTTTAAGGATGATTATTTTTGTACAAATTGGTTCCAATTAATAAAGTAAATATTCATTTTAGATCCAACCATTCTCATTTCTCTGAGACCTTTTAATTTCTGAAAGTCAATTTGAATTCACGTAAGACCTTATATTCTAAGGCAGCCTAATAAGACCTCTCATTTCAAGAGGGAAAATAACAAGACCTTTCTTGGCTAGACAATCCATTAAATAAATGAGCTATTTTTGTAAAAGGCAGATATTTGAAATAAGACCTCCTTTATGGAAGGCACCTACATAAGATCCTGCTCGGCAAGGCAATAAATTTTAAATAAGACCTTTCTCTAACAAAGGCAAATTAATAAGATCTTAAGTGATCGAGGCAGCCGGTTAAAACAAGACCTTTCTTTGACAAAGGCAAATTAATAAGATCTCGAGCAATCGAGGCAGCCGATTAAGATAAGACTTGTCTTTAATGAAAGTGGATTCGTAACACCTTGCTAACCCAAGGCAGTCGTTGAAAATGAAACACAAATTTTAGATAAGACCCTGCTTGGTAAGGTAGTTAGATTATTTAAGAATTCTAAGATTCGAAATAGATCTAACTTAAGACCTTCCATTTTATGAAGGAAAATTTTATGTTCGTCCGATTAGCTCGGCTAAATTCTAAAGACCTCTCTATGAACAGAGGCAATCCTTATCACAAGTATATAATGACGAGTCATAACTTTCAATTAAGCTCGGTAGAGGTCCAGTTTATTAAGTTAAATCGTTTATTCAAGATTGTTCAGTTATGTATTATTGTGATCGACTAGTACATCATTATAATAAAGTGAAAAACAATATAGTAAAGAGATTCGAAAGAAAATAAATGTTCTTCATTAATTCAGAAACATGCATATATGGAGGGGCTTCGTGGCCTAATTACAGTGAAATTCATTACTGATTACAATAAAGCTTACTGCTATAAAAAACAGATACAGTACAACTAAAAGAAAATTAATAAAAAAAAAAGAAACAGACCAAAGAAAGAAAAGAAAATGGAGAAGAATGATGAGAGAAAACAGAAATACAAAAAATAAATAGAAAAAAAGAGATGGGGAGTTGATAAACGCTTAATATTGTCAATCATTTGCTCATTTTCGGAGTTGTTTGACGCGTTTATTTCTCTAAAACTACTCAGTTTGCCAACTTATTTCGCGATTAGTCTCGTAGCACTTTTGTATTTAAGAATGGTTGGAAAGGCATATTTTTGTGTTTATTTTGGTGTCTTTAGATTTCAAGAAATATTGTATTTAATACAATACTGGAATTTTCCATGGACAAAAAGAATTCAAGATAGTGAAATTTTCCATGGACAAAAATAATTCAAGAAAGTGGAAGTCTCCATGTGATTAAAGAGCATCCAAGAAAGAAAGTCTCCATGTCCATGTGATTAAAGAGCATCCAAGAAAGAAAGTCTCCATGTCCATGTGATTAAAGAAAGAAAGTGGAATTCTCCATGTGACCAAAGAGTATCCAAGAAAGTGGAATTCTCCACCAAAAATAAACAATAAAAATAAAAATAAAAAGCATTGTTTATTATTTTAGCATCCAACACAACTCTCCTATTTATAGTCTTCATTGTTGTGTTGGAGAGAAGACTTTTATTACTTGTCATTTCTCAATTTATAAAGAGTTTGTAATAGTTATTTTTCTAGAGAGAGAAATGGAGTTCACTTTGATAATTCTTGTCTCTACATTTAATATGGAGTAATTTCTTTGCTAAGGCTAAAAGATGAAGTTTGCAATGCATTAATTATGTAAGTTCAATTCTCATTCCTTTGTTAGTATTGTTAAATACTTTTTGAATCCTTCATCTTCTCCATATTTTCAGCCATTCATAAGCTAGTAAGATAATTTTCATATGATGATTTGACTTTGTATGCCTTGTATACATAGATCTCAAGCATTAATGAGGAGATGATACACTTGTGTATTTCTTACTAGCCTATGTCCATTCTTTCTTTGAATGAGATACTTTTCATTGCCAAGCATGATTAGTCTTTGATATTCATGGAAACACCATAAATTTGAGATTTTAATCTTTAAATACTTTAATGATATGTTGAGTGCTTTCTACACTTTATGTGATTTTGAGACTCATCATTTTCTTAGTTAAAGTGTTGCCAAAGAGGATCTTTTAAATTTATGTCATAAACAACTTCATTAATCATTTTAAGGATTCAATTTGTATTTATCAAATAAGTCTATACAGGACGGTTTGACCTCCACCTAGACCTCCCAATCTTAGACAAATGAAATGTTATGATTTATCGAGCTAAACTCTTTGTAGTTGGCCATTTTCATAATCAAGTCATTTGCCTAGGGGAAACTAACAACGAGTTCTTAAATGCCTAGTTTAAATTTATGCCTTTTCTTTTTGTGTATTTTAAGTTTGAATCTTGGTTGATATTATATGGGAATGGGTTTCACTTGCTTCACACCCTTTGTCACAAGATAAAAATGGAGATACACTTGTGTTGATATTTGCTTACATCCTTTCTTTATATGGCATTTATATGGGAATGGGTTGCTTTTGCTCCACACCCTTTTGCTTAGAAATGGGTAAAATATTCAACACTTAGGAATTGCATTGAGAACTTTGAATGAGATTGATTTTACTTAACTTTGCAAAACAAATTAATTCTATAATGCCTTAGCCTTTTCTCATCTATTATTACATCATTTTAATTTTTATTACAAAACTTTAAAATCAACAACTAAAATCAACCAATCATATTCTCTTAAACAAGAACACACTATGTATATGGATCTTTGACACAATCATTCTTAATCACAAATAGTTCTATTCATCAATAGTGGAAGAGATAAATCTTTCAAAAACAAAAGCTCAAGAACTTTGTCAATTTTGAGCACTTTTTTTTTTAACTTTTACTTGGACTTTTTGCTAAATTAGCTCAAGGTGGTTTGCATCTCTATGGAGGGCAGCGGTCTCACTTTGTAATTTTGCATTTATAACTTCTTCTTTTTTCTTTTTTTTTTAAATGCACAAAGGAAGCTATTCACCCCTTTTCCATATGGTAACCTTTGCCTATCCTTAATATTAGACAAAATGACTTATGAATTTAGTCAAGTGAAGCTTAAAGTCAATATTAAGTTTAAAAGTCATCCAAGTTTTTTTAAAAAAAAATTTAAGTGCCATGCACGTGTCCCCTCTAAGGAGGATCTTTTCGAAAGAGCTTTTATTGCATTTGAACATTATTTCTCTCTACACAAGATGAAAATCACTCTATGTGATACCAAAGACTAAATCAAACCACAACATTATGCATATTCATAGGAAACTACAAGGCTCAAGAATCTAAATGAAGCAATGCCATGGAGATTATCACTCAACTACCTATCCAAATTAAGAATTTCATGTCAAAAACCATCAATTCAAAGACAATTCTAAAAAAAATTATCATCATATTTCAAACTTCGATAGGATGGTAAAATTGATCCTAGCATGGAGAAAATTAATATGAAAGAAAGCATGCTTGAGAATTTGAGATTTAAAAGTGCTCACCCCCCAACTTAAAGTTGGCATTGTCCCCAATGCTTTTGAAGACCACGAAAAGTGGGCAAATTCTTAAAAAATTGCTTTCCAATTTCTCCAAAAAAAAGTTAGAATTAATTTCAAAGCTACAATATAAAAAAAATATAAGAAAAACGGGTTAACATTAGTCCAACATAACATGAAAAATTAAAACTCAAGCCATCACAAGTAGTTATGCTAAAATAATGCAACAACCCAAAAAGAAATAAAAATAAAAAATGGAGTTTTTTTTTTCTTTTTCTTTTTCTTTTTAATTTTTTTATAGGAAAATCACCTCCCTACAGCAGTGGACTCCAAATTTTTATTTTATCTGTTTTATTTTATATTTTTTTTTTGTTTTTTTTGTTTTTAGGAAAATCACCTCCCTACAGCAGTGGACTCCTCGAAATGCCACCCTTTTTCTTTCGCCGAATGGTGCGACCTCTTGTCGGATCTCCCTTCCCCTTTTCGTGCTATTATCCCTTCTCCCTCTTCATCTTCCTCAAAACTCAATCTCTTTTTTTTTAATACCATCATTCTTCCAACGCCATTTTTATAGTTTCTCTTACAAAAATAACCCGATATCATGTCGAACACTCACCGTTATACAGGTCGTCCATGTGTGGCTTGTGCTTATAGCCACAAAAGATGTCCTCTATCTTGCGAAAATGCAAGAATTTTTCCAAATGTGATTGATCGTCAAGATTATCACACGATTTTCACTGTTTTTGGGGTGAAAAACGTTGCATCCTTTTTGCAAGATATCCCCGAAGATCAACTTTTTGAGGCTCTTAGTTCGTATTTTCTTGAAGCCACGGCGAGGATTGAGAATCCCGTTAGAGGCTGTACTTCTCTCCTTTCTTTTTTTGAAGAGAAGGTGGAAGAGTTACAAGAACAGGTGACGACATTAGAGGCTTGTTTGGAAAGGGGATCTTCTTGTGCTAACCCATTATGCTCCTTTGCTCCTCTTGGAGATTCCTCGAGGTTCGCTTTGTCGGCAGAAAATAACTTGCCTGATGTTATTCCAACTGCAATGAATCTTCCAGAACCCGCTCCCGAAAGTTTTTTAAGGCTCCTTACGTCGGGAGAAGAGATTGCACCTGAGATCCCTCTGCCTACCGTGAATCTTATAGAAAACGGGGCTTCTCTGACTGAAGTGAATTTGCCGTCACTTCCGAATCCGTTCTATGATCAGCCTACCTTGGACGCCGTTTACCATGCGGCCTCGGACGGTTTTTTATCGCAATCTTCGCAAGATGATTTTATTGCGGGTTTTGCCGAAACAACGGCCCCTCTTTTTGAGTATTCTTCTTCTGATTTAAGTAGTATTTTGAATTTTGGTACTGACGATCTTCAGATTCTTCAGCCTTTTTTTTGAATTATTAGGAAATGTGCACCTCTAGTGAGGGCTTTGTACAAATGTTTAGATGAGAAGATCAATGTACTTTTTTTTTTTTGAATTTTCGCAAGATGATTTTTTTTTGTGGACTTATGCGAAGATCAATGTACAAATTTCCGGGCATAAGCCCGGAAGGGTGATCTCGAATAAATTTTTTTTCACCAAAAAAAATAAAATAATAATAATAATAATAATAAGTAGGAAAAGTAATTTACAAAGAAAGAGAATACTTACAAAGTGATTTTTTTTTTTACAAAACCCGTAATCCGTCTTTCGCCATATCCCCGGCAACGGCGCCAAAACTTGACACGCCGGAAATGCTTCCGTGCTTAGGTACCCAAGTGCAGGTTGTCAAGTTATAATACTTGGTAAGTCCAAGTGTCGAACCACAAGGATAGTCAGAAAGACGATGTGGTGATTACGAGTCCAAGGCTTTGTTTAAGAGAATATGATTGATTGATTTTAGTTGTTGATTTTAAAGTCTTGCAATAAAAATTAAAATGATGTAATAATAGATGAGAAAAGGCTAAGGCATTATAGAATTAATTTGTTTTGCAAAGTTAAGTAAAATCAATCTCATTCAAAGTTCTCAATGCAATTCCTAAGTGTTGAATATTTTACCCATTTATAAGCAAAAGGGTGTGGAGCAAAAGCAACCCATTCCCATATAAATGCCATATAAAGAAAAGATGTAAGCAAATATCAACACAAGTGTATCTCCATTTTTATCTTGTGACAAAGGGTGTGAAGCAATTGAAACCCATTCCCATATAATATCAACCAAGATTCAAACTTAAAATACACAAAAAGAAAAGGCATAAATTTAAACTAGGCATTTAAGAACTCGTTGTTAGTTTCCCCTAGGCAAATGACTTGATTATGAAAATGGCCAACTACAAAGAGTTTAGCTCGATAAATCATAACATTTCATTTGTCTAAGATTGGGAGGTCTAGGTGGAGGTCAAACCGTCCTGTATAGACTTATTTGATAAATACAAATTGAATCCTTAAAATGATTAATGAAGTTGTTTATGACATAAATTTAAAAGATCCTCTTTGGCAACACTTTAACTAAGAAAATGATGAGTCTCAAAATCACATAAAGTGTAGAAAGCACTCAACATATCATTAAAGTATTTAAAGATTAAAATCTCAAATTTATGGTGTTTCCATGAATATCAAAGACTAATCATGCTTGGCAATGAAAAGTATCTCATTCAAAGAAAGAATGGACATAGGCTAGTAAGAAATACACAAGTGTATCATCTCCTCATTAATGCTTGAGATCTATGTATACAAGGCATACAAAGTCAAATCATCATATGAAAATTATCTTACTAGCTTATAAATGGTTGAAAAAATGGAGAAGATGAAGGATTCAAAAAGTATTTAATAATACTAACAAAGGAATGACAATTGAACTTACATAATTAATGCATTGCAAACTTCATCTTTTAGCCTTAGCAAAGAAATTACTCCATAATAAATGTAGAGACAAGAATTATCAAAGTGAACTCCATTTCTCTCTCTAGAAAAATAACTATTACAAACTCTTTATAAATTGAGAAATGACAAGTAATAAAAGTCTTCTCTCCAACACAACAATGAAGACTATAAATAGGAGAGTTGTGTTGGATGCTAAAATAATAAACAATGCTTTTTATTTTTATTATTTTTATTTTTATTTTTATTGTTTATTTTTGGTGGAGAATTCCACTTTCTTGGATACGCTTTGGTCACATGGAGAATTCCACTTTCTTTCTTTAATCACATTGACATGGAGACTTTCTTTCTTGGATGCTCTTTAATCACATGGACATGGAGACTTTCTTTCTTGGATGCTCTTTAATCACATGGAGACTTCCACTTTCTTGAATTATTTTTGTCCATGGAAAATTCCACTATCTTGAATTCTTTTTGTCCATGGAAAATTCCAATATTGTATTAAATACAATATTTCTTGAAATCTAAAGACACCAAAATAAACACAAAATATGCCTTTCCAACCATTCTTAAATACAAAAGTGCTACGAGACTAATCGCAAAATAAGTTGGCAAACCGAGTAGTTTTAGAGAAATAAACGCGTCAAACAACTCTGAAAATGAGCAAATGAATGACAATATTAAGCGTTTATTAGAGGTTAGAGAGGAAGCAAAAAATAAGATGGGAAGGGAGATAATGGAAGTTGAGTTTGAAAGGGGAAGGACACGGCGAGATCGTTTTCGCCTTGTCATCTCTCAAACCCCACCGCCCAGTTTCTTTCTTTCTTCTGAGACATACACGAAATTTGCCTTCAGGTGATTGTAGCGCCGAGCTAGGCAGTGGTAGCAACCTTTCAGACAGCGGTACTTCCTCTTCAGAATGATGAGGTTTCAGCCATGGTGGCCACATCCTCCTCAAGTAGACGACCCTCCTACTAAGGGCTTCCCAGTCTATAGTAGGGAAGGCTGCATCGGACATGGTTTTGTCGCGGTCAGACATTGTTGGTGGATTACAAAAGTTTTGTTAAAGAAGTCCTTTAAAGATTTGAATTTTTGATGTGATAGAAGAGAACAAAGGATAATATGGTTATATAGTGATTATGGGTCCTAGGGTAATTAATGTGTCCCATCATGAAGAGTCACCATTATTCATTACCTCCTCCTTATGATGCGTCGCGTGGGAAAGGCAACCGACGATCGGTTGGCAAGTGACCAATCGCTGAACGGCACAGAGGGGAAGGAGATTATCAACTGATGTCACATAACAAAAAAAATTGCAAAAAACCACTAAGTATCATTCCCACTTATAATTTACTAGGAGCAATAGGTGTTGAACGCCGAACTCAATTGGCCAAAGGGAATACTACTAGCCAGAGCTACTGGCTAAGTATTGTTCAAAAGAAGCTCGTTAAGGAAATCGGGCATAGTGAGAGTTTACATTTAGCAAGAGGATTAGTTCTCATTCAAAAGTTAATAAATTACATAAGGTGGGGCTTCGTGGCCCAATCTTTACAAAAAGAGATAAAAGAGAAAATCAGGTTTGAGCTTCCTTGGCGATGGAGCCTCCATCGGTGTTATGATCCTCGGCCTCAACTGCAGTGCTTTCGGCATTGGCACCTTCAGCTTTAATTTCTTCTATAGCTTCATTTGTTTCCCTTTTCCCTTCATCGGGTGCCTGCGGTTGTCTGGAGAACAGACTTAGGGGGCAGAGAATTGCCTAATCAAATAGGTCATCTCCCTCTGGAATGCTTGCAATTGTTAAGCCGAACTCATAACTAGCCTTATACACCATCTCCTTGAGCTCCATCATTTCTTCAGCTACATGCAAGAGGCCTGATTGTAGCCTTGTTCTTCGGCACTCGCCATTTCCTCTTCATAACGAGACTTAAGTTTGCTAATTTCATCCTTGACAATTTTCTTTTCTTCTTCCCTGGCCTTCTTCACAACTTGATATTTGCACTTGTCGACCAACTTAAAGGAGCTTTATAGATCGGTTAACTAGTTTTGAGAAACTTGAATCTGTTCCTCCAAGTTAGCCTTGGTCTCATTAATCGATTTTGCTAATGCATCGTGATCGGCCTGAAGTGTAAAAAGCCTATTCTTGGCCTTGTTGGCCTCTTCCTCTCCCCGGTCCTTGCTACCATGGCTGTGTAGTCTTTTTCCTCCTTGACATAGCGAGAGATCAATTCAGTAAAGCAAGAAAATTGTTAAAAATAAAAAAATAATAATGGCAGGAAATGATTCAGAATGTCTCACTTCGACAATACGCTGGAAACTCTTATATCCTAGCTTTGAAGTCCTGATAGTCTTTAATCTTTTGTCCTCTTCAGGCAAGATCAAATTGGTCGCTAATGCATGCCCTACTTGAGAGCTCACCATAGCAGAGTCCTTGACGTTCACTGGCCTCTTTTCATGAGAAATATATGGCCAAGGAATGAAGGCTTTGATAAGGATGTCCTTTAAAGGATTATTTTCCTCAAGAACGGCCAAGTCTGTTTGAGCAGGAAAACTGACCGTTTTTTTGGCAATCTCAACTTCTTATGTTTCATTATTGATCTGAGGGGAAAGAGTTTGAGCAATGTCCACATTCCTAGCTGAGTTGAATTATAGAGTTTTTTCCCTCTTAGCAGGAGCTCTAGAACGAACCAATTTCCTCCTTTTTGACGAAGGAGAAAACTAGCTCCCAGAATCACCGGTAGCCGATGGGGCCCCACCCTTATGAATCATGGCATTCATCATATCAAAGACTAATCTTCGGCCGGCCATGTCTTCTAAATTAAGGACCTCTTGGGATCTAGGAAGAGAAAGGGACTGTTTTCTTCTTGACATCTTACTCATATTAGAATCATCAATCCCTTCAAAAAGTTCCTTGATCATGGTATCAAACTAGGAAGTCTATCCGTTTCCTCATCTAAGATTGCTACCGGTTCACCTTGCCCCTTGAAAATCGAGATACCAACTCCAAGTTTGGCTAAGGAAACCGCCTTGGCAATTTTAGAGATTCTGAGAGGGCGATTGACGGTAAAAAAGAGACCTCAACAACCGATGATGGCTCGACGACAGGTTCCTTGCCTTTATTTTTACCCTTACCCCCTTTCTTTTTCTTGGGGTTGACGTCAGTAAATTCTAGATCGGAGGATTTGTCGGTCTCGTGATATGGCCAAATTGGGACCTAGCTGCAGCCCCCAGCTGCACGCCCTAGCCGCACGCTCCAACCACAGGTCTCAGCCGCACCCCTTGCGGCTACCTTCTTTTGGAGCGTTTTTGGCAAAAATTTTCTTATAAATAGGACCCTTAGGCTCTCATTTGGGATCATCTACACTCAATAGAGTTCTTAATAAGAGGAAGGTCTGTCAAGATTATTAGAGAGTCTTTTCTGAGAGAATTTTTAGAGAGAGAAAGTTAAAGAAAGAAAGTCTAGAGAGAGGAAGGAGCAATCAAGGCAAGGTTCTTATTTCTTCTCTTCAAGCGCATCAGGTACGTCTTTCTATAACCTTTATGAATTTCAATACTGCATTTAAATATCATTTTTAATATAGAAAATAGATAACTTGTAAAGAAGTCCACTGCTTTCAAAATAAGTCTTTTCTAAAGTTTTACAAGAAAACTAAAATCTGTTTTGACACGTTTTCAAAACAAAACAAAAATACAAAAACAGTTTCCAAATAAGTGGAACTACAAGACTCTGATTTCATTCTACAAATGAATGCGTAGGCGCTTGCAAAGCTCGAGTCCGATTTCTAAATACTGTTTTAAATTGAATTTATCTGGAAAGGACTATTCTGAAAACAATTTAAACTATTTGCAAGATATCTAAAATAGGAATTAAACACATGATCTATTAAGAGACCGAAAAGGCGAATTGGGTGCCTAACACCTTCCCAATTCGAAACGTAGTTCCCAAAAATAAACGTATGAAAGATGACTCATTTCTAAATTATCCTTCGTACGATCTTTTATTTATTTTCTTATAAAATAAACTGGTGACTCTACAAAACACGTTTTCCTTCAAAATAAAGCAAACCGAGAACGAGGATTTCATCAAAAGTCGGGTGTCCGAATTCTCACATTAGCCCCTCAATTAAGGAAGGAGAGAGACTTCAAGTTCCATTTATCCTCGAATTCACTAAGGAGATAGAAATACTTGATTTTATTCAAGCCGAGAGTAAAATTGAACCGATTATTCAACTCAGCTATTCCTAAATTGATCCTAATGACATTGGGCATTAATTGACACAAGTAAAACCCAGTGTTTGTTAGAAAATCCATAAAAAGAGGATCTAAAGGTAGTTTGAGCCTAGCGGCCTTAAAAAAGGAAGTGCAAATAGGGTATTGATTTTTCGGCATGGAGCCAAGAACGCTATTTACGTAGATCTTCCTTTTCACCACACTCCCCTCTAAGTTACACCTCAAGGGATGTAAGAATCCTCAAATTCTAGCCGTTTGGCGTCAGTAACCAAGGTGTACTTTCCATTTCCCATGGTGATTGATCGTATGAAAATGATAAAGAAAAAGACTAAAAGCTAGGGTTTACAAAAGCAAACAGGAAAGAAATGAAGAAGTTTGAGACTCAGGGAGACTTACAGAGATTAGGGTTCTACCGAAGAATAAAATGTTAAGTGTAGTACGCTGATAAATGCCAAAGAGAAATTTTTAGAGGAAACGAAAACCTAATGCTCGAACGAAGAAGATCAAGATAGAAAACAAATAGTTCCTGAAAAGAAAAAATACCTTTTATAATTTCTCTTCCTTTACTTTCAAATGGCAGCTTTCCTTTTGGAAACTTGAGCCCATGATAACCCCTATTTAATGAGATTTGATGGTTATTCCTATTCACACTTAACTGGAATGAACCACTGAGGGCATGTGAGAATCCGCAAATGCGACCCCCGGGTCTCGTCCCCGTTCGTTGGGCGTCTGAAACGTCGGAAAGGATCCTGTCGTTCCATTTGCTTGGAGTTGTTTTGATAATTCATATCGGGTGTCCCTCTATCCTGTTTCTAGGTTCAAGAGGGTTCATTCAGAGTCACCAGTACGTTTTACGAGAAAACGGACAAAAAGGGTTATGTAAAGGGAAAGGCTACAGATAAGCCTTTCTTTTACACGTTTGTCTACGAAACCAGGATTCTATAGGGTTCGAGAACTATATTACGGTTTGGGAAGGTGTTAAGCACCCATTCTGCCCTTTCGATCTCTAGTGGACTTATATGTTTATTCTATGTTGAAAAACTTGGATGCTTTTATTGACAGTCTACTACTTTTTGAATAAAGACCCTAATTTTTAGGGAAAGTGGGAAAGGGTATGAAAAGACTTTGTGTTCCAAGATCCGATGTTTTGTTTTGAAAGATGTAAGTACAAGTGACAAAAGTTGTATTTATTTTAAAGAGAGTCTCCCGTATTATTTCTCAGATAATGACAGCTTTCTCGAGTTTTGACTTCTTTTATAAAAGTTTTGGATCTCTTATCAGAACTAATTTAATATGGAATCATGACTCTTGAGAGGAGAGTTATCAGACACGTCACAGTCTATAGAGAAGACATGATATGTTGATTTTAATTCCTAGATAAGTCTTATCAGTCCGGGTTTTGAAAACAGAATTTTATACAGATGATAACATACTTACTCTTCTGGTTTTGCAAATAGTTTTATCAGGGTCTTTTGTTTTGAAGGCGGTAGACTATTTATAACTTGGCAATAAGTTTATTCAAATAAAACGTGGACAAAACAACAGAAATAAAACAAGTACACAGATAAACCTGATTTTCGGGCGCGTTAGGAATCTAACACAATCCTGTTGCCACTTCCCGACGAGAATAATAATAAGAAAGAAAATATAATACGGCAGAGATATCTCTGGCGATAATAATCTTCTCCTTCTTCAGATATTTCTGAGAATTCGATTCCCGAGACTGGACACGTCGAGTGTCGAGAATAGATTCGATCTCTTCAGAAATAAGACGATAATCGGAAATGCTTGTTGCTGATTTCTGCACTATTTTCAGGTGTTTTTTAGCTCTGATCTTGCCATGATGTTGCTGTCAGGAACCCATGGGCGTGCTGGCTTATTTATACTGACGAAAGGGCATATGTCGCGCGACATTTGGCAGTATGTCGCGCGACAATCTTAACTGTCACGCGACATTTACTTTAATGATGATTCTGACTCACTGCTGAGTCAGAAAGTGGAGTGGTGGGGTGTTTGTCGCGCGACATGTCCCTGGAGAGGGTGAATGTCGCGCGACATACTGCTTTTAATGATGATTCTGACTCACTGCTGAGTCAGAAAGTGGAGTGGTGGGGCATTTGTCGCGCGACAAGTTCCTGGAGAGGGTGAATGTCGCGCGACATACTGCTTTTAATGATGATTCTGACTCACTGCTGAGTCAGAAAGTGGAGTGGTGGGGCATTTGTCGCGCGACATGTCCCTGGAGAAGGTGAATGTCCTGCGACATACTGCTTTAATGATGATTCTGACTCACTGCTGAGTTAGAAAGTGGAGTGGTGGGGTGATTGTCGCGCGACATGTCCCTGGAAATGGGATTGTCGCGCGACATACTGGACTGTCGCGCGACATTTCACTTTAAAACATGTTTGTTTTGGCCACCAAACCCTTTCGGGGCAGTTCCGGGTGTTCGGGTGAGTTCAGGACTCAAAAACAGTACTTTCGAAGGTCGTTAGGGTTCTTGCGGGGGTCACGGATCGGGGTGTCTACAGGGCACGACTCATGGAGATAGCTAGCCCACATAAAAACTATATTGAGTTTCACAGCTGATGATGATGACTCAATTCTGGAAGACCAAGCGTCCAAGTTCTGAAGATCGACATAACCTGAATACTTGGGGGCAAATTATGGGACCATGAAACTGGTGCCACTATTTGGGCCGAACATCTCGGGACCAGCCCAGTGTTTGTGGAGCAAGTCATCGAGAATAAAAAATATTGAACACGCAGCCGAGCAAAGTCTCCCAACCGAATAAAGCCACAAGAATCAAAGATGTAGGGATGCCAATATGAGCGTTCCACCCAATATGGAGAAGACACATGTACTAAGGGAGTGCGATCAACGCCTGTTGCCGATATGGGCATTTAGACGATTGTTAGTTTGACACCTGTAAAGTACAAAAGTTAGTTATGGATAAAGTGCATTCTTTACATGGAAAGGGTAATTTTGATAAACAAGTTATACCATTTATAGTCATTTTACTATTAACCTAATAAGCACATGTGCCCTACTTCTATACGTATAAATAGAATGGGATGGGTCACCTAGAAAAAAGAGGAAGTTTATATATCAGTTTAACCATTCATACTTAATATACTCATCTAAATCAAGCCATTAAATCTTAGTAGATAACAATACCACACACAAAGGGAGGACGTACTGCCGGATTGAGAATAATAGCCACCGGAGGAACCTACCCCACAAACAAAAATCCTATCTCTCGTTACTATAAATTTTCTATTTATCACCGTTCACACAAGTGGGTGTGATTATTATCTTTACTAAAATTGGGCCAGTTTCGTCTCTGTTGGGCTCGGTCAGATTTCTACCACCCACAAAATTCATGTTTTTAACTTAAAAATTAACCATAGTTCTATCTCACCATTTTAACATTTTAAAATTTTTAAAAGGGTGCTAGTAAAAGCACCCTTAATAATTAGTTTTAACCACCTTTTATAAAAAGTGACTAGTTTTAACCACCTTTTATAAAAAGTGACTAGTTATAAAAAGTGCTAGTTATATCATATGTTTTTTTTCTTTTAATAACAAACTTGAAAATAATTTGAGACAGATTGAAGTAGTAGTAGTATTAAGCATTAACAAACATAACAATCTTTTGATTAAGATGGATGACAATAACGATGAAGATGATAATGAAGAAGCAACTACCATTACAACAACATAAACACACACACACGCATATATATATATATATATTAATATTATTCTTGTTTTTTAGATAACAGATGTATCAAAATAAAATAGTTAATTGAATTTTTTATAATGTACTATAATATTCTACAATGAGCACTACATGATTATTTTCATCAATTTCAATATGGGTGTCCTGTTGAGGTAGTAGAAAAATAACAATTGTCATTGTGCATCAATGATGTCATCGCCTACATGATGATGTCATCGCTTACATCGTGCATCGATGATGTCATCGCTTACATCATGACGATGTCATCGCTTACATCATGACGGTGTCATCGCCTACATCATGATGATGTCATCGCTTACATCGTGCATCGATGATGTCATCGCTTACATCATGCGTGGTAGGTGAGAATGAATATGAACCCTTGGATCATGGTTGGTGGGATTGAATATGGACCATTGGATGTATTTTGTAACTACTATATATACCTCTCCATCCTACTCCATTTGATCATCAAGCCAAGAATTAACAAAGCTTGGTAAAGAGAGGTCTAGAGAGAGGTTAGTGTTTCTCCTAAATTAAGAGAGAGTGTAATTGTTCTCTCCTTATATTTAGAGAGAAGGTGTTGTGTCCCATTTTATAAATTAAAATCCTCTGCCATTTGCCCGTGGTTTTTCCTTCAATTCAATTGGAGGTTTTCCACGTAAATTCCGTGTGTCTATTTTTCTTCATTCTCTTAATTTTACTTTAGTTGTGTGTGAGCTTCCATTCACCAATTTCATAACAGTGGTATGAGAGCGCCAGGTTCATATCTGATTTTATACTAAAATCAGTTGGTGAAAAGGAGGCACGTTCTACGATGGCAACAGAGTATGAAATTGAGAAGTTTAACGGGAGTAATTTCTCGTTATGGAAAATGAAGATTAAAGCAATTTTAAGGAAGGACAATTGCTTAGCAGCAATTGGAGAAAGGCCCGCGGAGATCACTGACGATGGCAAGTGGAACGAGATGGATGGCAACGCAATTGCTGACTTGCACTTAGCACTAGCCGACGGAGTATTATCTAGTGTGGCAGAAAAGAAGACAGCAAAGGAGATATGGGACACACTAACAAGGTTGTACGAGGCAAAGTCACTACACAACAAGATCTTCTTAAAAATAAGACTTTATACTCTTCAAATGGCGGAATCCACACTGGTGACCGACCATATCAACACCCTGAATACTCTATTTTCACAACTTACAACGTTGGGTCATAAAATAGAGACTTCTGAACTTGCGGAACTTCTACTCCAAAGTCTGCCTGATTCATATGATCAACTCATCATCAATCTAATAAATAATGTCTTGACTGACTATCTAGTCTTCGACGAACTTGCAGCAGCAGTTCTAGAGGAAGAAAGCAGGCGTAAAAATAAAGAAGACAGACAGTCAAATTCACAGCAGGCGAAAGCACTGACGATGATGAGAGGAAGATCATCAGAGCGTGGCTCTAACGAGAGTCAGAATCGCAGTAGATCAAAATCAAGGAGTAAGAAGAATTTCAGGTGCTACAATTGTGGCAAGAAAGGGCACATCAAAAGGGATTGTAAGAAAAGGAGTGGAGATCCTGAGTCATCAAATGCTCAAGGGAATGTGGCAAGTACCTCAGATGATGGTAAAGTTCTATACAGCGAAGTAACACCGAGCATAGAAGGCAGAAAATTGTTCGCTGATGTCTGGCTCTTAGACTCAGGAGCAACTTGGCACATGACACCTCGGAGAGAATGGTTTCACACGTATAAACCTATCTCTGGAGGATCTGTCTACATGGGTAACGATCATGCCTTGGAGATTGCCGGCATTAGTTCTATCAAAATAAAAATGTTTGATGGAACAGTTCACACCATTCAAGATGTACGATACGTTGAAGGCCTAAAGAAGAATCTACTGTCATTGGGACAAATAGATAATCTCATATGCAAAACCCATATTCAAGATGAGATCATGAAAATTGTCAAAGGCGCGCTTGTGGTGATGAAAGCAGAAAAAATAGCTGTAAATCTGTACATGCTCAAGGGAGAAACATAACAAGAAGGAGAAGCATCTGTTTTATTAGCAAGTTCGGTAGAAAAATCAACGATGATGTGGCACCGCAAACTTGGCCACATGTCGGAACGAGGTTTGAAGATTCTCGCAGAACAAAAACTTCTCCCAGGGCTCAAAAAGGTATTATTACCATTTTATGAGCATTGTGTTACTAGTAAGCAGCACAGATTGAAGTTCGACAGTTCTAATGTTAAAAGCAAAGTTATTTTAGAACTGATTCATTCTGATGTTTGGCAAGCACCAGTTTTGTCCCTAGGAGGTGCAAGATACTTTGTATCTTTTATCGATGATCACTCCAGGAGATGTTGGGTGTATCCAATCAAAAGGAAGGCAAATGTGTTTGAAGTTTTCAAAGTATTCAAAGCGCGGGTGGAGCTTGAATCTGAGAAAAGGATCAAGTGCTTAAGGACAAACAATGGAGGAGAATACACTGGCGATGAATTTGATAACTTCTGTCAACAAGAATGTATTAAAAGGCAGTTCACTACGGCGTACACTCTGCAGTAAAACGGGGTGGCAGAGCGGATGAACAGGACTCTTGCAGAAAGAATGAGAGCCATGTTGAGAATGGCAGGACTACCCAATTCTTTTTGGGCAGAAGCAGCCAAAACTGCCTGTTATGTGATAAATCGATCTCCATCAATGGCAATCGAGTTAAAGACGCCAATGGAGATGTGGACTGGAAAGCCAGCTGATTATTCTTACTTACATACATTTGGAAGTCCTGTCTATGCTATGTACAATGCCCAAGAAACGTCAAAACTGGATCCAAAATCTAGAAAATGCATTTCCTTAGGGTATGCTGATGGAGTTAAGGGGTATCGCCTGTGGGATCCCACTGCCCATAAGGTAGTAATCAGCAGAGATGTACTATTTACTGAAGATAAACTACAAAAGAAAGATGAATGCGATAGCACGCAGAAAGAAAATTCAGATACTACAACAGTTCAGGTGGAGAATAGTTCAGTACAAGAAAATCCAACTTCTTCTGAAGATACACCAGAACACGAGATACAGGAACCAGCCCAGTCTGATGTCATAGAAGTTCAAAGGTCAACTCGCCAAAGAAGACCACCAGCTTGGCAGTCAGAATATGTTACAGAAACCAATATTGCATACTGTCTTTTAACGGAGGAAGGTGAGCCAACAACTTTTCACGAAGCTACAAGTAGTTCGGATGCATCTCTGTGGATGACAGCAATGCAGGAGGAAATTGAAGCTTTACACAAAAACAAGACGTGGAAACTAGTACCATTACCTAGTGGACGTAAAGCTATTGGTAACAAATGGGTCTATAAGATCAAACGTGATAGCAATGATCAAGTGGAACGGTATCGTGCTAGACTGGTGGTAAAAGGATATGCTCAGAAAGAAGGTATTGATTTCAACGAGATATTTTCTCCGGTGGTACGACTTACGTCGATCAGAATAGTTCTTGCTATGCGTGCTACGCTTGACTTACATCTAGAGCAGTTAGATGTGAAAACTGCATTTCTTCATGGAGAACTTGAAGAAGAAATTTATATGCTCCAACCACAAGGTTTTGCTGAAATAGGCAAGGAGAACTTGGGTTGCAGGTTGAACAAATCTCTATATGGTCTCAAACAGGCGTCGAGGTGTTGGTATAAGAGATTTGATTCCTTCATAATTAGCATTGGTTACAACAGGCTTAATTCAGACCATTGTATGTACTACAAGAGGTTTGGTGGTGATAATAAATTTATTATCTTGCTGTTGTACGTGGATGACATGTTGGTGGCAGGCCCCAACAAAGCTCAAATCCAGGAACTGAAGGCACAATTGGCTAGGGAGTTCGAAATGAAGGATTTGGGACCAGCAGACAAGATTCTAGGGATGCAAATTCACCGAGACAGAAATAACAGGAAAATTTGGCTTTCTCAGAAGAATTATTTAAGGAAGATCTTGCGATGCTTTAACATGCAAGATTGTAAGCCAATCTCAACCCACTACCTGTTAATTTTAAGTTATCCTCAAGTATGAGTCCTAGCAATGAAGCAGAGAGGAAGGAGATGTCTCGAGTACCGTATGCATTAGCAGTGGGAAGTTTAATGTTCGCTATGATATGTACAAGACCAGACATTGCACAAGCAGTGGGAATGGTTAGTCGATACATGGCGAATCCAGGTGGAGAGCATTGGAGTACAGTGAAGAGGATTCTGAGATATATCAAAGGAACCTCAGATGCAGCTTTATATTATGGAGGATCAGGATTAACTGTCAGAGGTTACGTGGATTCAGATTTTGCAGGAGATCTCGATAAAAGAAAATCCACTTCAGGCTATGTGTTTACAATTGCAGGAGGAGCTGTAAGCTGGATATCAAAACTACAGACTGTGGTAGCTTTGTCTACAACAGAAGCAGAATATATGGCGGTTACACAAGCTTGCAAGGAAGCAGTTTGGATTCAAAGGTTATTGGAAGAGCTCGGGCACAAACAAGAGAAAATCACTCTATTTTGTGACAGTCAGAGTGCCTTGCATATTGCAAGGAATCCAGCCTTTCATTCCAGAACAAAGCACATAGGAGTTCAATATCACTTCGTCCGAACAGTGATAGAAGATGGAAAGGTGGATATGCAAATGATTCACATAAATGAGAACCTAGCAGATGTTCTGACCAAACCGATTAATACTGACAAGTTTGAATGGTGTAGATCCTTGTGTGGTCTAGTAAAAACGTAAGCATGCATAGAGCTGGGAAATACGGAATGATGGAAGGGATACAAAGATCTCTCGGTTGATTATTTTAATGTGGCAAATATTGTTAAAATCATTTAAGCAATTATTTGCCAAGGTGGAGATTGTTGAGGTAGTAGAAAAATAACAATTGTCATTGTGCATCAATGATGTCATCGCCTACATCATGATGATGTCATCGCTTACATCGTGTATCGATGATGTCATCGCTTACATCATGACGATGTCACCGCCTACATCATAATGATGTCATCGCTTACATCGTGCATCGATGATGTCATCGCTTACATCATGCGTGGTAGGTGAGAATGAATATGAACCCTTGGATCATGGTTGGTGGGATTGAATATGGACCATTGGATGTATTTTGTAACTACTATATATACCTCTCCATCCTACTCCATTTTATCATCAAGCCAAGAATTAACAAAGCTTGGTAAAGAGAGGTCTAGAGAGAGGTTAGTATTTCTCCTAAATTAAGAGAAAGTGTAATTGTTCTCTCCTTATATTTAGAGAGAAGGTGTTGTGTCCCATTTTATAAATTAAAATCCTCTGCCATTTGCCCGTGGTTTTTCCTTCAATTTAATTGGAGGTTTTCCACGTAAATTCTGTGTGTCTATTTTTCTTCATTCTCTCAATTTTACTTTAGTTGTGTGTGAGCTTCCATTCACCAATTTCATAACATGTCCGACTTTCCGTGCTATGTCACATTCAACATTTACTAATGAGGGACTAACTGTGTGTAGTAATTTTGTGGTGGTTTAGTTGGTTTTAAAACATTCTAAAATACCTACCTATTATTTTCTAGTAGTCTAAACTCAATGGTTCTAATAATATCTTGCCTAGGAATTTATAAAATCCAAGTTTAATGCTTTTTACATTGAAATTGAGTTAGGGGCCAAGCTTCAGTTAAGTTAATTGAGTACAATAGTATTATATATGCCGCAATTTAAGTATATAACTTCTAGTGGTTTCTTGCTAAAGAAAGAAAGAAAAGAAAATATGTATTTTTTGGGTGCTCCAATTGCTAAGGGTGCTTTTACGAATTTAAAAATTTAATATGGGCGCCTAAATAATGGGGGTTTAAATTGGTTTTTTAGGGTGCCTATACTAACACTCATTTTAAAAATACCTAAAACTTGGTGTCACATTTTTACCTCTTCTATTAGTTTTTACAACTTCCCATAGTCTCGACCCATACGCCTAAATAAATTTCAAAACTAATCCATTCACATAATAAAGCTTGAAAAGTATATTTTCACTATTTTGTACCAAAAAGTTTTTTTCCACACACTTCTCAAATTGATAACGTAGTGGAGGCTTATTATTAACGTTGAAGTTAAAAATATAAAATAAACATGACAAGTTCACTAGTATTTTGATGAGTTAATTACATAATTAATCACCCCTAATGTTCATCACTTGTCTCAATTTGATCCATAAAGTTTCAAAATGCTGAATTTTCTACTCAAGTCTCACTTTGCCCCAAAAGTGGACAATCCCTTCAAAAGTTAACGGAATGTGTCATTTGCTCACCATGCGTCATTCTAAAGTTTACCATTTCTGACCTTGTCCCATGAAGTTATAAAAAAAATAAATCAATTTTCACCTAAAAGTTTCATTTGCGTCTCACTTTACCCCAAAGTTGATAATTAGTTAAAAAGGTGGAAGGAATGTAACATGTGCACCAACTAAGAGGGCCAAAAAAGGAAACCAAATCCTTAGAGCACCTCTTTGCTCCTCCGTGCTATCTTCTCACCCTATCGAATCTACAATCCTAAACTGCCTCTTCCACAAGCCTACAATCTTCATCTCCCTCCCTCCCCTCTCTCTCTGCCGCCTTCTCTCATTTTCTTATCTATCTTGAATCAGAGCCCCTGAAATCCCTCATATTCTTGTTCGCCCTCTCATTCCTCTTTTGCCCTTTCACCCCTCCTCCCTCACTGTCGACATCATCCATGTTGGACTTGGCCCTGAGCTCATCCAACACATGTCGTCCCACAATGAAGAAACCCTAAACCTCGTCGATTTGAATAAGAAATCGTACGATTGATTAATCAAAAACTGGACAATTTAGGGTTTAATTAGATAATAGCTATCTTTAGTAATACGATGAAGGTGAAAAAGAGTCGAGATCCAGATTTCGGTTCAGAAATTACAATTAAATTCAGTGGTTTAGAGTTTAAATCAATTATAGTGCTAATAATATAATGGAAGATAAAAAGAGTCAAAATCTGGATTTAGATACTGGGAATGAATCTACATGGCTATTTTTGGTAAGGGAAAAAAGTGGAGCGATGCGGATTTGGAGTTGTTAAAAGAGTACGAGAAAGTATCTGGTGGGAAAAGTGTACAATGTTGATTTCCTCTTTTGTCCCTCTTAAAAGATCATGTGGTAAGCACATAGGACATTATGTCTACCTTTTTAATGGGCCGTCCATTTTGGAGGTAAAGTGAAACACAAGTGAAATCTTTGAATGAAAATTAAGCATTATTGTAACTTCAAGGACCAAAGTCAGAAAAGAGGTAAAGTTGAGAAGGTCACGTGGTGAGTACAAGGTACAATCCCTCAACTTTTTAACCGGTCATCCAATTTTGGGGTAAAGTGAGAATCATGAGAAACTTTTTGATGAAAATTGAGCGTTTTAAAATTTTATGGACCATAGTGAGATAAGTAGTAAACTTTAGAGATGATTTAACTCTATTTTGAAAAGCTTTGATATTAAAAGGTAAAAGGTCAAATTAATGATAATATTAATCATTTGTTACATTAGTCTTGGCATTTTATTTTATTGTTTGTTTTGTCTGAACTAGTCTTAGTAGTAAAAGCAAGTTTTTCAACACACTTCTCGATCACAAGTTGATTAGGTTGATAGAATTTTCAACGCACTTCTTAAACAAAACTAATAAGTTGCGTGGACCAAGATATATAGTGCAAAGAGAATGCATGTGATAATTTTAGAAACAGGCCAGGTACAACTCAAGCAAATTTAATTTAGTTTACAAATTTTTATTACTATTAGGTTTCAGCCTATATATGCATTTTTTAAAAAGACCCAAAAAAGTGAGGCCCCTAAGCGACCGCTTGAAATGCGTGTAACTAGGATTGGCCTCGCTTCATATTTTCTAAATTATTATTAATTTTATATATATTTTTAATTAGATTTTTAAAATTATATTCAAGTGTTGACTTACTGGCACTAACATGTATATAGATCTATCTTAATCAATTACAAGCCACTAGGGTCACTGTTACCGTCTTCAAGTAATTTAAACGTCAATGAAGTTGGTTATAATTAATGAAGAGCTCTCATGTTCGAGTCCTAGCATCTCCACTCCATTTTCCTTCCTCAATTTGAATACCAAGTATATTTATAATGGCTCGTACTAAAAAAAACATACTATCCAAATTTCAATACAAAAAATAATCCAACGTAGAATATAATTGATGAATTAAACCAACAAAAAAACCACAGAACAATGATACAATACTCATTATCACAGCAACCTTCTTAAAGCTCTTCAACAAAATTCTTAAGATTCTTGTAGGAAGATCCACCCTCTTTAAGAGCTTCCCTTGCCAAAACCTTCCATTTTGAAGCGTTCCTCCTCAATTCATCCCCCTTTTCGCCACCACCCATCACCATTTCGACACACCTACTGATCTCACCACTCTCAACTACCCCATCTTCATTAGTCCTCACCCTCACCCCACTCCCCCACACATCCTCAATGAGCTTCGCATTCGTCGCTTGATCCGTCCACTTTGGAAACGCCACCGTTGGCACACCACAACTCAGGCTCTCCAGCATTGAGTCACTACACCAAAATAGAGAATTAGTAACGGCTACATTTTTTCATCAATAACGGACTATGTCTGTTACTAGCTTGCAACGGTCTAAAGTTTGTTACTAATTGAAATAAAACTGTTACTGAATTTAATTAATAAATTTTGCTCATATTTTTAACTCTGTAACGGAACTTGAAAAGCCCAGTAATGTTATAAAAGCGTTGGTGAGTCTTTAATATTATTATTCAAAATTAAAAAGTTATTTATTTTTATCCGCAAAACGTAAAATCCTAAAATTACCCCCCAAAATTTTCATTCTCTCTCTTCCCTCTCTCAATTCACCATTCCCGCTCACAAGAAAACCCCCAAATCTTCTTCTTCTTTGGTCGGCAATGTTCTTTTCTCGCCAAGATCAAGTCAGCAGTGCTCTCCTCTCGCTGGGATCAAGTCGGTTAGTCGTCGTTCGCTGATGGTATTCTCCTCCTCCTCCTCCTCCTCCTCCTCCTCCTTCTTCTTCTTCTTTATCTCCTTCTTCTTCTTCTTGCTTTCCAAAACAAGTTCTGAGCAATAAAATGTTTCGCCTTAATCTCTATTTCTCACTCGAAATATAAATATACAGGTGTATATGTATATATTTCTCTATATGTATGTATGTCAAGCTTAAAATTGGGGAAATTAGCTATAAATCTCGCTTCACAGCTGGTAAATTCTTCACTTGGTACTTTTCTAACTTCTGTTGTGTTAAAGAGTTTCTATGTTACTTAATACTTGATTTTGGAACCTAGGGTTTTGAGAACATTAGGGTTTCAAGAGATTACTGCTTTAATCTGATGTTTATGTTGTTGGATATATCTGATTATTCATTTTTTTTCTCTTTCTTTAAATATTATTACCTGATTGAAGTTTTGGTTTTTGCTATTTTTTTTTCCAGGTTTTTCATTTGATTGTATTGATTCAGTGTAATCTTTTGTTGATCTATAAAATTTTCACACTTTACCGAAAAAAAAGAAGAAGAAAAGAGTTGTAATTTCAGGGGTTCTTCTCTTGGGTTTAATTGACTTTGTTATTTGGAAGAGGATTGGGAAATGGAGAAAAGGTAATAATTATCTAGTTCAATTTTTTCTACCCAACATGTCATTCTTTAGTTAGATTATTTATTTCGTTATTGCCATAAAAAAAAAAAAATTTTTGATAAAATGTCTCATTTACAAATTTAGTCATCTGCATAGGCAACCACTTCTGGATGTCTTTGTCATAGTTTTTCTATTAATTAATCGGTTAATGCAAGTTTCTACATGCAATAACTTTGTTCACCACAAAAATTGCAGTTTCTATCATTCAGTGGATTTGTCTTTGTTCTTTAGGAGCAGTACATGTATTATTGAATCTTTTGTGGTTGTATTATTAATAGCAAAACTCAACATCATTGACCTTCTCTATCTCTATCTGTGATTTACTGGTTTCTTTTTTTCTCTTTATTATTATTTTAAACATCATTTCTATTATAATTATTATTTGAATACCACCTTCGATACTGCTATGAAAATTCATGATTAAATGTTGATCCAAAAAGTAACATTCTATCTTTCCCTTATGTTAAGTTGGCATAATGCATACCCTCTATCATATATCTTGTGATTTTGTTTCCCAACGAATAATCTTATTCGCACGCTAAATTGCTAATTGCCTAGCAAATTAATACAATATAAACCAATTATAACATTTATATTTTGGTCCTATTCATAAGTATATTTTTATTATATTTTAATACAATCTATAAAAAGTATTAATAAATTAAAATCTGGGCTTTTTGAGTAATGTCTGAATTCACAGGGTATGTGGACAAGAAAAAATAGTAGTGAAGAAATTCTCCAAAGATTCAGGCCAAGGCCTCAAAGAGTTCAAGAATGAAGTCATTTTGTACTTGAAACTTCAGCATCGGAATCTTGTTGGGCTGTTTGAATGTTGCATCCATGGAAAAGAGAGAATGCTGATTTATGAATACATGCCCAACAAGTATATTTTCTTGTCATCAATAAAATACACACATTCACACACTTATATATTTCCTTGGATTTGGAACAATTTGGTCATTGTTACTTGAATGTTCAATTCATCTGTCTTTTAGGTGTCTTCAAAGGACTAGAAGAACTCAATCCAAGGAGGAGGAAATTTTTTGACATCCTTTACAACTAGTAATTTTTTCTTATTTTCCCACTTCTCATTATGATGTTTTAGTCCATTCATCTATTTTTTTGCAGAAAAGGATAAAAGTATAGCATATTTTTTACACTCATGTGCCTTCACATTGCAGCAAACTAAATTGTACGAAGTTAGGCTATAACATAGAAAAGCATCACCATTGGCAGATCTTCTGGCCTTTAGGAAGGTTGTAATTCTACTTCAATAATGTTTCTTGTTTGGATTTCATGTTCATTTATGTCTTGTTCTTAAGTATTTCTCCCAATTATTTCTTAAAATAAAATCTTATTCATGAATGGCAGTTCACCAATTCTGTTCTATGATATTTCACACTCAAGGTCCAATTGATAAAAAGTTGGGAATCATTGGAAAACGATTAAGTTTCATGAGAAGTTGGAAAAAGAGACAAGTGATTTAATGATATGTTCCTTTATTCCATGGAAAAACCTAAAAAATAACATCATATCTCACTCGTCTCTTTTCCCAGCTTCTCATAAAAATTGGTGTTGTTTTATATCATTTTCCATCTTTTTATCGGAGGCACCCTTTTCCCTAAAGTCTATCACCGTAGGTGCCAAAAATCATGGGGCAAAATCCACTTGCAAATCCTCCACGTGGTGAACATGTTAGCATCATGTCCATTATATATATATATAAAGAATTTGGCTTATTTACTGATGATGGTTTTTGAGTGAATGTTTCAATAATCTTCTTGTTAGATATAGGTGTATGGTGACAGCTTCAAGTCAATGCTGGTGTTAGTAGTGATACCACATGAAGCTAACACCGAAAGGTGGGCACATGAAAACGGCCACAAAGGTTTCTTCTCTGACACTATTGAAAATGAAACTAGGTAAGTTTTGACACTATTGAAAACGAAACTAAGTGTGTTTTGGGAACCCCCAATTCCAGTTACATTCATTGAGCGTGTAAGAGGGAACTTGCGGTTGAGTGGATATTCTGCATGTGGACGAGATGGAGGTGTTCAGCTTCCACTGGAATACGTAGAGGGTATTCTTTTGGCTACATATCTCTATCTTTTCTAAAGTATTTTTCTCTTGATAAGTGGAGCTTATTTATCATGTTCATGTTTTAAAAATCCAGCATCTTTTATTTATTTTATCCAAAGGGTGTTGCTGATGCGGACCTAGTTCTTTTGGTGACCACAAGACCTACAACTGGTAACACCCTTGCATAGGCAGTAGCGTGCGAACGTGATCAGTAGGGTCGTGCAATTGCTGGTAAGTTTTATATGGATAATGCTAAGTTTTGAATGTCTATTGAACCCTATCATATGTTGCAAAGACAACATTTGATCAATTAGTGGCACTACTTAATTTGCAGGACATGTAAATGTTGCTCCTTGTCACCTCACTGCCGAAGCGGAAACTTTACTTTCAGCTACATTGATACATGAAGTGAGTTGGCTTAAATTTTTTATGCAATGAATGTTCTACAAGCTAGCTTTGTTACATTTGATTAACTAGTTTGGACCTTTGCTCAGGTGGCACGTTCTTGGATTTGATCCACATGCGTTTGCACATTTTAGGGATGAGAGGAAAAGGAGGCGAAGTGGGTTGAAAATCTTATCTAAATCTTTTGGGACACAAGTATCCTTTCTCGAAAAGAAACAAAAATAAAGTAGAAGAAGAAACAACACCCTGATAAAGCCTTTGATTAGCAAGCATTCTCTGAGAATTTTACTGGTTTAGAGCTAGAAGATGGTGGAGGGCGTGGCACATCATGTTGTTCATCATTTTTCTTTGTTACTTACCCTTGCAACTTTTGGAAAAGGGCATTTCATTACAACACATTACATTTATCTAAGTGTACATATAATAGGGAGACAGAGGGTTATTGTCCTATTGTAAATTAGGTGATGCCTTGAAGGATGAAATATTGTCATCAATGCAATCACAAATTTAGTGATTGTACTTAGTATTTGGATGTTTTGGTTTTTATTTATTAAACTTTCTATTTGTGCTTGGATACTTTAGTATTTAGTGATTGGATAATTTTGTATTTAGTGCTTGCGTTAGGTAACAAATTTTACCAGCTATGTAATTTATTCAAGTTGCAGGATTCTAACTGTAAGGTGCACGGAATTGAAATATATATTTTTTTCAATATTTTGTGGTAGTAACGGTTTTTATCCGTTACTATATTTGCAACACTTTAATTAACATTTTAAAAAATGTTACAAGGTTTGTAATGGTTTGTGTTTGTTACTACAAAAAATTTATTTAATAAAAAATATCATACAGTAACGGTCTTTTAATTATAGTAACGGATAAAAAGTGAGACAAAAAATAATTTATTAACGGTTTTCATGACGTTTGTAACGGTTAAAATCCGTTACAGATATAATTATAGTAACGAACATTTAATAATTTCAGTAACAGTTATTATCCGTTACTAGCACAACTGCCACGCCTAAACAGTAACGGTTTTTATGCGTTACTGAATTTATTAGTAACATAAAATGTCTGTTACAAAATGCTTGTTTTGGTGTAGTGAGTTCCACCCACAATGCGTCACAAAACAACCCAATGAAGGGTGTGACAAAACCTCCAACTGCGAACACCACGGCACTATCATCCCTTGTTTCTCCAATTCTTCCATAAAACTAGGTTTCGCTTCTGCTTTATTTTCCTCTTTCTTGTCATCTGCTCTTATCACCCATAGAAATGGCCTCCTAGACTCCAAAACTGCGCACGCAATCTCTTCCAACTGCACGTCTTGTAGCACTAAAATACTTCCAAAGGATATGTAAATGACCGAGGATTCAGGTTTTGAGTTCAAAAACTCGATGTAGCTAATTGATTTTTGAAATAAGTCGCCTCCAAAAGAATTGTCTGAAGGATCTTGGCCGTCCGAAAATGCAGATGGAATCAACGGTCCGATTCCAATCATTTTTAATTTAGCAACTGCTCTTAATGCCTCTGGTTCTAATGCATCAAAAGTGTTTACAAGTACTTTAGGATTTTTTTGCTCATCTAATGTTTCTATTTGTTCCTTAAAAGATTTGATTGCATGATTGTACGGATTCGAAGGTAAGACAAACGAAGGGAGGTCGCGTGCTTTGAGTAGGGGCAATCCGGGTAATTCAATAGACCAATTTGGATCACTCCCATTGGTGCTAATGATTTCTTCATAGCCATTGAAATAATAGTGGAAGATATCAAGGACAGAAGCTGCTTGAATCCAAAGCAGTGCCGACGGTACGTGTAGTTCGCTCGCCACCTTGGGTACCCAAGTGAGGAGGAGCGTGTAGATCACGCAGCTGATCGGACGGCCGTCCTTGGTGCTGGAGGAGATGACTTCTCCGACAGCTTGGGACCCGTGGGTCCACATCTCGGACTTGAAGTGGTCGGCATCGTCGACGCCAAACTTGAAGCCATCGTCGTAGCCGTCAGAGAAGGTGGCAAAGGTTAGGCCGAGGGCCTCGACAGCGGTGGAGATGCGACGGTGGGCGGATACGCTAGTGGCCAAGGTGACGTGGACGCCCAGTTGGAGGAGGCGCTTGGCGAATTGGAGGGAGGGGTTGAGGTGGCCTTGGGCGGGGAATGTTACGAGGAGGATATGGGGTTGAGGCATAGTGGTGGTGATGGCGGCGCGTGTCGTTGTCTAAATTTTGAGGGGCGTGGGTTGAAGCTTTAAATAGGGGAAATGTGGGTGTGAGTGAAGAATAAGGTGGTGGATTTGCGTTCTCAGTTTGAATACTACAAAAGAGGATAGGGCATATATTTATAGTAGTGAAAATCGTTTAAGGTTTTACTTCTTATGCCATCCTCGTCATGTCTTAGTCAGATTGATTTAGAATAATTTTAATAAATTATATATTTAAAATATTATTAATTAATAAAATATATATAATAATTTTTTTTTAAAATTATATAAAATTGAGTTTGCACTTTTTATTTTTTAAAATATTATTATGTACTTGTTTTTATTTAATATTTTAAAATTTTATGAATAAAATATAAGAATATACTCGTTAAAATTATAAACACATCACATAAAATAAATTTGCAATAAATTTTTTGATTGCACATCACAAAACACAATCTTCGGCAAAGTTAAGTTTGCACTAAGTCAAAGTCCTAATTTAAAACACAATTGATAAATAAGCCCTTGTTTTATAATAATAAAAATAATGATATCTAGGCCCTTATGTCTAAAAAAATATTTTTCGTTGATTGTTTTTGCAAAAAATATTATCACACAAGACCTTTTATTTTATTTCCGGTTAATTTAATGATTTAAAAATAAGGTAGTATTATTGTTAAGTAATTATTTGTATTGTTAAATCAATATATAATTTTAAAATTATAGAGTACAACTTTTCAAAATAGTACTATACTTTGTTTAATATAATATTACTTTTGCAATATGACTATCCTAAAAATAAATATTGTTGACAACTTAGTTTAACCCGAATTTAAATGTTACTTGTACGGCTATACCATTATGAATTAAGCGTCTTTTTTTTTATTAGCAGAAACACACACACGTGATTCAGAGACCCAACATGATCCGTATTAAAATCGGTAATTTTAGTATGGCTCGAAATCGGATATAAATCAACGCACACACTTCTACAATCGATGTGAGATTCCCAAGGACCAGTTCACCCGCCGCAGCCCAATGGGCTTCACCTTGCGGTAATCCTCACACAAACTGATTCTTTAACAAATTTTGGTATTGACAACAGTGTTATAATTTGATGGCATCTTTCTTATTCAACTTGAGTTGCGTGGGAGCATCTATGGCAAGGCATTTATTACGAAATAGATAGCCACATGAGCAATGTCCATCACAATGACAAAAGAAATATATATATATATATATTATTTAAATTGAACGGTGTCCATACCATCTTTAGTGCACCTCGACTAATTATCTCCGCTCCGAGAGATCCTAACATGCATTGCAAGGTAAAGAGTGTGGCTCAAGTGGATAATTAATTGAAAGTGTTGGGACTCAAACTTAGAACCTCACGACCCTTTCTTAAGTTCCAAACACTTGCGACCTTATAATCAACCATCAGGCCAACTCCCGGAGTTGAATTATATATATATACACACACATTTATTCGTTTACCTGACCTTCTAAACGGACGATTCTTATTTATTATAGCATGTATTTGGTGTTAAAACGAATAAGATATACATTTCCAAAAAATAATAATAAGATATGTACAAATTAATGAATTTAGCTATGGGAAGCATCCTTAGATCTGAGAAAGTCCCTTTTTTTTATATCCAATTTAAACCACAAAAGGTTTGCCCAACTTTTTAAAATTTATCATTCAATGTTTATGATATAGTCAAAGTTGCTTTGCACAAAAACAAAATGTGGGTGAGCACAACTTCACTTAATTGACGCAACTTGTACAAACTTTTGTAAAAAAGTAAAGAAGAGCAATATCTTAGCGCAATGTTGCTGTTTCAGATATTTGAATTACTTATATTCATGCGATTTTTTTTTTAATAAAATATATATTTATAAGAAGGTTTGAATCTTTGATCTTTGACAAAGTGATTTTGTTTAACGATTAAATCACTTAATATATTTATTTTATATTTTAATTTAAACTAAATATATATAAATAACATACATATTACGTGTACATGTAATTTAATAATTTTAAAAATATATAATATAACTTTTTTAAAATAATACTATACTTAGATAATTATTTATTTATTTATTTATTTTATTTTATTTTATTTTTTATCAGTACCGCTACTATAACTATTACGTATTTATTACAAATAGTACAACAACTATGACGTGTGTGCTTACAACCACACAGATAGAATATTAATCAGTTTCCAAGTAAAAGTCAATTCTTAGCAGGATTGCGATTGCTGTCTAAAAACAAAAATATAAGATAATATGGTACTTATGGAGTCCAACAATTCGTTTTGATAGCCATTAAAAATTGAATTTTGTAGTATGCTTAATTCTGGACTTAAATAGTTTTTTTATATAAATTTTTTGTAATGAAAAAAAAAACTTTTATCATGCATAAGATTATAAATATTGATTGCATTTGTTTTAAATTGATTGTCTATTATATATTTTGGTGTTATTTTTTAAAAAATATTAATTTTAACTTAATAAAAGGTGAAGATGTAACTTATTCTTTTTTGTGAGACTTACTATTGATTTGAGATATTCAGGAAAAAAATAAAACGATCGATTTAAGACGAAAGAAGTTTAATTTATACTTAACCTCGTGACTTCAAATAGTGCAAATTAATCATCCATGTTTGTTAATTTGTTAAGGCGAATTATTAGCTGGCTCTCTTTTTTAACGACTTGGCTTCTCTTTATTTTTTTGTCCAATTCTATTTAATGGAATCTAGTTCAAAGGTTAAATTGATGAATTTTTTTTTATGAAAGTTGGTAGAGATAATTTTTATAATAAGTGGATCATGCAGGGCTAGCTTTGGGATAGGGCAACCACCTGAGGCCCAAAAATGAGAAGGGGCACTAAATTTTTTGTATACGTAGATATAATAATAATAATAATAATAATAATAATAATAAGTATATGTTAAAAAATATTAAATAAATAAAATATCATTCCAAAAATCTTTATTTAATAAGGTAACATTCCAATAAAATGATGCAAATTTCTAAAGTCAATATCTTCATCTTCACCTATTTTCCATTGACCAAAATTAAGAAAAGCAAAGCTATGCCTATTCTTTTATTATTCTTCGATCTTCAGCTCTTCCTTTTGTAATTACCTATTGCCCTCTTGGCGTTATTTTGGAGAATCTAAAAATTTTTTGGAAGATGAAAATGCACATGAAAGTTGAAGATGCAGCATATAGGTGTTTGAATTTTCGTTGAAATGAAGTTTGCAAGCACTTTGAATTTTTAATTGTAATGTGTTTTTGGTGTAATGCAAAAATTAATTGGTTTTCTTAATATAAAAAAATAATATATTTATTTATTAGAGGGGCATCATTTTAGAATTTCGCCCAGGCCCTAAAATTGGCCGGGACCGGCTCTAAGATCATGTACACAAAATTTCGTCAAGAAATTCAAATCGTAAGTGGGCATAGTAAAAATTTAATATTTTTATTTATTTTCGACCATTCAAATTTTTAAATCATCATTTCGTCCATTCATATAAATTGAATCATGAAATTTTGTAAAGATGATCTACTCATCATAGAGATCATCTTTGCAAAGTTTCATGACAAAATTTATCCATTGAATTTTCAAACTAGATCCTCTTAAAGAAAATTATATCGAAAGATAACGAAGATGACCCAAATCCCTTTTTAGCTTTTCTATCTTAGATCATCTCCACTACTAAGTGTAATATGCAAGATATGGCTTGCATGTTGCCTTACTGCTAAGTGTAATAAGCTAAATTCGGAAGAAAAAACTTAAAGCAAAGCCACATTTGGAAGCCGACAATTTTTTACATAGCACGACACTTGAAGAATCGGGGTAGGAAAGGATGGCTTCATGTGTCGTGGTAAGCAAAAGTAATTGTGGCACGACACATGATGTGTTGTGCAAGGCATTTGGTTGCCACAACACATCATGCATGTGTCGTGTGACGTACTCCAATTTCTTGCATTTTCTTTCCTTTTTTCATTGAACAAAGGATGGTTTGCATTTGAACAAAGGTATAATAATAATAATAATAATAATAATAATAATAATAATAATAATAATAATAATAATAATAATAATAATAATAATAATGATGATGATGATGATGATGCCACAACACATGATGCGTTGTGAGAAGGGCAGCCTCTAAAATGCCACATCATGTGTCGTGTGGGGGAAAGAAAGATGCCACGATATTTCATGTGTTGTGGGAAGCTAAATTACCCACTTTTGCCACGACACATGATGCATCGTGGGAAGGGCAGCCTCTAAAACGACACAACATGTGTCGTGTGGGGGAAAGAAAGATGCCACGATATTTCATGTGTCGTGGGAATCTAAGTTATTCACTTTCGCACTGCAACTCTTCCTTAATTGACAAGCTAAATATACATTTTTACACTACATTTTTTCACTATGCAATAGAAATGATCTTAATTACCATAAAAATTATAAAGATGGGATAAGGGTACATGATATGATTCCTTCATCCACTTTAAATTGTACACTGCTTATTTTTAAATTTTAACAATTCTTAAGCTTGCTCTTTTATGTATACTTTTCATTTAAACTGCGTTAAGTGTTTTTCAAAACTCTTTGCTTTATAATTTTTTTTAAAATCTATTCATTGAGATAATCATAATGAATCAAAATCATCAAACAATTTCTCACAATATCAAAAATAATTATTACAATATCTAGAGATTTTGTCACAGTGTCCAGAGTAGACCTTGAGTTTTGACCAACCCTTGTTGAACCTTCTCTTCGAGGTCCGTACGAACCATCCTTATACTCCTTTTGATAAGAATGATTGCCAATGTTTATTTATAAAATAAAGTTGATGCAATGATTTTTAAAAGGGCCAGTTTACTAGTATTTTGAATTAAAATTAGGTTAGTCGGGGCTTAGTTATTAAAAAAATAAATTAAATTACAAAAAATATTATATATTGGCAAAGACAGTGGGAGAATTTTTAAAATGACAAATTCACTAATAATTTTAAAAGTTTGATATTATAAAAGTAAAGGGTACGTCAAAGTAATGATGATATGTATCAATCATTTTTGTACATTAGTCTTCATATTTTATTGCTTTTTTAGATCTGAACTATTCTTAGTATTGAAAGTAGTTTTTTCAACACACCTCTCAAATAAATTAGGTTAGTAGATTTTTCAACACACTTGTCAAATTGACTAGGACGGTGGAGGCTCACAAATTTTGAAGTAATAATAATAATAATAATAATAATAATAATAATAAAGCAATTTTAAGTTCCATGGACTAAAATTCGAACCCTGAATTTGTTTAAAAATTTCCATCTCTTAATTCTTTTATACTACAAATGCATATATGAAAAAATCTAAAAAATTGTGGGCCATGATATAACGGGAGTCTTAGACCATCTGAAACGCATAATGTAATTTGCCTTATTTATACTATATATGGTATAACATTTAATAGTGTAGGCTTATAGTAGTGCTGTAGTTGTTGGACCTTTTGTGTATTTAAGAAAAAACAAAACTAAGACGAGGTGATTTAATGTGATGTGATATTATCCCAAATTTCACGTAAGAGAGATATAAAATTTTTCATAGGTTTTTATAAGGTAGAATTTGCTTAAAGGTTTAAGCCTTTGGGCATTACACTTTTGTGTTATTTATTTATTAAATAAATAAAATTTATTTATTTTTTGTATTGGAATATTAAACCACTTCCAAAAGCTAACGCTCCCACATTTTCCTCCACGATTTCCCTAACACGCTTCCCACAATTTCGTCCGCGTTTTCCTCCGCCTTTACGTATTTTCCTCAAAGTGGATTTTTGGTTCAAACTTTTTCTCCTTTTAAAAGGATCAAAAATAGTTTTACAAAATATAACATTTAATTACGAAAAACAAAAAATCTTTAAAAGCCTTAGAAAAATTTTGCCTCTAGCAGCAGAAGTTTTTACCCTCCGGCAGTAAAAGATTTACCGATCCCGAGCGATTAAAGAGTGTTATTGTCGAGCGATAGATCAAAGTGCAAATCGATCGTACATATGGTATTTGGGCTGTTTCATCTTAGGGACGGCGTGGCATAATCAGAACTGCTAGCACAATTCCGGGCAGAGCCGCGAAAGGTCTTAAAGAGAGCGACTTAGTTCGCGACTCAACCCGGTGTACTCTCTACCTTTGTCTATTTTGATTCAACAGTTCATATTTTTTAACAATTTTTAAGACGATTCTTATCTGCTATTTTTGTAACTGTTATCATGGCTAATGAACATAATTAATCTTCTGCTTTTGGCTCATTAAATCAACTCTTCAAATTTGAGGGTCTGCACTTTAATAGGTGGAAACAAAAAATATTTTTTTATTTAACTCTTAAGAAAGTGGAATTTACTTGTGTTTCTGAAAAACCCATATTCTCTGATCCAATTTCTGAGGCAGATCATAAGACTTTCAAAACTTGGGAAGACAATGATTATGCCTATAGAAATCTGATCTTGAATGCTCTTTATGACGAGCTTTATGATGTTTACCTCCCGTGCAAATCCACAAAAGAAATATGGGATTCGCTTCAAAAGAAATATGACACTGAAGAGGCTGGGGTTAAAAAATACGCTGTCAGTCATTATCTAAAATTTTAGATGACAGACGACAAGCCTATTGTTACACAGTCCCACGAATTTCAGAAAATTGCACATGAGATCATTTCTGAAGGGATGAAATTTGATGAGTAGTTTCAAGTGGCAGTTTTGATTGATAAATTACCCCATGGTTGAAAAGATTTTAAAAATAGTTTGCGTCACAAATTTAAAGAGTTTTCACTTGAAAGTTTGATTACAAAATTGAAGATTGAAGAGGAAAACCGTAAGCAAGATCAGAATGATGAGGTTCTGGTTGTTTTTAACAAAAATTAGAATTGTAATCAAAATCAGAATTGCTCGAACAACACCCCTACGGCTCTGAGGCTGAACCGAAAAAATATGAAAAATTAGAACGGTGGAAATAATGCAATCCAGTACGGAAACCAGAATAGGAACAACAAGCTTAGAACCAAAACAGAAATGGCCAAGCTAATAATAACAACAACAACAGTGTGTTCTCTTGCTATCACTATGGAAAGCCTCATCATATGGCAAGAAATTGTTGAAACAAACGCCGAGTTCCTCAGGCAAATGTTATTGAAGAAGAGCCCTTGATGGCTATGATGATAAAAATTAAACTGGTTTCTAGTTTTGAAGGCTGGTGGGTGGATAGTGGTGCCTCTCACCATGTCTGCCATGATTGTGCTTTATTTAAGACCTATTCTGATGCTGTTGATAAGAAAGTGTTATTAGGTGATTTCCACACCACTAATGTTTCTAGCACAGGTGATGTCAAGTTGAAATTTACTTATGGAAAGACTGTCACCCTTAAGGATGTTCTACATACTCCATAAATTAGAAAGAATCTTGTTTTAGGTTACCTCCTCAATAAAGCTGGCTTTGATTAAACTTTTGGGGTAGATTTATTTACTCTTACTAAACATGGTGTATTTGTGGGGAAGGGTTATGCGTTTGATGGTATGTTTAAGTTAAACATTGAGGCTAATAAAATTACTTTTACTTATATGCTGTGTCCTTTTAATATTTGGCATGCTAGACTTTGTCATGTGATTAAACGTTTAATTAAGAACATTAGTAATATAGGACTGATTTTACCACTGTCACTTGATGATTTCGAAAGATGTGAATTCTGTAGCCAAGCTAAAATTATGTAAACGCCACATAAATCTATCACTAGAGAATTTGAACCGTTTGATTTAATTCATTATGTTATATGTGAATTTGATTGTGTTTTAACTCGTAATGGAAAACGGTATTTCATTACTTTTATTGATGATATCTTAAATTACACATATGTTTATCTCATGAAAAATAAAAGTGAAGCAATTGATACGTTTAAAGTGTTCATATCTGAAGTTGAAAATCAGTTTAGTAGGAATATAAAGAGATTACATAGTGATAGAGGCGTTGGATATAACTTAACTAATTTTATTAATCTGTATGCTCACTATGGAATTATTCATGAGACCACTGCTCCCTACTCTCTTAAAATGAATGGAAAAGCTGGAAAAAAAAAATAGAACATTTGCTGAATTAATAGTTGCCACTATGTTGAATTCAAGAGCTGCTAATCATTGGTGGGGAGAAATATTATTGATTGTTTGTCATGTCCTTAATCGTGTGCCTAAAACAAAATCAAATGTGTCCCCTTATAAAATTCTGAAAAATAAGTAACCTAATATTTCTCATTTACATGTTTGGAATTGTCTTGCTTATGTGTGTATACCTGATCCTAAGAGGTCTAAACTTGCTAGTCGTGCCTATGAATGTGCTTTTATTGGTTATGCAGTTAATAACAAGGTATATAAATTTTATGACATGAAAAATCAGGTTATTATTGAATCTAATGATGTAGATTTCTATGAACATAAATTCTCTTTTAAATTGAGAAATAGTAGGGGTAGCTCACTACCTTCTAACTCTATCTTGCCTGCCAGTACCGTGCACCATGATACATCAATTGAACCTAGGAAAAGTAAAAGATCTAGAACTACTAAAGACTTTGGGGCTAATTTTTATGCATACACTTTAGAAGATGGTCCATCCACTATTCAAGAAGGCTTGTCTTCTTTAAATGCTGACCTTTTGCAAAAAGCCATTAACGATGAAATGGATTCCTTATAATCAAATAGAACTTGGCATCTAATAGACCTTCCTCCTAGTTGTAAAGCCATAGGTTGTAAGTGGATACTTAAAAAGAAATTGAAACCTGATGGCACTGTTGATAAATACTAAGCTTGTTTAGTTGTCAAGGGCTATAAACAACGTGAAAATGTAGATTTCATTGATACATATTCTCCTGTGACTAGAATAACATCTATACATGTTTTGACTGCCCTAGCTTCCTTGCATGATCTTGTTGTGCATCAAATGGATGTTAAAATCACTTTCCTAAATGGGGAATTAGAAGTGGAATTTTACATGGAACAACTTGAAGGATTCAATGTTACAGGCCAAGAACAAAAAGTATTCAAATTAGATAAATCCTTTTATGGTTTAAAATAGGCTCCTAAGCAATGGCATGAGAAATTTGATAAATTGATTATTACAAATGGACTTAGAATTAAATGATGGATGCATTTATTATAAGACTAAGAATAATGCATGCACTATTATATGTTTATATATTGATGACTTGCTTATTTTTTGTTCTAATATCCATATTATTAATAATGTGAAATCCATGCTATGTGCAAATTTTGATATGAAGGATTTGGGAGAAGCCAATTCTAATTTGGGGATTAAAATTACTAGGATGAAAAATGGACTTTCTTTGGATCAATCTTATTACATTGAGAAGATTCTAAGAAAATATAATTACTCAGACTGTAAACCAGCATGTACACCATACGATCCTAGTGTGAAGTTGTTCAAGAACACTAGAGACAATGTTAGACAAACTGAGTATGTGAGCATCATTGGTAGCCTTCGTTACGCTACTGATTGCACTACGCCCGATATTGCTTTTGCAGTGAGGGTACTATGTAGGCTTACTAGCAGTCTTAGTATGGAGCGTGGTATGCTATTGAGAGGGTCATGCGTTATCTAAAAAGAACCATGAACCTAAAGTTACACTATCAAAAGTTTTTCGCTGTCCTAGAAGGATATAGCGATGCTGACTAGAATACTTTGTTAGAAGATTCCAAGGCATACATTTTTAGCATTGCTGGAGGTGCAATTTATTTGAAATCCAAAAAACATACCATTTTGGCTCAATCTACAATAGAATCTGAGATGATAGCACTAACTGTTGCTAATGAAGAAGCAAGCTGGTTGAGAAGCTTTCTTATAGATAACCCCTCTTTGCAAGAGACTGATACCAGATGTCCTTATCCACTACGATAGTACCGCAGCTATTGCAAAAGTTCAGAACTGTTGGTAAGAAACGACAGATTCGTTGTAAACACAGTACGGTTAGAGAGTTACTCTCCAATGGTGCTGTAAGAGTGGATTATGTGCGGTTTGAGAAAACTTTGGCTGATCCTTTGACGAAAGAACTAACGAGAAAGAAGGTGTTTAACACTTCAAAAAGGATGGGGTTAACGCCCGACGAGATTTGAGTCACTGTAATGGTAACGCAACCTATGGACTTGAGATCCCAAGAAATAGGTTCAAAGGGTAAACAATAAGTTACAAGTGATACTTTAGAATCATGTAGTATTATTTCATCCTTATGGAGCATAATTTCCTGAAGCGGCGAAAAGGTTAAGCATTTGCTCTTAATGAGTTCTATAGCTTTATGTGGAGCGAAGTACCGATGCTACAGGAGTACTCTTGATAAACTCATCTATGTGGATGTGGAAGAGAGGTCGCTTCTTATGGAATTTTGGGCAAATTCTCTAGAGCATTCATTAACCGGGATATAAGTACATGGCCGTAATGTGTTGGCTTTTGGCCAACACTCTTAGGGGTAGTGTGTGTTATGATTGTCAAAGATAGAGTTCAAAACTATGATTTACTCTAGTATAATCTGAAACACAAACACTACGTAAAGGTTCAAGTTAAAAAATACCTTTACTTATGCACTGTCCTATGTAATATGCTCAATTAAAAAGTTTTTCTTAAAATATAAGTGGGGGATTGTTGGAGCTTTTGTGTATTTAAGAAAAAACAAAACCAAGACAAGGTGATTTAAGGTAATGTGATGTTTGATGTGATGCTATCCTAATTCCCATATAGGAGAGATATAAAACCTTTCATGGGTTTTTATAAGGTAGAATTTCCTTAAGAGCTTAAGCCCTTTGGGCATTTTACTTTTGTTCTATTGGGTGAGGACTTGACTGAATGTGGTTCTCCACATGTGCGCTACCCGACCCGGTCCGGTCCGGTCTCGGGCTTCGGGCTGGGCTTGTGTAAAATATAATATTTTTATACAAAATACTTTTAAAGAATTTTATTTATTAAATAAATAAAATTTATTTAATTTTTTGTATTGGAATATTAAACCACTTCCAAAAGCTAACGCTCCCACATTTTCTTTCACGATTTCCTCAACACGCTCCCACAATTTCCTTCACGTTTTCCTCCACCTTTGCAAATTTTCCTCAAAGTGGTTTTTTGGTTCGAACTTTTTTCCTTTTAAATAGGTCAAAAATAGTTTTACAAAATACAACCTTCAACTACGAAAAACAAAAAATCTTTAAAAGCCTTAGAAAAACTTTACCTCCGACAGCAGAAATTTTTAGCCTCCGGTAGTAAAAGAGTTACCAATCCCGAGCGATTAAAAGAGTGTTATTATTGAGTGGTTGATAAAAGTACAAACCGATTGTCCATAGTGTATTTGGGCTGTTTCATCCTGGGGACAGCGTGGCATAATCAGAACTGCTAACACAATTTCGAGCAGAGCCGCGAAACGTCTAAAACAGAGCGATTTAGTTCGCGACTCAACCCAATGTACTCTCTACCTTTGTCTATTTTGATTCAGCAGTTCATATTTTCTAACAGTAGTGTAAAATTAGAATACGGCTACCATATTGGCTGCGTGATGTATTGTTTATCTTAGGAGCAAAAAAGTGTACGGCACGACATTCATTATGTTGTGTGATGGTGAGTGTAGATGACACGACATTCATTTTGTCGCGTGTGTGATTTATTAAAAAAATTAATAGTGTCGTTGGATATTCATAATATTGCTTCTCAGGTTTTCTGTTAACGAGGCCCACGCACTATGCACTAAATACCGCGTAGTAGGTTTTTTACATATTTTGATGCCTTTTCCGCAGTGGGACTGTCTCTAATATGTACATCAAATCTCCAATTTTACACTACAATGATACATTATACATTGAAGATGGCCTTAGGCAATCACCTGGGATGGTTATAGCTAGGGTAGACTCTACGTATCTATCAATTCAAATGCGGCTGTTTATAAAAATTATTAAAAAACTATTTTTATAGGATTATAACATTATAAAGGCATGCAAGCTGGATAAGAGGCTTAAAATTGGTAACAATGGTACTTCTAGATTCATGAAAGGCTTAATTTTTTCTTTATCACTAAATTGGGAAAGCTTGATTGCTTTGTTTTGATTAAATATGAGGGACCCAACCTCTTTCTACCTAATTCTATGGGATGATGAAACTTACATATTTTTATCTATATTTTTAAATCCCTATATCTAGTATTAAAATAAGATTCAATATTTATCTCAAAATTTCTAATTTTTTTTGGGGACTTCTTAAATAAAAAGTCTTACACTCGTTTTCGGAAATTATTACCGTATCAAATTATATGAAAAATATTTTTTGTTGTACTATATGCATTTATTATCCTTTTCATTTTTGAAAAAGAATTTTGGAATCCAAAATCTAAATATAATTATTTGTACTAAAGAGAAGAATTTATAGACTAATTTTATTGATTGTACTAATTAAATAATAAATTTTTCTTTGAAATTTTAAAAGTCAAGTAGCTTTTTAGCCTTGAGAAAATCATAATTATAATTTCCTATTGTAAAAGCCAAATCCTTCACAAAATTAGACCGAGAAAGTAAATAGAAAATTATCATATTGAGGTTTTAAAGTTTAAAAGCATGATGTTATTGTCAAAACAATTACTTTATTGACAGAACAATGTAAAATTTTAGAAGCATATGGTACAACTCCTAAAGTGGGTACGTTACTTTAATTGGGGGGGGGGGGGGGGGGGGGGGGGGGGGGTTAGATAAAAATTTGAGAGACCCGAATCAAACTAAATTGAACTGTATTTGCGATTTTAAAATATAATTTGCTAGACGTAGACTAACATCAAAATTTTCGGTTTAATTTTAGTTCGATTTCAATTCGAATTTATTCTACATTTTTTTTCTTTTAAAAAATATTATTTAAATGCCCCCCGTGACACAAATTAAGCCAAACTATAATGTATGTCTCTTCATATGCATCCAAAAATTAAATACCAATAAACGGAATTTCTATATCTCCTTTGATTGTTATGGTGTGGTCCCCTTAAGATAACTCGACTTTTCTTGTAATGAAGAGTCTTTGTTAGAAAAAGTACAATTTTGGGACATTTTCGTCAACATATATAGGCACATGGTTACAAATTCACTATTTTCAATCTTCTAGTATGGAGTTATATACAATTATAAAATATTTGTTAATTAAGGCGTATGTTACTGATTTCTTGAAAGTCGAGTATAAACATATATACTCATTTATTGATAATTGAGTAAAGTATTGTAAAGTTTATACTCAGTGTTTAAAAACTGAGTAAAATGCATCTACTCGATTATCAAGTACCTAATAAAAAGTAGAGGTATTATCTAGTATTTTGTTGGGTGTATATGTCACCAGTCTTCTTTTAGAGGGACACGCAAAAATGTATTATATTCAAATATAAAGAAAACAAGCAAGCAAATTTGAAAACGAAAGTACCCAAAAGTGATTTTGTACTTTGGCAAATTCCGGATGGGATAAGATTTATGTAACTATCCAAGTATTTACAAAGAAATTTTTGTAAATCAAAGAAGTGAAAGAGACAGCAAGAAAGGGCTACGGAGACTAAAGACGGCGGGCTATGTTTGTCAAGTGGTCAAGAGGTGTGGGAATGTAGTCATAAATTATTTTGAGTGAAGGTTTTAAAATAACAAAAGAAAAAAAATTATTTTGAGTGACGTTATAATTACTTATGAGTAAGATATTACAAACACAACTATGTTATAATATATTCACATTGTCATGAAAAATATATTTTTATAATATTCATGATAGAATTTGTGAGCGACAAATCACAAATTTTCATCACTAAAGGCATATATTTTGTGATGAAAATTTGTTTTTTCATAAATAATTTAAACGAAAATAGGTTTTTGTCACCGTATTTTCATCACTGAATGAGTATATTTTCATCTCTAAAGTTTACCATTTCTCACCATGTCCCATAAAGTTAAAGAACTCAATTTTTACCTAGAAGTTCATTAATTTGCATCTCACTTTGTCCCAAAGTTAGTAATCAGTTTAAAAAGCGGAAGGAATGTAACATGTGCTCCAACTAAGACCATCTCCAATCTACATGTTAATATTGTAGGCTAAAAGTACCATATTACCATACACTTTCCACAAAACTTTGCAGCGCGTAAGGGAAAAAAAGGCCACGTCACACCACGCGACATATTGAATGTCGCGCCAAGCAGCCATGTCATCACGCCCCGCTAGCTCAATGCACCAACCACCATGGTGAGTCACGATATTCAGTGTGTCACACCACTCAATGCTCCTGCCACACGAGGGATAAAATATCGCGGGGACAGGATCTGACCTCTCACGATGAACATTCCATCGTGGGGAGGATACGCCATCCATATGGTAGTTTTACCATTCCACTACCAATTTGCCCCACACTATTACCTTTTAGTAAGCCTAGTGCAAGGCAAAAAAAGGTAAATATATAACATATTGAAGAGTGCATTGGAGATGGTCTAATAGGGCCAAAAGAGGAAACCAAATCCTTAGAGCACCTCTTCACTCCTCCTCACCCACCCCCATGCTATCTTCTTACCCTATCGAATCTACAATCCTAAACCGCCTATTCTTCAAACCCACAATCTTCAATTCATCTCCCTCCCTCTCTACTCCCTCCCTCTCACTCTTTTTCTCACCCACACACCCACCACACACTCTATGTCTCTCCCACAATCTCTCCTTTTCTCATCTACTTTGAATCCGAGCCCCTAAAGTCCATCATGTTCTAGTTCACCCTCTCTTTCCTCTTCTGCCCCTTCACCCTCTCCTCCTTTCATCACCAGCAACATCCAAGTTACACTTGTTCCCGAGCTCGTCCAACACATGTCATCTCACAATGAAGAAATCATATGATGATATATCAAAAACAGGACAATTTAGAGTTTAATTAGATCCCAGTTGTTTTCAATAACAGGATGAAGTCGAAAAAGAGTTGAGATAAGGATTCTGGTTGAGAAATTACAGATGAATCAAGTGATTTATAGTTAAAATTAATTTTAGTGTTAATAATACAATAAAGGCAAAAAAGAGTCAAAATCTGGATTCAGATTGGGATATTGGGGATGAATCTATATAGTTATCGTCGGTGAGGAAAAAGAGTGTAGGGATGCAGATTTGGAGTTGTTGAACAAGTATGAGAAAGTACGCGGTGGGAAAAGTATACAATGTTGGTTTCCCCTTTTGACCTTCTTAAAAGGTCATGTGGTGAGCATACGGCAAATTATGTCTACTTTTTTAATAGGTCATCCATACTCGGGATAAAATGAGATACATGTGAAATCTTTGAATGAAAATTGAGCATTATTGAAACTTTATGAACCAAAGTAAGACTAAACTTGAGAAGGTCGCATGGCAAGCACAAGGTGCCCGTAAACTTTTTAACGGTCATCAATTTTGAGGTAAATGAGAATCATGTGAAACTTCGGGTTGAAAAAAGAGAGTTCTAAAATTTAATGAATCATAATGAGACAAGTAGTAAACTTAAGAGACGATTTAACTCTATTTTCTAAAGCTTTGATATTAAAAGGTAAAAGAAGTTAATGATAATATTAATAATTTTTTCACTTTAGTCCTGGCATTTTATTGTTTGTTTAGTCCGAACTAGTGTAAGTAGTAAAAGCTAGTTTTTCAACACACTTCACAAGTTGATTAGGTTAGTAGAATTTTCAACGCATGCACTTCTTAAACAAAACTAATAAGCTGCATGGACCAAGATATATGGTGCAAAGAGAATGTGATAATTTAAGAAACAGGCCAAATACAACTCAAGCAAATTTAAGTTAGTTTACAAATTTTCATTGCTTAATCATTTTAGCCTATAAATGCATTTTCAAAAAAACCTAGAAAAGTGGGGCCACTAAGTGATGGCTTAGATTGCCTGTAACTAGGACCCGCCTCGCCTCATATTTTTGAAATTATTATTAGTTTTATATATTTTTTAACTAGATTTTTAAAATTATATTCAAGTGTTGAATTAATTGGCAATAACATGTATATATGTATGTTAATCAATTACTAGCAGCTAGGGCCACTGTGACCGTCTTCGAGTAAAGGTCAACGAAGTTGGTTATAATAAAAAGCTCTCATGATCGAGTCTTGGTGCTTCCACTCCCTTTTCCTTCCCCGGTTTGAATACCAAATATATCTATGATCGCTTGTACTAAAAAATTCATATTATCCAAATTTCAACGCAAAAAAAATCCAACGTAAAATCAAATTGATGAATTAAACCAACAAGAAAGGCACTGAACAGTGATACAATACTCATTATCACGGCAACCTTCTTAAAGCTCTTCAACAAAATTCTTAAGATTCTTGTAGGAAGATCCACCCTCCTTAAGAGCTTCCCTTGCCAAAACCTTCCATTTTGAAGCATTTATCCTCAATTCATCCCCCTTTTCACCACCACCCATCACCATTTTGACACACTTACTGATCTCACCCCTCTCAACTACCCCGTCTTCATTAGCCCTCACCCTCACGCCGCTCCCCCACACATCCTCAATGAGCTTCGCATTTGTGGCTTGATCCGACCACTTTGGAAACGCCACCGTTGGTACACCACAACTCAGGCTCTCCAGCATCGAGTTCCACCCGCAATGCGTCACAAAACACCCCAATGAAGGGTGAGACAAAACCTCCAACTGCGAACACCACGGCACTATCATCCCCTGTTTCTCCAATTCTTCCATAAAACTAGGTTTCGCTTCCGCTTTATTTTCCTCTTTCTTGTCATCCGCTCTTATCACCCATAAAAATGGCCTCCCAGACTCCAGAATTGCGCGTGCAATCTCTTCCAACTGCGCGTCTTGAAGCACTAAAATACTTCCAAAGGATATGTAAATGACCGAGGATTCAGGTTTTGAGTTCAAAAACTCGATGTAGCTAACTGATTTTTGAAATAAGTCGCCTCCAAAAGAATTGTCTGAAGGATCTTGGCCGTCCAAAAATGCAGACGGAATCAATGGTCCGATTCCAATCATTTTTAATTTAGCAACTGCTCTTAATGCCTCCGGTTCTAATGCATCAAAAGTGTTTACAAGTACTTTAGGATTTGTTTGCTCATCTAATGTTTCTATTTGTTCCTTAAAAGATTTGATTGCATGATTGTACGGATTCGAAGGTAAGACAAACGAAGGGAGGTCACGTGCTTTGAGTAGGGGCAATCCGGGTAATTCAATAGACCAATTTGGATCACTCCCATTGGTGCTAATGATTTCTTCATTGCCATTGAAATAATAGTGGAAGATATCAAGGACAGAAGCTGCCTGAATCCAAAGCAGTGCCGACGGTACGTGTAGTTCACTCGCCACCTTGGGTACCCAAGTGAGGAGGAGCGTGTAGACCATGCAGCTGATCGGGCGGCCATTCATGGCGCTGGAGGAGACGACTTCCCGGACGGTTTTGGACCCGCGGGTCTGCATCTCGGACATGAAGTGGTCGGGGTCGTGGACGTCCATCTTGAAGCCGTCGTCGTAGCCGTCAGAGAAGGTGGCAAAGGTTAGGCCGAGGGCTTCGACAGTGGTGGAGATGCAGCGGTGGGCGGATATGCTAGTGGCCAAGGTGACGTGGACGCCCAGTTGGAGGAGGCGCTTGCCGAATTGGAGGGTGGGGTTGAGGTGGCCTTGGGCGGGGAATGTTACGAGGAGGATGTGGGGTTGAGGCATAGTGGTGGTGACGGCGGCGCGTGGGTTGAAGCTTTAAATAGGGGAAATGTTGGTGTGAGTGAGGTGGTGGATTTGTGTTCTCAGTTTGAGTACTACAAAAGAGGATAAGGCATATATTTATAGCAGGGAACATCATTTAAGGTTTTGCTTCCTACGCCATCCCCCTTCATGTTTAGTGACGGTGCTTTAAAATAATTTTAATAGATTATATATTTAAAAATTTATTTAGTAATAAAATACGTATAATAATTTTTTTAAAATTATATAAAATTAAGTTTGTATTTCTTATTTTTTAAAATATTATTATGTATTTTTGTTTATTTGGTGTTGTTTTAAATTTTTATGAGTGAAATATAAGATATATTTGTTAAAATGATAAACACAATATGCAAAACAAAGTTGTATTAAATTTTTTTGATTGCAAAGCACAAAACAAAATTTTGTGAAAAGCTAAGTTTGCACTCAGTTAAAGCCCTTATTTTAAAACACAATTGATAAATAAGTCCTTATTCACAATGATAATGATATTTAGACCTTTATTTCTACAAAATATTTTTTTTGCGAAAACGTTATCACACTAGATCGTTTACCTTATTTTCAGTTAATTTAATGATTTAAAAATAAGGTAGTATTACTGTCAAAGTAATTATTTGTATTGTTAAATCAATATACAATTTTAAAAGTATACATTATAATTTTTCTAAATAATATTATACCCCGAATATAATATTACTTTTGTAATACGACTATCGTAAAAATAAATATTGTTGGCAACTTAGTTTTACCTGAGTTTAAGAATTAAGCGTCATAAACTATCATTTTTTAACGAATTTTGGAATTGACAATAGTTTTATAATTCGATGGCATCTTTCTTATTCAAAGATAAGCTGTATTTAACGTCAAACGTTCTAAAAAGAAGAAACCATTACTCAACTTGAGTTGCGTCGGAGCGTATATGGCAAGGCATTCATTATGAAATAAATAGCCACATGAGCAATCTCCATCACAATGACAAAAGAATTATATATACATATATATATATATATTTAGTCTAAACCGAGCGGTATCCGAACTATCTTCTGACTAATTCTCTCCATTCTGGGAGATCCTAACATTTCTGGGTAAAGATCAAATGTGACTCAAGTGGAAAGCTGCAAGTGTTAGGACTTGAACTCGGGACTTCACGGCCCTTTCTCAAGTTGCAAACGCTTGCGACCTGATGATCAACCTTCAGGCCAACCCCTGGGGTTGAATTATATACATATACAAAAATATTTTTGTAAGAAAATATCTTAATTTAAAAATGATAAAGACTATTTATTTTAAAAGATAAGCGAATGAAATTTTTATGAAACTTAATAAAGATAATAATTTTTGTAATGAGTAGTAGATCATTGTCCCAAAATTTCATTAAAAAATTGAAACCAGAAGAAAGTGTAATGAATAGTAGTAGATCACATCTACAAAGTTTTATGACAAAATTTATTCATTTACACAGCCTTCTAAATAGACCATCCTTATTTATTACACTATTTTTGGTGTTAAAGAGAATACAATATACATTAAAAAAATGAAATAATCAGATATATCTAAATTAATGAATTTACCTCTGGGAAGCATCCTTAGATCTGAGCTAGAAAGTCCCTTTTTTAATCCAATTTAAACCACAGAAAGTTTGCCCAACCTTTTAAAATTTATCATTCAATGTTTATGATAGAATCAAAATTGCTTTGCACAAAAATGTGGGTAAGCATCGCATGTACATATGATATAATAATTTTAAAAATTTATAATATAACATTTTAAAATAATATTATATTTTAATAAAAAAACCATGACAAAACTATTAGGTATTTATTACAAATAGTACAACAATTATGATGTGTATGCTGACAATCATACAGATAAAATATTTATCAGTTTCGAAGTAAAAGACAATTCATTGCCAGATTGGGATTGCTGTCCAAAAACAAAAATATAAGATAATACGGTACTTACAGAGTCCAACAATTCCTTTTGATAGCCATTAAAAATTGAATTTTGTAGCATGCTTGATTCTGGACTTGAATACTTTTTTTATATAATTTTTTTGTAATGAAGAAAAACTTTTATCATGCATAAGTTTATTAAAATTTATTGCATTTGTTTTAAATTGATTGTCTATTATATATTTTGGTATTTTAAAAAAAAGAATTAATTTTAACCTAATTAAAGGTGAAGATGTAACTTATTCTTTTTCTTGTGAGATTTACTATTGATTTGAGATACTAAGAAAAAAAATGATCGATTTAAGATGAAAGAAGTTCAATTTATACTTAACTTTGTGACTTCAATTAGTGCAAATTAATCATCAATGTTTGTTAATTTCTTAAGGCGAATTGGAAGCAAGCTCTCCTTTTTAGGGACTTGGCTCCTCGATCTTCATTATCTCTTAAGTCTAATTCCGTTCAATAGAATATAGTTTAAGGGTTAAATTGATTAAAAAAAGAATCATAAAACTTTGTAGGGATGATTTTTATAATGAGTGACCACGTTTACAAAATTTCATCAAGAAATTTAAACGTAAATGGGCATAATAAAAATTTGATGCATTTATTCTTTTTCAACATTTCAAATTTTAGATAATCATATCACCTATTTATAAATTGAATCATGAAATTTTGTAGAGATGATCCACTTATCATAGAGATCATCTTTACCAAATTTCATGATAGAATTTATCGGTTTAGTTATTTTCAAACTCGACCCTCTTAAATAAAAGTAGACCGAAAAATAATAAAAATGAAGCAAATCCTTTTTTAATTTTTCTATCTTACCATCAAGAGCATAAAGATGAGATGAGAGTACATGATTCCTCCATCCACTTTAAATACTACACTGCTTATTTTAACTTTTAACAATTCCTAAGCTTGCTCTTTCATGTATACTTTTCATTTAAATTGTGTTATGTGTTTTTCAAAACTCTTTGCTTGATAATTTTTTTAAAATCTATTCATTGAGACAATCCTAATGAATCAAAATCATCAAGCAATTTTTCATAGTGTTAAAAGTAATTATTACAATATTATCTAGAGATTTAATCACAGTATTCACAGGTCACTCGACCTTAAGTTTTGAGCAACTCTAGTTGAACCTTTTTCTTGGGGCCCATATGAACCATCCTTATACTCCTTTAGATAAGATTGATCGCCAATGTTTATTTATAAAATAAAGTTGATGTAATATTTTTTAAAATGGCTAGTTTACTAGTATTTTGAATTAAAATTAGGTTAGTCGGGACTTAGTTATTAAAAAAAATATTAAATTACAAATTATATTATATATTGACAAAGACAGTGGGAGAATTTTTTAAATTACAATTTCAATAATATATATCAATCATTTTTGTAAATTAGTCTTCATATTTTATTGCTTTTTTTTTTAGGTCTGAACTATAGTCTTAGTAATTAAAGTAGTTTGTTCAGCACACCTCTCAAGTAAATTAGATTACTAGATTTTTCAACACACTTCTCAAATTGATTAGCATAGTGGAGGCTCACAGATTTTGAAGTAAAAAAAAAAAAAAAAGAAGAAAAGAAAAGTATTTAAGTTGCATGAACTAAAATTCGAACCCTGGAAACCGCTTAAACAAATTTAGTTTGTTTATTTTAATATAACGGGAGTTTTAGACCATCAGAAACGCATAAGGTAATATGCCACATTTATATTATATTATTGTACAATGCATGATATAACATGTAATAGTGTAAACTAATAGTGATTTTGTAGTGTAAAATTAGTATACGGCTATCATATTAGTTGCGCGATGTATTGTCCATCACAGGAACAAAAAAGTGTACGGCATGACATTTATTATGTCGTGTGATGGTGGGAGTAGATGACACAACATTCGTTATGTCACGCATTTGATTTATTAAAAAAATTAATAGTGTCGTTAGATATTCATAACATTGTGCCTCAGGTTTTCTATTGACGTGACCCACATGCGACACACTTAATGCCTTTTCCACTTCGGGACCATCTCTAACAAGTATGCAACATTTACAATTTTACACTACAATAATACACTATACATTGAAGATGGCCTTAGGCAATCTTCTAAAATGGTTATAACTAGAGTAGGCTCTGGGTATTTATCAGTTTAAATGCGATTGTTTATAAAACTTATTAAACTACTATTTTAATTTTAATTTTAATTTTATTATAACACTATAAAGGCATGCAAACTGGATAAGAGACTTAAAATTTATAACAATGGTACTTCTAGATTCATAAAAGGCTTCATTTTTTCTTTATCACTAAATTGGGAAAGCTTGATTGATTTGTTTGAATTTGAGGGACCCAACCTCTTTCTACCTAATTCTATGGGTGAAACTTATATTTTTATTTTTATTTTTAAATCCCTATATCTAGTATTAAAATATGATTCAATATTTATCTCAAAATTTCTAATTTTATTAGGGACTCCTTAAATAAAAAGTCTTATACTCGTTTTTGAAATTATTACGGTACCAAATTATATGAAAAATAATTTTTATTGTAAACTATATGCACTATTATTTTTTCATTATTGAAAAAGAATTTTGGAATAAAAAATCTAAATAGAATTATTTTTACTAAAGAGAAGAATTTATAGACTAATTTTATTGATTGTACTAATTAAATAATAACTTTCTTTGAAATTGTAAAAGTCAAGTAACTTCTTAGCCTTGACAAAATCATAATTATAATTTCGTATTGTAAAACCCAAATCCTTCACAAAATTAGACCGTGAAAGTAAATAGAAAATTATCATATTGAGGTTTCAAAGTTTAAATGCGTGATGCTATTGTCAAAACAATTATTTTATTGACAAAATAATGTATAATTTTAGAAGCATATGGTACAACTCTTAAAGTGGGTACTTTAATTAGGGGGTGTAACAATCCGGTCCCGACCTTAACAAGATATTGTCCGCTTTGGTACAAAGTCGTACGGTTTTGTTTTTGGCGGTAGTCTCCAAGATACCCCCAAAAGGACTTTTGCTAGTTAGGAACCAAGTAAGTACTTAAGAACCAAGGATTTAATGGTATTATAGCAGACCCAGGACTACTACCATGTGATGTCGGATATTGTGAGTTGAGCTTATGCTGCAAATTAATTGTGTGTGACCCCGACCTGACGAGGACGTCAGGGATTTAAAAGGGAGAGAATGTAACGACCCAAAATATCCCACATCAGTAGTATAATGAGTAGATCCTTGGTTCTTAAGTGCCCATTTGGTTTCTAACTAGCCAGAGACTTTTTGGGGGTGTCTTGGTGACTACTGCCATTTGAGAGACACAAATCGAACTAAACTGAACTTGCGATTTTAGAATACACTAAAGAGACATTTTTTGGTAGGAAAAACAACTTCACCACAAAAGAAGTATCTTTAGTGGGGATTTATTTTCCCACTGATGATAAAACTGATTGCCACAACAAAAAAACAATTTTGTGGGAAATAATAAATCGCCACGAAAGGTACCTTTCCTGGCAAATTGTTTTCTTACTAATAATAAATTTGATTGTGATAACCAGAGGTTTTTGTGGGAAAAAAATAAATTAAATCGCCACAAAATAATATTCTTTACCGGAAAATTGCTCTCCCACTAATGATCATTGATTGCCACAACTAGAATTTTTTGTGAGAAAAATGATGAAAATTGCCATAAAAGATTTCAACAATGAAACTTTTTTGTGGCGAAACAATAAAATCCCCACAAATTATTATTTTTAGTGGGGAATTTGTAACAAAAATTTTACTACTAAAGTTTACTATATTTGATTTTCCTAGCAATTGCCAAAAAAAAAATCAATTACAAAAATATTCAATTAGCATTCCATAATAAAAACCTACTAACAATTCATAGTTTAGCAAGAAAAGCTTCAATACAAATCCATCGAAGTAACAAATCCAAAATGAAAAACAATATAATGTAGCAACTAGCAAAAAACGATAATGGATCATAAAAAAAAACCCTCGAGAAAACTAGCTAGTATATCCATTAATGTCTACATAATAGCTAGCAAAAAACTAACGATGAATTCTTCAACTAGTTTTTTCATGCTACGCTTCAACTTTGATTTCAAGTCCCAACTTGCATTTGGAACCATTTATTAGAAATTAAATATAATCTTGATCCTAAACTACTTGGACTAGAAATATTTATGTTACATTTTTGTTCTTTGTCATATTTTGAAAGAAAAAGATGAATTGCAATTATAAACTTGTAAGAGAGATATGTATTCAAACAATAACATTAGCAGCTATACTTAACTAATCTCCTTGTAAACACCCAAAAGGGAGTTAGATAAGAATCTTGATAAGTGAACAGAAAAATTCACACAAAACAAATATATAAGAAATAACCCAATAATGATCAAAGTTTTCAATCACACAATTGTATGAATGCTGCAACACCAAATGGAGTTTTTGCTAGAAGAAAATCAAGAAAGCCAACCTTTTTCTTATTGTTGGTTAATTTCTCTAGGAGCTGCATGTATTAAGCAATAGTTTTGGAAATGAGTATTTAAAAGTTACGTGTTTTGACCTTGACACAATTTCATTAAGTACCAAGAATAACCAAAAAAAAAAAAAAAAACCAATTTCAGTCCTCAAAACAGCCCCAAAATAGTGCGAAAACATTCACCAAATGGCGATATTTGGGCACTAAATTATAGCAATAACACACAACTAATCAAGCAGCAAATGTGGTGAAATTTTGACCATAGTTCAGTCCAAATTGAGCATCAAAACTGAGAAATAAAGGAACAATTTCAAGCAAATATAGTGGGCAAGTGCAGTTAATAGCAACTATATATACCCCCAAAACAGTTCCTAATGATTAATGAGATGATGGACTCATTTGGACTTATTCTACCCTTGGTTTATTAATTTTTACACTTAGAATAATGTAACTATGATAATAAAGATGTCCCAAACATGCAATGATAATGTAATTGTCAAAATAAGCTACCAATTAGCTCGTCAATCAACACAAGTCCTAAATATGTCATGAGAGTATATTTCAATATCAAAATAAGCTACCAACTAACCTGTTAACACAGGTGTGAGAATCCGCAAATGCGACCCCAGGTTCTCAGCCTCTCTTGTTTGGGAGTCTGAAACATCGGAAAGGATTCCGTCGTTCCATTTGCTTCTATGGGTGTTGATAATTCATATCGGGAGTCCCTATGTCTATTTCTAGATGCAAAAGGGTTCGTTCAGAGTCACCAGTACCTTTTACAAGAAAACGGACAAAACAGTGGTGTAAGAGGAAAGGCTACAGATAAGCCTTTCTTTACACGTTGTTTACGAAACCAGGATTCTATAGGGTTCGGGAACTATATTACGGTTTGGGAAGGTGTTAAGCACCCATTCCGCCCTTTCGGTCTCTAGTGGTCTTATACGTTTATTTTATGTTAAAAAACTCGGATGCTTTTACTGACAGTCTGCTACTTTCCAAGTAAAAAAAAATCCTAATTTCTGGGAAAAGCTGGGAAAGGGATAAAAACTTTTGTATTCCGAAATTCGATGTTTTATTGAAAGATGTAAATACAAATGACAAAACCTTTTATTTCGAAAGTGTATTCCATATTATTTCCTTAGATAATGACGGTTTTCTCGTGTAGTGATTACTTTTATAAAAGTTCGAATTTTGTATCGGAACTAGTTTAATATGGAATTAGAACTCTTTGAGGAAAGTTTTATCAGACACGTCGCAGTCTATAGACAAGACAGGATATGTTGATTTTAATTCCTAGATAAGTCTTATCAGTCCGGGTTTTGAAAACAGAATGTTATCAGGATGATAATATACTTATTCTTCTGATTTTGGAAATGATTTTATCAGGGTCTTTTGTTTTGAAAATGGTAGACTACTTTGTAAATTGGCAATAAGTTTATTCAAATAAAATGTGGACTAAACAACAGGTGTAAAACAAGTACACAGATATATAATTTTGAATACTAGAAGAGATTTTCTTTACCTTCCTGACGAGGATAATAATAATAAGAAAGAAAATATAATGTCGTAGAGAGATTTTTGGCGATAATGATCTTTTCCTTCTTCAAATATTTTCGAGAATTCGATTCCAGAGATGGGACACGCCGAGTGTCGAAAATAGATTAGATAATTCTTCGAAAATAAGACGATAATAGAAAATGCTTGACAAAATACTAGAAAATCATATTTAAAGCTTAGAATTCTCAGATCCCAAGTTGCTGTCTTGAACCCTTGGGGGTGTTGGCCTATCTATAGTGGTGGGAGTAATATGTCGCGTGATACTTCCCTACAAGGGGCATATGTCGCGCGACAATATGTACCATGTCGCGGGACAAACTGCTGAAGTGATGTTTCTGACAGACTGATGTGTCAGAAAGTGGATGGTCTGGTGTCAAGGGGGATTGTCGCGCGACATAGAGGAGATTGTTGCGCGACATACCCATTTATCGTGCGACAATTTCTCTAAAAATTAGGTTTGTTGGCCATCAGGCCTTTTCGGGACAGTTTCGGGTGCTCGGGTGGGTCCCGGACTCTAAGAACAATACCTCTCGAGGGTCGTTAGGGTTCTTGCGGGGGTCACGGATCGGGGTGTTTACAATAGGTACTAAGAAAGATAGGTTATTTACCTTGGCGGTTTGGCATCATTAGGTCCTTTGTTATTTCCATATCTTTCCTAAGTTGATCAAACTGGCCTTGCAAATGTTCAACCTTTTTTTTGCTTCATCTGCTTCTCTCCTTGCTTTGTCCGCTTCCCTCCTTGCCTCGGCCAATTATTTTGTCTCTCCCATCATCTTCCTCTTTTTGCAGAGCTCTTGTAGATATAGAAATAGGTTTGGGACCATAATCGCGACCAAGGATACACTAATCTATGTTTGAGTATCAAAAAATTTCAAGGATACACTATTGTCTATGTAATTGATTATTCCCAAAGAAGAAACAAAAAAAGAACTATTTAATGCTTTGAGGCATTTAACAAACACCTATCCTCGAGTTAAAATAAGCAAATGAGAAACCACATGTACATAAATATGTACTTTGCATTTGAAAAATCACATTTTTGATCTACATTCCGTGACGTATGTTTTACATGAATCTTACTCGTTTTGTATAAAGAAACTCTAACAATTTTATTAATTTTTTTATGTAAACCAACAAAAAGTAGAGCTTAACATGGTTTATTGATTTTATATGTACAGCAAAAAATAGTTATTAAGGTGCAATTACATTGTCTATTCATTTCTTACCACACATTTTCATGTTCTGTATCAAAAAAACAAATTGGTTATTTCCAACAGTCCCTTAAAGAATCTTGTCTATTTAAAGGCATAGAGAAAATTATAATTTTTTTTTGTTTCGTAGAAAAAAAAAATTGATAGAAAATTATAAGTTATAACAATATTAACAACAATGATAAGTAATCAGGGTACCTTCTTATAGATTGACGTTGAAGACTAGAGTATTCTTTGATCTTGATCCCCAAATCACCAAAAAACTATACAGATGATGTAAAAACAATGCATTTCTCCCCCACAAAATTTGCAAGAGTGCCAGCTAAAGTGGTTTAAGATTTGGTTCACTAATCTGCAAAAGAAAGGGGGGGGGGGTGTTAAAGTTCATTGAAAAATCAATCTATTAAGTTTTGAATTGAGAAATATATACCAATAAGAGAAGATCCAGGTAAAATAACATTGGCAATTTTCATGTAATCATGCATAAATTATAAAACAAACAATGTAGAATGCAGATTCTCGAGTTAATTTATCAAACAAATAAGCAGAGATAACTTCTAAGTGAAAATTTTCCACAAAAGGAGAAGGTTGTCATGCTCGGTTTGTATTCTAGGTATGTTGGAACTCATATTAGGGGTGAGGACAAAACCAAACTGGCTTGAACCGATCAGTTTTTTAAGGTGCTAGGTTTGTTGCCACTGAAAAAAAGAACCGAGGCAGTCAGTTCAGTTTCCGGTTTTAGAATGTACGAAACCACCTGAAACCAAAATGACATTTACATGTGTCCTCTTTCTATTAGTGCAGAGCATTTCACATAGTGGTGAACTTACTTTTTTATTAGAAAAAAAGTAGATGGGATCATGGGAGAAATAAAAGTAAAATTGAAACTTAATCCCCCTGCATTCTCCAAAGTCCAACGAGCGTCTCCTCTACTCAAATCCAATGAACCCAACCAACCAAACGAACCCCAGTTTGTTTTACCCAGTGTGTCAGTTTAGTTGGCATGTTACACAAAACCAACATGGTCAGTTCGGTTGGGACTTATGACAAAACGCAAACCATGAACACCCCTCTCTTATATACAATTCGGAAATAATATATATTATTCATATGCATGTGTGTATATAAATCATAAAGTCTAAAGTGAAAGATGGGAGATGGTAATATCCCTTGAAGTTGGAAACAACATATAAACATATATATGAAGTGGAAACAAGATTAGTAGCCAAGAACAGGGAAAAATGGCCATTCTTACAAATCAATGTGGTGAACAAATTGTATTGTTTTGAAACTTATGCTATTCTTCAATCAAAATCAACAATATCAGAATATTAGTAATTTCCAGAATAAATTGAACTAGGACAAATGAAAATCCCTAAATTATGTATCAGGTTCTTAATGAACAGAACCTATGAATTAGAACAACATATGAATCTAGGAGTAAGAGGGAAATTATAGAAAGAAATAGAAGAGAAGAAGAATATAAATTAAGAGAAGATTGGGGAGAAAGCTACAGAAGAGAGAGAGAAAGGAATTTACCATTCTTCATTCATGCCCCCTTTTAACCAGCCAATACATTGATATATATATATGGAGACTGAAGAGAGAAACTAATCTATTCTAACAGCTCCACAATTGACCAATGATAAAACAACAGCTCACCAATGACAAAACAACCACTCACATGATCCCTAACAATTTATTAAAGCAAAACAACATTACTATTCAATTAAAAACGACACTGCTAAAACGACGACACTAATCACATAAAACGAGACACTTAACAGTTCAATTCTAATGCTTCCCTCTCCTGACAATACCCTCCCGTTCAAACAATCTTCGTCCTCAAGGTGAAATTAAGGAAACTTTTGCATAAATGTATCATAGTTTTCCCACGTAGCTTCAGAAGCAGGCATGTTGAACCACTGAACAAGGAGCTGAACATTTGAACGTATCATAGTCTTCCCTCTCCTTGGTTATTCTTGTTCACCATCTGACGTTAAGAATCGCGACTGGTTCAACTAAGAAATGCCCGGTACTGTCTACCGGAGGTAAAGTTGTGATATAAAGTTTTAAATTGCGCCGCATTGCCAACGATGTTTGCCGATAAGGTTGGTGTTGGAGTTTTTGTGTATTTAAAGAAAAATAAAACCAAGACAAGGTGATTTAATGTGATGTGATGGTTGATGTGATGTTATCCCAAGTCCCACATAGGAGAGATATAAAACCTTTCATGGGTTTATATATGGAAGAATTTGCTTAAGGGCTTGAGCCCTTTGGGCATTAGACTTTTGTGCTATTGGGTGAGGACTTGGATGAATGTGGTTCACCACACGCGCGCCGACCGACCCGGCCCGGGCCGGGCTCGGGCTTTGGGCTTGTCTTGTGTAGTGTATTATCTTTTTATACAAAATACATTTAAAGAATTTATTTTTAAATAAAATAAATTATAAAATTAAAAGGGAGACAGCTCCCTCTTTTCCTCCGCAATATCCTCGCACGCTCCCTCGATTTTCCTTTTTTCACTCCATGTTTTCTTGCGGATTTTCCGGAAAGGTGTTTGTTTGTCTCAACGCTTTCCCCTTTAAACGGATCTAAAATAGCTTTCAAACATATATACTCACAGAGAACAAAAAGTAGAAAAATCAATCTACAAAAATTATATATATTTTCCGGCAGAAAAATTTTTAGCCTCCGGCGGTAGAAAAAAAATTTCCGATCCCGAGCAATTAAAAGAGTGTTATTGTCGAGCGGTTGCATAAGTGCAAATCAATCGTACAGAGGTTATCTGGGCTGTTTCATCCTGGGGACGGCGTGGCATAATCAGAACTGCTAGCACAATTCCGGGCAGAGCCGCGAAACGTCTTAAAGAGAGCGACTTAGTCCGCGACTCAACCCGGTGTACTCTCTACCTTATCTATTTTAGATTCAGCAGTTCATTATATTTCCCAACAATTTTAAGACGTTTTCTATTCTGCTATTTTTTGTATAACTGTTGTCATGGCTAATGAACATAATCAAGCTGCTGCTTCTGGCTCATTGAATCAACCCTTTAAATTTGAGGGTCTGCACTTTAGGAGGTGGAAACAAAAAATGTTTTTTTACTTAACTCTTAAGAAGGTGGAATCTACTTGTGTTTCTGAAAAACCCACCTTCCTTAATCCGATTTCTGAGGCAGATCATAAGACTCTCAAAACTTGGGAAGACAATGATTATGCTTGCAGAAATCTGATCTTGAATGCTCTTCACGATGAGCTTTATGATGTTTACCTCCCGTGCAAATCCGCAAAAGAAATTTGGGATTCACTTCAAAAGAAATATGACACCGAAGAGGCTGGGTCTAAAAAATACGCTGTCAGTCGTTATCTGAAATATCAGATGACGGACGACAAGTCTATTGTTACACAGTCTCACGAACTTCAGAAAATTGCACATGAGATTATTTCTGAAGGGATGAAATTTGATGAGCAGTTTCAAGTGGCAGTTTTGATTGATAAATTACCCCCTGGATGGAAAGATTTCAAAAATAGTTTGCGTCACAAATCTAAAGAGTTTTCATTTGAAAGTTTGATTACTAAATTCAGGATTGAGGAGGAAAACCGTAAGCAAGATCGGAATGATGAGGTTCTGGTTGTTTTTAACAAAAATCAGAACCGTAACCAAAATCAGAATCGCTCGAACAACACCCCTCCTGCTCTAAGGCCGAACCGGAAAAAATATGAAAAATCAGAATGGTGGAAATAATGCGAACCGGTACGGGAACCAGAATAGGAACAACCAAACTCAGAACCAAAACAGAAATGGCCAGGCTAATAATAATAATAATAATAATAATAATAATAATAATAATAACAGTGTGTTCTCTTGTTATCACTGTGGAAAGCCTGGTCATATGGCAAGAAATTGTCGAAACAAACGCCGAGTTCCTCAGGCGAATGTTACTAAAGAAGAGCCCTTAGTGGCTATGATAACAGAAATTAATCTGGTATCGGGTTCTGAAGGTTGGTGGGTAGATACTGGCGCCTCTCGTCATGTCTGCCATGATCGTGCTCTATTTAAGACCTATTCTGATGCTGTTGATAAGAAAGTGTTGTTGGGTGATTCCCACACCACTAATGTTGCCGGGACGGGTGATGTCGAGTTGAAATTCACTTCTGGAAAGACTGTCATCCTTAAGGATGTTCTGCATACTCCAGAAATTCGGAAGAATCTTGTTTCGGGTTACATCCTTAATAAAGCTGGATTTGTTCAAACTATTGGGGCAGATTTGTTTACTCTTACTAAGAATGGTGTATTTGTGGGGAAGGGGTATGCTTGTGATGGGATGTTTAAATTGAATGTTGATGCTAATAAAGTTGTTTCTAGTTCTGCTTACATGATTTGTTCATTTAATGTGTGGCATGCTAGACTTTGTCATGTTAATAAGCGCCTTATTAAGAACATGAGTAAACTGGAAATTATTCCCCCCTTATCATTAAATGATTTCGAAAAATGTGAATTCTGTAGCCAAGCAAAGATTACTAAAACACCTCACAAATCTGTTTTAAGAGAAACTGAACCTTTTGAATTAATTCATTCGGATATTTGTGAATTTGATGGTGTTTTAACGAGAAATGGAAAAAGGTATTTTATTACTTTTATTGATGATAATTCGGATTTTTCCTATATTTACCTTATGAAAAATAAAAGTGAAGCAATTGATATGTTTAAAATATTTTCTACAGAAATTGAAAATCAGTTTAATAAGAAAATAAAAAGATTTCGGAGTGATAGAGGAACCGAATATGATTCAACTGATTTTAAAAATCTCTATACTTTACTTGGTATTATTCATGAGACGACTGCTCCATATTCACCTGAAATGAATGGAAAAGCCGAAAGGAAAAATAGAACCTTTGCCGAATTAATTGTTGCTACGCTACTAAATTCGGGGCTGCCTCACATTGGTGGGGAGAGATTTTATTAACCGTTTGTCACGTTCTTAATAGGGTGCCTAAGGTTAAATCTAATTTATCCCCCTATGAGATTTTAAATAATAAAAGGCCTAATATTTCTTATTTACGCGTTTGGGGGTGCCTTTCTTACGTACGTATTCCTGATCCTAAAAGATCTAAGCTTGCTAGTAGAGCTTATGAATGTGTTTTTATCGGATATGCTATTAATAGTAAGGCCTATAGATTTTATGATTTGAAAAATCAGGTTATTATTGAATCTAATGATGTAGATTTTTATGAAAATAAATTTCCTTTTAAATTAAAGAATAGTGGGGGTAGCTCATTACCTTCTAGCTCTAATTTACCTACTAGTACCATGCACCATGGTACATCAATTGAACCTAGGAAAAGTAAAAGAGTTAGAACCGCTAAAGATTTTGGACCTGATTTTTATGCATACACTTTAGAAGATGATCCATCCACTATTCAAGAAGCGTTATCTTCTTTAGATGCTGACCTTTGGCAAGAAGCCATTAACGATGAAATGGATTCCTTAGAATCAAATAGAACTTGGCATCTAGTAGACCTTCCTCCTGGTTGTAAAACCATAGGTTGTAAGTGGATACTTAAAAAGAAATTAAATCCTGATGGCACTGTTGATAAATACAAAGCACGTTTAGTTGTCAAGGGTTATAGACAACGTGAAAATGTAGATTTCTTTGATACTTATTCTCCCGTTACTAGAATAACATCTATACGTGTTTTGATTGCCCTAGCTTCCTTGCATGATCTTGTTGTGCATCAAATGGATGTAAAAACCGCTTTCCTTAATGGAGAATTAGAAGAAGAAATTTACATGGAACAACCTGAAGGATTCATTATTACAGGCCAAGAACAAAAAGTATGCAAATTAGATAAATCCCTTTATGGTTTGAAACAGGCTCCTAAGCAATGGCATGAGAAATTTGATGCATTGATTATTGCAAATGGATTTAGAATTAATGAAAGTGATAAATGCATTTATTATAAGACTGAGAATAATGCTTGCACTATTATATGTTTGTATGTTGATGACTTGCTTATTTTTGGTTCTAATATCCATGTAGTTAATAATGTGAAATCCATGCTATGTGAAAATTTTGATATGAAGGATTTAGGAGAAGCCAATGTAATTTTAGGGATTAAAATTACTAGGACGGAAAGGGGACTTTCTTTGGATCAATCTCATTACATTGAGAAGATTCTAAGGAAATATAATTACTCAGATTGTAAACCAGCATGTACTCCATATGATCCTAGTGTGAAGTTGTTCAAGAACACTGGAGACAGTGTTAGACAAACTGAGTATGCGAGCATCATTGGTAGCCTTCGATACGCTACTGATTGCACTAGGCCCGATATTGCTTATGCAGTGGGGGTACTATGCAGGTTTACTAGCAGTCCTAGTATGGAGCATTGGCATGCTATTGAGAGGGTCATGCGTTATTTAAAAAGAACCATGGACCTAAAGTTACACTATCAAAAGTTTCCCGCTGTCCTAGAAGGATATAGCGATGCTGACTGGAACACCCTGTCAGAAGATTCCAAGGCCACTAGTGGATATATCTTCAGTATTGCTGGAGGTGCGGTTTCTTGGAAATCCAAGAAACAGACCATTTTGGCCCAGTCTACGATGGAGTCAGAGATGATAGCACTAGCTGCTGCTAGTGAAGAAGCAAGTTGGCTGAGAAGCTTTCTTGCAGATACCCCTCTATGGGAGAGACCGATCCCAGCTGTCCTTATCCACTGCGATAGTACCGCGGCTATTGCAAAAGTTCAGAACCGTTACTATAACGGTAAGAAACGACAAATTCGTCGTAAACACAGCACGGTTAGAGAGTTACTCTCCAAAGGTGCTGTAAGAGTGGATTATGTGCGGTCTGAGAAAAATTTGGCTGATCTTTTGACGAAAGGACTAACGAGAGAGAAGGTGCTTAACACCTCAAAAGGGATGGGGTTAACGCCCAACGAAATTTGAGTCACTGTAATAGTAACCCAACCTATGGACTGGAGATCCCAAGAAATAGGTTCAAAGGGTAAACAACAAGTTACAAGTGATACTTTAGAAATCATGTAGTATTATCTCATCCCTATGGAGCATGATATCTTGAAGCGGTGAAAAGGTTGAGCACATGCTCTTAATGAGTTCTATAGCTCTATGTGGAGTGGGGTACCGATGCTACAAGAGTACTCTTGATAGACTCACCTATGTGAATGTGGAAGAGAGGTCGCTTCCTATGGAATTTTGGGCAAATTCTCTAGAGCATTCACTAACCGGGATATAAGCACATGGCCATAACATGCTGGCTTTTTGGACAACACTCTTGGGGCCGGTGTGTGTTGTGATTGTCAGAGATAGAGTTCAAAACTACGAGTTACTCTAGTATAGTCTGAAACACATACACTACGTAAAGGTTCAAGTTGAAAAATACCTTTACTTATGCACTGTCCTATGTATATATGCTCGATGAAAAAGTTTTTCCTAAAATACAAGTGGGGGATTGTTGGAGTTTTTGTGTATTTAAAGAAAAATAAAACCAAGACAAGGTGATTTAATGTGATGTGATGGTTGATGTGATGTTATCCCAAGTCCCACATAGGAGAGATATAAAACCTTTCATGGGTTTATATATGGAAGAATTTGCTTAAGGGCTTGAGCCCTTTGGGCATTAGACTTTTGTGCTATTGGGTGAGGACTTGGATGAATGTGGTTCACCACACGCGCGCCGACCGACCGACCGACCCGACCCGGCCCGGTCTCGGTCTCGGTCTCGGTCTCGGTCTCGGGCTCGGGCTCGGGCTCGGGCTTTGGGCTTGTCTTGTGTAGTGTATTATCTTTTTATACAAAATACATTTAAAGAATTTATTTTTTAAATAAAATAAATTATAAAATTAAAAGGGAGACAGCTCCCTCTTTTCCTCCGCAATATCCTCGCACGCTCCCTCGATTTTCCTTTTTTCACTCCATGTTTTCTTGCGGATTTTCCGGAAAGGTGTTTGTTTGTCTCAACGCTTTCCCCTTTAAACGGATCTAAAATAGCTTTCAAACATATATACTCACAGAGAACAAAAAGTAGAAAAATCAATCTACAAAAATTATATATATTTTCCGGCAGAAAAATTTTTAGCCTCCGGCGGTAGAAAAAAAATTTCCGATCCCGAGCAATTAAAAGAGTGTTATTGTCGAGCGGTTGCATAAGTGCAAATCAATCGTACAGAGGGTATCTGGGCTGTTTCATCCTGGGGACGGCGTGGCATAATCAGAACTGCTAGCACAATTCCGGGCAGAGCCGCGAAACGTCTTAAAGAGAGCGACTTAGTCCGCGACTCAACCCGGTGTACTCTCTACCTTATCTATTTTAGATTCAGCAGTTCATTATATTTCCCAACAGTTGGAGTCTCAGAAATACCCACTTTCCCACTTGAAATGTGCGTTCAATCCTGTGTTTATCTACGAAGAATTTCATTCTTTCTTGAGCACTATGCAAATGGTCTTTAATCAACTGCAAGGCCTTCCTCCTATTTTCTAATAACTGATTAACCTCACAATCTACCAACTTTGGCTCTTGAGGAATGCCCAATTGAGGTGGCTTATAGCCATACAATGCCTCAAAAGGTGTCAACTGTAATGTAGTGTGGAGGTTGGTGTTATACCACCATTCAGCCATGGGTGACCATTTTGACCATTGTTTTGGCCTATCCGATGTCATACACCTCAAGTAGTTCTCTAAGCATTGGTTGAGTCGTTCGGTTTGTCCATCACTTTGAGGGTGGTAAGAAGAAGTATGTGCAAGATGAGTTCCAACTAGTTTGAACAATTGGCTCCAAAACACACTAACAAAGATAGGATCTCTGTCACTTACAATCTTGCTAGGTAGGCCATGTAACTTGTGGATCTGTTCAAAGAAAATGATGGCAATTTGTTTGGCAGTATAGGGATGGCTGAGTGGAATGAAATGAGCATATTTGGTAAGTTTATCTACCACCACAAATATAGTAGTTTTGTGGTTAGACGTGGCAGCCCTTCAACAAAGTCTATCGAAATATCCAAGCAAGGTTGCGTGGGAATAGGTAAAGGCTGCAATAGACCTAGATAGGGAACATTTTCTGACTTACGTCTCTAACAGATTAAGCAAGTTTTAACAGCGTTGATGACATCTGAACATAGTGTTGGCTAAAAGAAAAATTGCTCCACCCGTTTTATGGTTCCTCTTTGCTCCGAATGTCCTCGAATGCCATTACCATGCAACTCTTGAACAATTTTTTGCCTCAAAGTTCCATTACCCCCACATAGAGTTTTCCTTTATATCGAAGCATACCATTAATGTAGCTATAGTCATGTACATCTGCCGACCCAACTGGCACTTTAACCACCAATTCTTGTACCAACTGATCACCTTCCCAACTTTGCTGAATTTTCGATACCCACGAAGTCTGTAAGGCTAACATTGCATACGTGGAACTGCCTTGCTAGGACTGCTTGGAAAGTGCATCTGCCACTTTGTTTTCCACCCGCTTTTTATACGTAATTTCATAGTCAAACCCTAATAACTTGGTGAGCCATTTTTGTTGAAGTAAAAAGTGGTTACCCTATGCTCTATGAGAAATTTTAGGCTTTGATGATCTGTCTTGATGACAAAATAATGACAACATAAATAGTTTCCCCATTTATCAGTAGTGTAGATAAGAGCCCATAGTTCTTTCTCATAAGTGGAGAGACCCACTTTTTTGGGAGGTAGGGTCTTACTAAGATAGGCTATAGGCTTGCCTTCCTGCATATTCACTGCTCCAATTCCTGTTTGACTAGCATCAGTTTTAAGGATGAATACCTTGGTAAAATCCAGAAGAGTTAGCACAAGGGTGGTGCACATAGCTTTCTTTAACTGGTCAAAAGCATCTAAGGCTGCTTCATTCCATTGGAACTGTTTCATTTTTAACAATTCAGTCAGTGGTCTAGCTATTTCTCCGTAATTTTTTCAAATTTCCGATAGTAGTCCGTGAGCCCAAGAAATCCCCTCAATCCTTTGATGGTATTTGGTATTGGCCATTTCAACATTGCCTCCACTTTCGCAGGATCAGCAAATACTCATTCTTTGCTAATGATGTGCCCCAAATACTTTAGTTGTGTTTGGCCAAAAGAACATTTAGAATACTTAGCATACAATTGGTTCTGACTTAAAGTTTGAAGGGTAAGTTTGAGGTGTTCAATATGGGTTTCAATGGTTGGATTGTAAACTAGAATGTCATCAAAAAACACCAAGATAAACTTTCAGAGGTACGGTTTGAAGACCGAATTCATTAGACTTTGGAAGGTAGCAGGTGCATTGGTTAGCCCAAATCGCAAAACCAAAAATTCATAACGGACTTCATGTGTTTGGAATGCGATTTTTGGCACATCAGGTGATTGCACTCAGATTTGGTGGTAACCCGACCTTAAATCAAGCTTAGAAAAAATAGTGGAACCATTCAATTCATCGAGCAGCTCATCTATTGAGGGTATTGGAAATTTATTTTTGATCGTGATGTGGTTAAGCTCCCTGTAGTCTACACAAAGTCGCCAACTACCATCATTCTTCATAACCAAAAGTACCGGTGAGGCGAAAAGGGCTTATGGAATTTCGAATAATACTAGACTCCAACATTTCTTGATCGATCTTTTCTATTTCATTTTTTTGGATATGGGGGTACCTGTAGGGCCTTACATTGACAGTAGCACTTCCTGGTAGAAGGGTAATTTGATGATCTTGTACCTTGTTAGGTCGAACCCTAGGGACTTGACGGATGGAACGTACGTATTTCACTCACTAATTCTAATTACTTCTTAATCTAGCTTATAAATTAAGTAGGTTGATTTATCAACTGAAAATACGAATAAATTAATAAAATACTAAAGAAATAATCAATAAATAAAATACTAGGGTGGCGGAGTCATATATTTGATATCCGTCAAAACACACCCTATATCCGCTTTTAACAAATCATAAGGCGAATCCAAAAAAAAATACTGAGAATCCAATTTTATTTTTATCAATTAAAATAGGCATTCAATAGGAAAAATTATTTTTAGCATTAAAGCATTAAATTGCTAGAGTCAATTGGCATGAATACGTGCAAGGGAATCAATCAAATATACTCATCCTCAACCCTAGCACAAATAACCTAGCCTAGCATGCTTGTAATTAAAACACAATATATAATTATATAATGCATAATTAAATTAATTAAATAAATTAAATACTCACTTGGAACACGCAAATAAATTAAAGAAGAAGAATAAATCTGAATGTAATTCTCCACAAAAGTCCACTTCAAAATAAATAAAATTTAGTTCCTAATGCTCTCTCGAAAACCGTGCCAAGAAGAAGAAAAAATAAAAACTTGCGGCTGTTGCTATTTATCGAAAAGCAAGAAATAAAATAAAGAAAGAAAAGAAAAGTAAAGGCTGCCTTCAATTTGATTGCTGCGGCTGCTATTTATAATGGAGATGATGGCTTAGGCTTTCATCAGCGCACTGATCGAACATTGGCCATAACTTTGCCCTCCGAACTCCGATTGACGCAAGATTTTCGCTCATGCATAGCTACCTCAAAAATATAGAACTTTATTGTCTGGAGTTTTCTTCAAATTCCGTACGTATTAATGCCAGAAATTTCTTGAACACAGGCCTTGCGCGTGGTCAATATTTTCTTCAATCGAAAACTTCTCAATTTAATTCTAAACACTTGAAAAGCTCTGAAAACACAACAAATATAGTAATATATTCTCTCCAAGATATATATTGGTGCCCTACAATGTACCAATTTCTTGGCACATCAGTGGCAATCCTTTTGGTTCTTGGAACGCTTCAGAAAACCCATTAAGAACTGCTGCAATTGAAGTTGGTATTGCCTCTGTGTTATTTTAGACTTTGATACTTCTTAATTGAGCCATTACTCCACATTTCCATTTGGTATAGTAGCTTTGCATAGCCACCCCACTAATGAATTGCAGTTTATCCCCCTTTTTTATTTTGCTTGCAGCTTTAGGATTTTCCCTTTGTGCTGGATACTGAAGCTCATTTCCTTCAAATCCATGCTAATAGGGCCCACCTCTCTGAGCCATTGAACTCCCAAAACCATATCACAACCCCCCAGTGGTAATAATCTGACTTCAGCCGAGAAGGTTTCTCCTTGCATTGACCATTGCAAGTCTTTTATCATTGCATTGGTACTGGTACCGTTACCATCTGCTACTGTAACCAATAGCTAATGAGTATGAATCATTTGGCACCCCAATTGCTTGGCTATGCTCAGATCAATAAAATTATGGTTACTTCCAGAATCTATTAGAATAGTGATGGGTTGCCTTTTACATTTTCCTTATAAAATTAGGGTTTAATAGGATGTACCACCAGAAATGGCCTGAATTGAAATTCCGACATCTAAAGCTAGTTCTGTGTTCTGCATGGCCTGAATCTCACCACTTTCCTACTTAAATGTTGCTTTATTACCATCCTTTTCTTCTGTGGTTAACATGAACAATTGAGCTTTTTTGCACTTGTGCCCGAATACATATGGTTCCTCACAAAAGTAACACAACCTCTTATCTCTTCGAGCTTGCATTTCTGTAGGAGTGAGCTTTTTAATTGAGCTGGAAACAGTGGGATAAATGTTTGATGGTCCAAGCTTAGGTGCAGTAGAAGGAGTAGAAGGAAGAGGAGTGGTATTTTTACTGGTTAAGGAGGATTATGGTGAGGTTAGGTAATTTGGGGAAGAATTAATGGTAGATCTATAAGATGAAGTTGGGGTACTAACTGGGGAATATGGAATTGGTGAATGAGTGGAAGGTTCATAAGTGGTGGATGAGTGATTTTGAGTGTAAGACTGGCTAGGTTTATATGAAGAATAACCTTTAGGCATTAGGTTATTAAACACTGATTCTTTTAATCTAGCCAGCCTAATGGCTGCATCTAGTGTTCTAGGGTGGTGCATATTTATCGAAAATTGAAGAATTATGTGCAAGTATATATAACTATGTACATATATAAATATAAATCAAGATCAAATATATCATAGACGAGTACTGGTCGAATTGGTATGTCTTCATATCTAATATATTTGATAATCAAATGGTTTAATAGATTCGAATCACTACCATAAAAATATTATAAATCCTTACCATATCCGGGTAAAAAATCGTTCCAAAACTAAGGTGTTTATATCACTTTTAGTGGGCAATTACAAAAATGTCTACGCTAATGCTACCATTTTGTTTGGCGCCAACCCCAAATTTTCCCGCCAGAGTAAAAAAAATTGCGGCATAGTTTTAGTGGCAAAATTTGTGGCTAGATATATTTTTTCCGCCAATAGTATATATAAACACCGTCTACTAGTAATAAGCATTGAACTTGTTAAAAAATAAATGCTTTTTAGTGGGGAATTTGTACTCCCTACTAAAACAAATGCTTTTTTAGTGGGGATTTTTTACTATCTATTAAAACTTCACCACTAATTGTCACCAAGATTTTTTTCGGTGATCCTATTTCCCAGCAATTGTACCTCATTAGTGGCAAGTCAAAAACTTTCCACTAATTATTTATATTTTTTAGTGGCGAACTGTTCTTCCCCATTATATATCTTTTATAGTGGCGAAATTTTAATTTCCCCAACAAACCTTAAATTTATTTGGTGCCAACGCGTTCTTTTTTCCCGCCACACTTTTAGTGGCAAAATTAGTGGGGAAAACTACGTTAACCACAAATAGTATATATAATAACTAACTTTTAGCGGGAATTGTTAAATTTGCTGCAAAAAATATTTTTTAGTGGAGAAATTGTACTCTCCCACCAAAGAGTCGCCACTGATTGTCATTTTTCTTGTAGTATAATTTGCTAGACCTAGACTAACATCAAATTTTTCGGTTCGATTTCAATTCAAATTTATTTTGCATTTTTTTTCTTTTATAAAATTTAATTTAAACGCTCATGTGGACACAAATCTATTATCTATCTATTATCTATTACTACATACTAAAACGGCCCCTTTTTCACTGTTTTCCTCCACGTGTCCATCTTCAATTTTAATTGCCTTTTACGTTTTTTTCCTCTCTCTAAAGCATCGTTTCCAATTTACGTTAATGTCGTTTCTAAACCAGCGGTTTCTATAGGGTCTTTATCAACCATTCTTCGTTTCAGTTTTCATCATTTCGACGAGAAAATTATCCTAATCTCTCTCTCTCTTAATATTCATCACTTGCAGCCCCCAAATCCTCTTTCCTTTCCTTTTCTCTCCTCCACGACCCTCAATCACACATTACAATCCAAAGTCGACAGCCGTGTGATTTTGTTCTTCAACTCCACGATTCTCTTATTCGAAGTCTCACTTTGCAAATTGTTCGCATGATTAATTAGTTGCTGTTCATATCCATTTTTTCAAAATGTAAGTTCCTATGAATTCTACCTATGTTTCTTTATATAAAATAAAGGTTTTAATTTCAAAATTTATATTTTACCAAATTGGAAACCGACTTCAATTAAAGCCAAATTGAAGGTATGGTTTGTCTGTTTGCAGGGAAAGTTGGATTTTTTTTATTTCTTATGTATTTAGCACATTTGATACAAACTTTTTTTCTCACTTTGTCTATGATTTTAATTGTGCGTTGTTGAAAAAGGAAAAATTTGTGGCAGATTACAATATATATATATAAACATTGACTATTTCAAAAATCGGACTATCAATTTAAGATGTATAGAATAGATATGTACAAGGAGACTTCTATTTTGGTAAATTGACTACTTATGAAATTGCGATATCAATGTAGCATAAGGAAAAGTAGGACAATCAATTTGAGACATACCGAATATATATATATATTAGGTACACCATTATTGTCAAAGCAAGAATTAATTCTCTTAATGTACAAAGTAATAAGTTAATTAACTCCAATTCTCACTAATTTTCTTATTCTCTTCCAGCCTGTTTGTATAAATCTTTCCAATATACTTTTCTCTCCTAATCTCTAACGGGCTTTCTGACATATTCAGGAGAAAATACCATTTATTTTAAAAATTTAAGCGGTTTAGTAATGTCTATTGTTCTTATCTCTAAGCTAAGTGCTTAAAAGTCTGACTATTTACACAGGCTTCTCCATTTTTGAACCCTTTTCCCTCAAGCCACTCCAATGGATTGTATAAGAAGATATGGTAATGCTTCTATCTGCTTTTCTCTACTAGCCTCTATGGCTCTTAGATCACCGTTTCATTTGTAAGTTACAGTGGTGGTGTTTTGTGGATTTAGATTTAAGATGAAGTTTAACATTAAAAAGGATAAATAATTAGTTAGACACTAATCCAGATTGTATTGATTTAGTTATAGCTTTCGAGGATTTATGCCATGATTTTTATTTCTTTTTCATTTACCACCCTAGCTATTTAACAATCCAATTCGTTTTCCTTTGGATTTAAACATAATAGTTTGTATTTTTTTATTGATACAAGTATGGAATGAAGATGAAATTCTCTTAATCTTGAAAGAGTTTTAATCAGAATATTTTAATTCATGAAATTTTCTGTAGTTGGTTGTAAATTGAATCCATTGTAATAGTTATTCTTACTTTGTTCTCTATGCATATGTTGTAGACTTGCAGTAATTATCTACACTCCCACTAGGAATTTGAGTTCTTAGGTTCTAGGTACATTTGTTCATGTTCATAAGCCGATTATTATTGTTACAACTATATTATTTTTTCCTCCAAATCTTATAGCATCCAAAAATAGGGCTATTTCATTCTTTTGATTCTCGATTGTTTTGCAAGTCCTACTACGTACAAATCTTCTGCTAGAAAGAAAATCATCAGCAAAATGTATGTTGCTTTCTTCTTACGTGTTCTATCAAATGGCTAAATGAATATAATATCATATTATTGTGATATTTGTGATGGTATTGAAGGTTTAGTACACATATGGTGAATATGGAAGCTTCAGCACTTTGTCTGTGAGGTTTTATGGGTGAAGCAGTACAAGCATTTTGTGTTGAAATAATGTGATTATTTTATGGGGATGTATGTAAAATGTGCAAAATTTCAATTTCAATTTTTACAAATGTAGTTAATCAACAAAATTATTTGCATTTCAAATAACTAGATATGAACCAACTCATGTTTTTCGCAACCTAGCTTTAATTTTTTTCTGAATAAATATTATAAAATATTTTATAGTCTACATTTAGTATAATTAATCCACTTAATTTCAACAAGCATGGGAAAAGAAACCACCGAATTCTTTGAACCGCGAGTTTGTACATTAGTTTCTTCTGGAATTATTACTTTTGTCTCAAGAATTCTTCGAACCATTGTTGCTCTGTCTTTCTCGCAACTCTTTTAAACATTTCTTTTCTTAGAGTAGTTAGGTTAACTGCTAAAAAGCTTTACTTTCAACGCATTCAAGATTATTTATTATAATTAATCTTTTTTCACTTTATCGTTTCTATAGATGGAACCTTTACATTACTCTCCTTTTTTCTAGAACTACACATTACTCTCCTGAAAAGCATACAAGGGATGGTCAATAAAATGTATGTAGGTTTTTCTTTTTCGTTTTTTAACTTTATTTGAAATTCAAAAAGTATATGCATATTTTTATGGCAATGGTAGTTAGAAGGTTTGTAAAGTCACCATCATTAAGAAATCTTCACTAAGCTGACAAAACAATGCATCTTGAGCTACAAATTTACTCTTAAAATCCCTGAAAATTGTAAAGCACATCCTTGCAAAAAATTATGTGTTGCACAAAATGTTGTTTTGAAAACCAACAGTGCTTCAATTCTTAGATTTTAGCAGTAACGTACAATTGATCTTTCGAATCAAAATCAAGTAATATCTTCCAATATATTTAACTATAAGAACAAAAGCTTGACTTGGTTTTACATTACATGGACTTCGATTTCTTATTGTCCTATTCATGTTGTTTATTTTGAGATTTAACTTGGCATTTCAAATACAATATTCACCAAGCATTTCGTTTTATTTTTTGAAGCATTCCATAGTTCTTGGGGATTTACAGGAGGAAGGCATGGAGATTGATGAATCCAGTTTGACTTCTCCACAAGCTTCACACCTCACTGTGTAAATAAGCTTATAAAGGCAAGACAAGATGGTTCATATAGAAGTTACATTTTGTTAAACTTTTCGATTTATTACTCTTTCCGAATCAAACTATATTACACCTAATTTGAAAAAGGAAAAAAAAAATTGCTCATTTGCGCAGCAGATAGACGTGGGTCGGATCATAATGAAACCATTTGCTCATAATAGATATATACAAGATAGCTTCACATTCGGGAGTAAGTTTAATTCATTGTATAACATTAGATTTTAACATATACAATATTTTCTTTATTGTGTATTGACACTATATTGTTTCAAGTTTATTTAAAAAAAAAATTAACATCATCCCGTGCATCGCACGGGTTAATAACTAGTATATATGTATAATGGCCCCTTCGGGTTTGGTCTTTTGCCAAATGTACACTTCCTCCATTTGTTGCGTGTCTAGAATTAGTTTTAAGGAAATTTTTGTTAATTTTTTTAACCGTCGCGTCTTTTTACATTTCACAGCCTTCTCACACAAAAATAAAAGAGAAATAATTTTTCTCTTTTTACTGTTTTGGTTGCATTTTGTCGCTGAAGACAATTCATTTTCCACTTTCCTTTCCTCTCAGCTGCCCGGCTTTTCTCCTCCGGTCATCCGTTTTGTGCAGCAGTTTGTATCGCCATCATTATCATTATCATGTAACATTCCCTTCTTTTTCCATCATTTGTCTCTCACCAACTGTTTTTCTTTCTGCATGGCTGTCTGTTTACCGATATGAATTCTTTTTTGAATTAACTGTTTGATACTGTCCCCCAAGAATGAACGACGCCAGTGTTGGGAATAACTAGATGCTACTAGTTTCCAAGTAGGATCTTGGGATGTAAATGACAAAAAAAAATTGCACAATAAAATTATTTGGCACAACAATACCAATCTCACAACACAAGAATTACGTGGTATCGGCAAATTGCCACTAGTCCACAGAGCGCACCAAATATTTACTATATCAAAAAAGGGAGTGATTTACAAGACTGGTCAGCAGACCTACACACGCACACTGTGTATCTCTCAACACTCAGAAAAATAGACACTGCAAAAGCTCTTACTTAGACACTTTTACTTCTATTTTTGACCATTTTTCTCTCTAATTTTGCTCTCTCTGCAAAATTATATTTGCTCTTAATTAATTTGCTCTCTGCAAATTAATTCTCTCTCTCTCTAGCTACTGAGGCTGCTTGTGTTGTTATGAATTTCTCTTCTCTCCTTTCTCTATTTATAGGCTTAATTTAGCTTTGGATGATGTCATCCATGACATCATCATTTGAATTAATAACCCACCATTTTTGACAAATGGGTGGGCGGCTGGTTGCATGTGTCTCCATTTTCAACAATCTCCCACTTGGAGACAATGCAACAAATCTTCCACCCCGAACCGTTTCTTTTCATATTGAATATTTGGTGTGACTTATCCCGTCTATCTTCAGCTTTTAAGCCTGACAGAAACTGAACACAACTTTAGTTTCTCTGTCGTAACTGTCTTGGTTAACATGTCGGCTAGATTTTTGCTTCCTTGAATCTTTTCAAGTTTCAATACCCCATCTTCTAGGAGTGATCTGACGAAGTGATATCGAAGACCTATGTGCTTAGTCCTCGAATGAAATGCCGAATTCTTTGCCAAATGTATTGCACTTTGACTATCGCAGTGTAAGACATTCTTCGTTTGCTTGAAACCCAATTCTGCCAACAAACCCTGTAACCAGATCATCTCTTTACTCGCCTCAGTTATGGCCACGTACTCTGCCTCTGTAGTGGACAATGCAACTATCTTTTGTAGTTGTGAAACCCAACTGACGGCAGTACTACCTACTGTAAAGACATAACCTGTAGTACTTCTTCTGTGATCTATCTCAGCAGCAAAATCTGAATCCACAAATCCTTGAAGTCTCAGCTCGCCTCTGCTGAAACATAGGCATTTGTCAGTAGTACCTCGTAGATATCTCAATATCCACTTTACTGCTTCCCAGTGCTGCTTGCCCGGATTTGTCATAAACCTGCTTACAGCTCCCACTGCATGGGCAATATCTGGTCTCGTGCAAACCATAGCATAAATTAGACTTCCAATGGCTGAGGCATACGGAACCTTAGCCATGAGGTATTTCTCTTCATCATTCTTGGGAGACTGGTCCTTGGATAGTCGAAAGTGACTAGCCAAGGGTGTGTTAACTGGCTTAGCATCACTCATGCTGAACCTTTTCAGAACACGACCAATATACTTAGCCTGAGACAACTGCAAGACGCCCCTTTCCTTGTCTCTATTTATCCTCATCCCAAGAATCTGCTTTGCTGCACCCAAGTCTTTCATGTCGAACTCACTCGACAACTGTTTCTTCAACCTTTTGATTTCATCCATATCTGAACCTGCTACTAACATGTCATCAACATAAAGTAACAAAATGATGTAACTGGATTGAAATCTTTTGAAGTAACAGCAATGGTCAGCGTTGCACTTGTAATAGCCATTCGTTTGCATAAACCCATCAAACTTCTTGTACCACTGTCTCGGAGCTTGTTTCAAGCCATACAAGCTCTTTTGAAATTTGCAAACTAGTTCCTCATTTTCCTTAACCGAGAAACCTTCAGGTTGCTGCATGTATATTTCCTCCTCTAGATCACCATGGAGAAATGCAGTTTTCACATCCAACTGCTCAAGGTATAAATCTTCTGCTGCAACAATGCTCAAAACTGACCGAATAGTATTCAGCTTTACAACTGGCGAGAAGATATCAGTGAAGTCAATTCCCTCTTTCTGCTGAAAGCCTTTGACCACCAATCTTGCCTTGTACCTTTTGGAACCATCGTGTTCCTCCTTCACTCGATACACCCATTTGTTGTGTAGAGCCTTCTTCCCTTCTGGTAGCTCTGCTAGCTCCCATGTCTTATTCGAGATAAGGGACTTCATCTCGTCCTTCATTGCAAGCTCCCACTTGCTTGCATCCTGTACCTGACATGCTTCATCATAGCATTCAGGTTCACCTCCATCAGTCAGCAACAGATAGTTCATGTATCTCCTATTAGGCACATGAGGTCGAGAAGACCTTCTCAATATAGGAGCTGGTGTAGGAGGCTGTGGTGTGTCAGACTGCTGCGCACTACTCTGTCCAACGAGTTCTTCTAGCTGAGGACTTGCTACAATTGGTTCCGTTGCATGACTATCTGGGACATCATCTGCATCTGCAAATATTGGCTCATTTTGCTCTGAGTCGTTGGCGTCTATTTTATGCATGTCCTTATACATCACCCTTTCATTGAAAATCACATCTCTGCTACGGATCACCTTCTTGTTTTCGTCATCCCAAATGCGGTAGCCAAACTCATCCTCACCATAGCCGATGAAGGTGCATTTCTTGGATTTGGGATCAAGCTTATTCCTGCCTTGATCACTGATATGCACAAATGCTACACAACCAAAAACTTTTAGATGTGATAGTTTTACTTCTTTTCTGCTCCATATCTCCTCTGGTATTCTGTGCTCCAATGGAACAGATGGACCTCGATTGATCAAGTAAGCTGCCGTATTGACTGCTTCTGCCCAAAACTGCTTCGGTAGACCTGACTGTATACGAATGCTTCTGGCTCTTTCTGTAAACGTTCGGTTCATACGCTCAGCTACACCATTATGTTGAGGCGTGCCGGGCACGGTTCTCTCCATTCTAATCCCGTGCTCATAACAGAACCTTTTGAAACTGGTGTCTTCATATTCACCACCATTGTCGGTTCTGAGCTTTTTGATCTTCAGACCTGTCTCATTTTCAACCATAGCTTTCCATCTCCTGAAATCCTCAAACACTTCAGACTTATGCTTTAGAAAGTAAACCCATACCTTCCGAGAGTGATCATCGATGAAAGTCACGAAGTAGTGTTTCCCACCAATGGATGAGACGGTTGTTGGTCCCCAAACATCAGAGTGAACGAGCTCTAGCCTTTCCTTCTTTGGGGTTCTGCCACTTGTATGAAAGCTGACTCTCTTCTGTTTTCCAAGTATGCAATCTTCACACATGTTTTCCAAGATATACCTTTCCAAGGTTTCCGGGGACATATTTCTCGAAGAATTCTTTTTGTGAAGTAGCATGAAACGATGCTCCAGAATCTAACACCCAAGATTCTTCCTTGCTCTCCAAAGAGCATATCAATGCATCATTTGCTCCTGAGGTGGAAGTAACATTTGCTTCTGCCTTTGCCTCCTGGTCCTTCGGTGCACTCTTGCACTGATTTTTGTAGTGCCCGGTTCTCCCACAATTCCAACACTCGATGGTTTTCGAGCTATGGGAATTATTGGGATTCCTGGATTTGGACCTCCTGTCCTTTGATCTACCTCGGTAGTTTGATCTGCCATGTCCATTTCCTCTGGTCGAATTTCTTCCTATTGACTCTGTATGCAAAACTGAATAGGTTGAAGATTCACCCGACTCTCTCCGTCGGATCTCTTCACTGAGAACCAGATCACGAGCATCGTCAAATTTCAACTTATTACTTCCCGACGAGCTACTCACAGCCGTGACAGTAGCATTCCAGCTTTCTGGTAAAGAGGACAAAAGTATTAATGCTCGTATTTCTTCATCGAATTCAATTCCAACTGAACTCAACTAGGTTGTAACTGTGTTGAGTTCATTGAGATGTTGAGCTACCGATGCGCCTTGTGTCATCCGCAAATTGAACAAACGCCTCATCAAGTGTACTTTGTTTGAGGCCGATGGCTTCTCATACATACTGGAGAGAGCTGCCATAAGACCCGCCGTGGTCTTTTCCTTTGCTATGTTGAAAGCAACATTGCGGGATAGCGTCAATCGAATAACTCCGAGGGCTTGTCTGTCTAGAAGATTCCAATCTTCTTCCTTCATAGCCTCTGGTTTCTTCCCTGAGAGAGGTTGAAACAGACTTCTTTGATACAGATAATCCTCTATCTGCATTTACCAAAACCCAAAATCTGTGCCATCGAATTTCTCGAGTTTCACATTCCCTTCATCTCGCTGACAAATCTTTGAACAGTAACCTTGTAGAAAAATTGGCAGGAATCACCTCGCTGACAAAATTTTACTATTCACGAAATTCACTATTCACGTGAACAGTAATCTTGTAGAAAATTGTCAGAAATCACCACAAAACCCTCTGATACCAGTTGTTGGGAATAATTAGATGCTACTAGTTTCCAAGTAGGATCTTGGGATGTAAATGACAAAAAAAAATTGCACAATAAAATTATTTGGCACAACAATATATCAATCTCACAACACAAGAATTACGTGGTATCGGCGAATTGCCACTAGTCCACAGAGCGCACCAAATATTCACTATCAAAAAAGGGAGTGATTTACAAGACTGGTCAGCAGACCTACACACGCACACTGTGTATCTCTCAACACTCAGAAAAATAGACACTGCAAAAGCTCTTACTTAGACACTTTTACTTCTATTTTTGACCCTTTTTCTCTCTAATTTTGCTCTCTCTGCAAAATTATATTTGCTCTTAATTAATTTGCTCTCTGCAAATTAATTCTCTCTCTCTCTAGCTACTGAGGCTGCTTGTTTTGTTATGAATTTCTCTTCTCTCCTTTCTCTATTTATAGGCTTAATTTAGCTTTGGATGATGTCATCCATGACATCATCCTTTGAATTAATAACCCACCATTTTTGACAAATGGGTGGGCGGCTAGTTGCATGTGTCTCCATTTTCAACGGCCAGATCTCTTCTTATCAATCAGAAGCCAACAACATTCTCTCCGATTCTCAATTTGGTGCCATGAAGAGCAACTTGGTTTCTCCAATTTGATTGGTAGAATTTTCCTTTTTCCCCTCAAATTGGCCGCAAGATGATTTTTCCCCCCAAATTAATAATGGTTGTAATTTTTATTTTATTTTGAATTTTTCCCCATTAGCAATCACTTGATAAAATTCGCTTTTCACATTAAAGTAATTTAAAAAATGATTCCATGCGCCGATTATATATTACACGTTTATATATATATATATATTAGATTATGATATTTGTGAGTTTAAAATGTTTGCCATGTTTTGTTGGGAACAATTGGAACTGATCAAAAATTAGTTAGTATACTAATATTTGTTATGTGCTGCAATTTGTATAATTTGTCATTTTTTAATGTTCGAAGAGGACCATGAGTTTCTTGAATTTTGATAAAGAAAATAGCAATCAAGTGTCCCACTTACGGCTTGATTTGTAAAACTTATTGTGCTTTAGTATAATTGCTCCACATTACCTATTATAGGAAAAGTTGTAGGTCTAATTTATAACATATCTTTGTTTTTGGTTGCTTACAAATTAAAATAATAAAAAAAAATTCAAAATTAATGGAGCATACAAAGCAAACATCAATAACGTCATTTGTTTATTATTATTATTATTATTATTATTATTATTATTATTATTATTATTATTATTATTATTAATGAGTTAAGATATAAAGAGAGATTCCCTCGGTTCAGCCAAAAAAAAAACAAAAGAGATTTGGGAAAAATTGATGAATTATTTTTTAAAATTTTATAGAGATGATCTATATTATGAATAGATCATTTCCACCAAAGTTGGAGGTGAGGCGATCAACAAAAATTTTAATTGTTGAAAATGAGCATATATATAATTATTTTCAATACACTAATTGAGTTTTTTAATGAAATTTGGTGGAAGTGATCTACTTACTATATAAATCGTATTTACAAAAATATTTTAAAATAATTAATTTATTTATCCATCCAAATAGGCATTCATTCTTTTAGCTAAATTTAGAAAATCTCTTTTTATAACTTTACTCTAAAATCAATAACTACTATTTAGTATCTTTGAAATAAGATTTTTTTATATGTTGATAGTTATAGAATATCTACGCGTTCTTATAACACGCCCACGCATCACATGGGTGGTAAACTAGTTTCTTCATTAAGATGCCGCCTTTTTTCCTTCTGATTATTTTTTTACAAATAAATACATGTCGCGTTAATTTTTTTTTTGGGAACTTTTTCTATACTAAAATTAAATGTTAGATTTAAACCTCCCGCTAGACTGAGAATTTACACCTAAAAATATCAAAGAAGTGATTTCCTAATAAAACAAAATTTAACTGTGATATTTCCACTTATCCAATATGTCGCGTTAATTAAAACAAGTACAACGCATCGGATCTCATGGGTAGCTGTAGCATCCAGTCAGTTCCACTTCTCTTCTTTGCGTAAACTTCACACTTCCATTGTCCGGTGATCGAAAATTCTAAGACGCCGGCTTCGTCAAAAAATGTTGTAATGTCTGTCTTTGATAGAAAAAGCACAATTTCGGGACATTTTTGTCAACAATCAACATATATAGGCACATGGTTATATTCACTATTTTTATTCTTCTAGCATGGGAGATGTATACACTTAAAAAATATTTGGTAACACTCTTATTTTCACTCGATTCTTCACAACTGAGCAAGGTGTATGTTACTCAGTTTTTGAGGCTGAGTATAGACATGTATACTTGGTTCTTGATAACGGAGTAAATTATTGTCAAGTTTGTACTCGGTACTTAAGAACTAAATAATATGCATCTTATTTTATTGTTAAAAATCGAACAAAAAATGAGAGTATTGTCGAGTGTTTTGTAGGGTGTACTTGTCACCACTCTTCTTCTAGAGGGACACACAAAAATATATTCTATTCAAATATAAAGAGAATAAGCAAGAAATTTTGAAAATGAAAGTACCCAAAAGTGATTTTGTACAAAGAAATTCTTGTAAATCAAAGAAGTAATAGAGACAGCGAGCTACAAGAGAGGGCTACGGAGAAACTAAAGCCGGCGGGCTATGTTTGTCAAGTGATCGAAAGGTGCGGGGATGTAGCTATAAATTATTTTGAGTGAAAGTTTTAAAATGACAAAAGAAAAAATTTAGATACTTAATTCATAAAGTTGTAATGACTTGTGAGTAAGATTTTACGTACACAATCATGTTATAATATATTCACATTGTCATGAAAAATATATTTTTATAATATTCATGGTAAAATTTGTGAGTGATGAATCACAAATTTTCATCACTAAAGGAATATATTTTGTGATGAAAATTTGTTTTGTCATAAATAATTTAAACGAAAATGGGTTTTAGTCACTGATTAAATAGTCTGTTGCACTGAGTGCAATGTAAAGTTTAAACGTCGAAGAAAAAAGAGAGATATATGAGTTTTCGTAAATATTAAATTAGTTTATCTTAATAATAATTTGAGTAGTATTATTAGCATTTCAAATAAATAATTTAGTCGTTCTAAAACATGTATTTTAATAACTGAGGACAATTCTCAGAGTACTAGTAGCCATACTATAATGTTTTTACCTTATATTTTGAATTACTTTATACCTAATCCAGAGAACCAGTAGTCATACTATAATGTTTTTACCTTATATTTTTAATTACTTTATACCTAATCCCTATATAATTTTATGATTATATATTTATATGTAAAAAAAAAATTGAAAAAGTTGAGTGGGGGTTTGAGCCCTCACTGAGCCTACATTGACTATTTGCTTGGACGGCTCTGCGAATAAGGGAAAGAAAGAGAAACAAAATCAAGATAAAGGATTCTAAAAGCAATGATTCAGTTTCTTCGACTTTCAGTATTTTTTTTCAGTTCAATTTTTAATAGAACAATTTGATTCAATATAATTTGATCGTTTCATTTTTTAATTCACTTCAACAACAATAAAACTATAATGGTTTTGAAAACAAAAAGCCTAAATTAACATAAACAAATTAAGAGGCAATTATCAAAAAGAATATATATATATATATAAATATATGTCATTTTGGACATATATGGTAAGATAGATTTGTGGGACTGCTTTTTTGGAGTTATTTTCGAGACTAAGGTAATTTTAAAACTTATTTGTATATATAAGGTACTTTTCAACTTAATTAGGAGAATAGGGTACTTTAGACTTTTTGTCTTTATTAAACAACTTTATAAATTAGATTTTGACCCATAGACTTAGTTATAAATTAAATTTTAACCCCTCACATTTAAGAAAAAGACGAAGATGAAGAAATCTAATTTGGTATCAGAGGGTCGAGCTATCCTAAGCTCCTATCCACTACATGAAACAGACACTTAGGAGACATACAAATTATGTCTCCTAAGAGCTTATGTATGTCGCCCAAGCCTTAGGCGACATACCCTGTGTCACCTAAGTGGTGTCTTGTAAGTAGTGTGGCCTAAGATCTTAAGCGACATATAAATAAAGTATGTCGCTTAAGTGGTTTACTTAGGAGACATAAGCAATAGAGTATGTCGCTTAAGAGTTTTACGTAGGAGACATAAGCAATATAGTATGTCGCCTAAGTGTAACACTTAGGCGACATACTATATTGCTTATGTCTCCTACGTAAAACTCTTAAGCAACATACTCTGTTTGTAAGTCGCTTAAGTGTTAGACTTAAGAGACACATAAAATATAGTATGTTTCCTAAGTTGTACACTTAGGAGACATACTCTATTGCTTATGTCGCGTAAGTGTACAACTTAAGCAACATATGATATTTGTATGTTGCTTAAGTGGTGATCTTAGGAGACATACAAATGTAAGTATGTCGCTTAAGTGCTAATCTTAAGAGACATACAAATGTATGTATGTTGCATAACTATGTTTGATTAAAAGTATTGACCACCACTTAGGAGACATACTTTAATTTGTATGTCTCCTAAGATGTTCCAGACTTTCATTCTAAATTTGATACCAATTCATTCACACACAACAAAATTTTTACAAATCAACCTGTAATATAAATTTGATACCAATTCATTCACACACAATTAAATCACATAAAAAGAGGCCAAAATTAAAATGTACAAAGTCTAATATTTACAAGCCAAAATTCAAGTATAGAATAAAAATACCATAAGTCTAGCAATAGAGAAAAGAAAGAAGTCGATATATAAATATGCAAAATAATATATATATATAAAAAAGTCTATCACTAAACCTCTCTTGGTCTACCATCACCCGTAGGAAGATTCGCCATCATCGACGATACTAGATCCCGTACCCGTGCTTCCATCGCCTCATCGCTTGCTTTCTGTCGCGCTTCCATCGCCACTCAACATGACAAATGAAACTGAAAAATAAATTGAAGAAAAATATTCTCACATATTTTATATCATATTTATTTACCATAGTTTATGGGATTTTAACAACCTTCAAGTCCACTGTTTTTATAAAAATCACCCAGATCAGAATAAATAACATTAGACTCCGAAATTTACACAGAAGATTAATAACGCATTAAAATTACTCTATGATTTATTTCATAATTTTTGAGTTAGTTTTAGGAAGCTAAATAAATTGTTGAAACAGTAAACACAGTGTTGTCAGTACAGAGGGCAGATTACTTTCTTATCTTCAAAAATTCACACACAGAAATTTATAAGTCCTATGTCAATAAATTTCTGATATGTTGTTCCTCCACGAGTCTATTTTATTATGCAAGTGGAATTTCTAATTTTCATCTTGTAGTTTCTGAGTTATAAATGTTTTAGTACAGTAAGGTCAGATTTGACAGATTTACAGAGATAATTTAAATATAACATGAAAAATAGTAAATAAACTATACTAACTCTAAATAAAATTTGAGAGAGAGATAGAGTATTACTTTTAAGATTTGAGAGAGAGATAGAGTATTACCTTTAAGATTGAAGGTTTGAAGAACCGAAGAAGCAAATCGAGAATTTGGGGAAGAATCGAAGGAGGCAGCGTGGAGATGGAGGAGATGAGAGAGAGAGGTCAATGGTGGCAGGGGAATGGGGGAAGCATGGAGATGGAGGAGGTGAGAGAGAGAGGTGAGGTGAGAGTGATAAAGATTAGGTCTAGAAATTGGGGATATATACCACACACTTAGGAGACACACTTATTTATGTGTCTCCTAAGATTAACTCTTAAGAGACATACATATATACCTATGTCGCCTAAGTAAAAAATATTTGCCTCATTTTTTTTGGCGAAAAATTCGAAAAAATATTTCTCGGAAAATTCAATTTTTTTTAAAACATCTTTGGAGACATACTAATTAATGTATGTCGCTTAAGAGTACACTTAGGAGACATACGGATATTAGTATGTCGCCTAAGAGTTTTCAGTTTTTAAAATTAATTTCGTTTTTTATTTATATAAAAGAGTTTTCAGTTTTTAAACATTTCCTAATGCCCATTTTACCAATATTAAATACATAAAAACTTGATTTTGGAAACCCAAAAAATCATATCAATAATATAAATGACTGATAATATTGAATGAATGTATTAAACACTAATAATTGTCTTTTATGTTACAAATTTGAAATGTAAATGTAAAAATTTATGTTTAATGGTAAATAAACTAAATATTCAGTCAGTTTTTAAAATTAATAACCATTTTTATTTATTTTATTATATACAACAATCATTTTACTTAGTTAATCTAGTTTGTAACAATTAATTCACTTGATTAATAACGCTTACAATAATAGAAAAACCAATCGATTTAATTACAAATAATAACAATACAACATTAATTGTGGTCATCATCGTCACTATGATCCTGATCCTGATCCTATTCTTCATCATTATCGTCAATTAAGAAATCATTGTTAAACCCTTCTGCAACGTCGGAGTCCTCATTATTGTCATCATCGTCGGGAATATCTATTCGTAGTACTGAACTAAATTCGATAAATAAACTAGATATCAGAAAACAGTTCGCATCAGGCTCTTGATACGGTTCGTCTACTTCATATAGATGACTGGCGGTTGCATCCCTTGATAGTGTGCTTTCACTGTATGTACCTCAGTGAAACATCATGTTAACTAGTTTTCAACCGACACCAGCCGACATATCATCTGTACAGAACACTTGTCTTGCCATCTTGGCAAGAATAAATGGGAACTCGTCGTACCAACTAGTTCAAGTGTTTATAGATAAAAGACCACAATCAAACTTTGTGTTACCGGGAACATTAGGACCTGTGTTGTACCACTTACACCTGAACAACACAATTGACATGCCTCCCGCATACCTTAGTACGACAACTGCTTACAGAATCCCATAGTATATGATGTCACTACCTACTACCATCACTCCACTATGCGACATACAATGAAGATATGTCGCCTAAATACTTCTCTTAGGAGACATACATATACTATGTCTCATAAGAAATATACTTAGGAGACATACTTAATTGTATGTCTCCTAAGATCTTCCTTATGAGACATACTTAATTGTATGTCGCCTAAGTGCTTTTGACCACCGACACTATTTTTACACGCAGAGTTTGACTGATTTATCTTAGGCGACATACTAATTTTGTATGTCTCTTAAGTACATATCTTAAGAGACATACAACTAAGTATGTCTCCTAAGTATATTTCTTATGAGACATAGTTTACGTATGTCTCCTAAGAGAAGTATTTAGGAGACATACAATTAAGTATGTCTCCTAAGTATATTTCTTATGAGACATAGTATACGTTTGTCTCCTAAAAGAAGTATTTAGGAGACATACAATTAAGTATGTCTCCTAAGTATATTTCTTATGAGACATAGTATACGTATGTCTCCTATAAGTATATTTCTTATGAGACATAGTATATGTATGTCTCCTAAGAGAAGTATTTAGGCGACATATCTTCATTGTATGTCGCATAAGTATATACTTAGGCGACACACTAATCGTAAGTCTCCTAAGTGACACTCTTAGGAGACATATGGAGTATATATGTCTTGTAAGTAGGTACTTAGGCGACATACTAAAGGTATGTCTCTTAAGAGAGAAACTTAGGAGACATACAGTTAGTATGTCTCCTAAGATGTGTTTTAGGAGACATACCCAATAGAGTATGTCGCCTAAGACCACATCTGGTGTAGTGATCCTTACAGATTTCAAACAATAGACGTTACTTAAATAGATGCCCTTGGGAATATTCCCTAGCATCTACGCCTTCATTTTTGGAACAAATCCAAACTACCAACCTATTCCGATTTACAATATCGGAGCAGAAGGGTGTTTAACTACTAAGATTAAAGGTTGTTCACATATATAACATATATTTAAAACACGCAGAAATCAAGCAAGTTATTGCAGGAGCAATAAATTGCATATTATATTAAAACCAATATTTATTATTAGTTTTGCAACAACCCTATATAGATCTCCAAAAGATCTTATCAGACATCAAACTTCTGCATTTAGAGAGCAAAAATAATAGCAGACAAATTAAAATCTTAGACCAACAAATCCCTCTAGATTTTGTTGCAACATTGAGAGAAATTCTCATTACTACCAGAGAAATAAAAATTATTTGCAAAGAGAAAAATTCTTCTCTAGAAACAAGAATTGCCGAGCTAACAAAACGTATTCGACAGTTAGACATTGAGCTCACAAAATTATCAACAGGGTAATCAAAAATTATACCTAGACTACACAACTATATTCCAAATATATAAAATATGGAATAGTCAACTTAGATTGGAAAGAAGTACCAGGAGGAATTATTCCTCAACATATATCAGACTTTTATGGAAGATAATAGATAAAATGAGCGATGAAAGATTATCTCATAGATTTGAATCATAAATTAATAATGCTAAAAAGCAATAATTTGCATTAATTACACTACAAGAAAAATGGGTCTTAGCGAGAAATAATTTTTGTTGCTAATGACATTGTTTACTTGTTAAATATCATTCGCAAGAAAAAAAATTGCTGATCTGGTAGTTGCAACGACCTCCTCGCTAATAGTTTTTACTGAGTATAAATGGTTTTCTCACTAAAACATATATTGCAAGGAAATTATTTTATCGCCAAAAATGTAATATTTTATCAGTAAAAGTCTTGTTTATAATCAAATAATTCTATTCCGAGAAAATTATTTATCGCCAAAATTATATTGTTTTGTTGGCAAAAGATTTTGTATTTCTAGTATAATAGTTTTTCCCAAGAACAAATAGTTTTCTCGCTAAAACATGTATTGCAAGGAGATTATTTTATCACCAAAAATGTAATATTTTCTCGGTAAAAATCTTGTATATAGTCAAATAATTCTATCTTGAGAAAATTATTTCTCGCTACAATCATATTTTTTTGTTGGCAAAACATTTTGTGTTCTCGTGTAACTCTTTTTACGAGAAAATAATTTGTCGACAAAAGTAAATAATTTTGTTGATGAAAGTGCAGTAAACTTTCTTATAACCCTGTTCCGAGAAAGAAATGTGTCCCAAAAAAGTAAATGTACACCCGGCAAATCTCTAATTGCGAGCAATCAATTTGTGGACGAAACTAAATAATTTCATTTGCAAAATATTTATAACAATTAAGCCTATAATCAATCATCAATACAAACTAAAAGCACAAATTGGCAAATATGATTACGTAATATAAAGGTCTCGGTTTTTATCTACCTAAGGACATCAAAAAGTAATTAGTATCACCTAGTCCTGAAATTCATTTACCCAAGGACATTAAAAAATAATTGTATGCTCACTTAATCGCGGATTTTTATCTATGCGATAACATCAAAAACCAATGGTTAACTCTTACCTAGTCCTAGATTTTCATTTCTCCAGAGACATCAAAAAATAATAGTGTCCTGTCACCTAATGATAATAACATAGTATTTTGAGTATCACATACTCGTAGAAAAAGTACAAGAGACAAGTTGTATCAAGAGAGAGATCTAATATAATTAGTCATCGGTGAAAAGAATTTTCAAATATGGTATAGTCGCTTGAAACTTCTTCAAAATAGCTTTTGTGCGTGCTTGATTGGCTAAAAGTTGCTCATTTGTTTCATTGCAACTAGCGACAAGCTCTGTCAAACGAAGCACCTTGGATCTCAATTCGTCAGTCGCTGCTCTAGAAGTCTTTTAGTTAAGCCTAGATGTAGAAGCCTCATCTGGCAAGGGACGAAGCCATGACCTTTAACATACCTGGATTTTACCACAACCCACATATAAAATAATTATTATTCGTGAAATTTTAGTTTAAGTCCAATAAGAACACTGGTAAATAAGAAGGAAGTTCATGGAATCAAGTTTATATGTAGTATAATCTTTCATAACAATAATTATGATTGACTTCACTCCTTGGCCAATAAATTAAAAGAACTATGGCTACTTACGAAATATAAGCATAGATAGTCATGGATTCAGAAGATACATTATATGGTCAACTAGGCCAATAAATAATTATATTAATAAGAGCACCTCGCATATGAATTATGAATACCCAGTTTTAAAATATCAATTATATAAATATGTAAGAGCAGCTCACATATGAATTATCAATTATATAAATATGTAAGCACCATAATTGCTAAATGAATCTTTTAAAATTTAAGGGCAGTACGTAAATAATAAAATTCGAACTCACATACCTAGATTTCTTCATAAGCTCCTTAATTTCTACAAATTTCAACCTCAGTCATTTCATTTCCTGGGATATTTTTCAGTTCAACCATTATTTTCTACAAATAAAAAAGAACAGTAGTGGAACTAAACAAAATATTACCTATTATTTCCAAGTATTAAAGTGTATTAAATTATTTTGTTTATTAAATTACTATAATACTTACATCGCGAAGCTATGACACACCATCTACCCATCCACGATCTTGATCGAAATGGGTATCAAAAGAGAGTTGAGTTTCTCCCTTTGGCTACTCAAGTGGTTCACCATTCTATTAGACAACATGAGTTAACATTAATAAATAAATAAGTATTCATACATCTTATTTCATGGCCAAGGAAATATATAAACCATTACCTCATCCTCGTATCGATACTCCACAAATGGTTTTGATCCCCCACAATGGTTGAAAGGAAGCTTGGATCAATTATCACTACACTTTATTGATCAATTCTGCAACATGTGTCATTTTTATCAATAATTTATTATCTAAAAAAAAATCCACTACAAAACAAAAAGAAAAAAAAGTAAAGAAAAAGAATACACCAGAACCTGCCTCGAACCCAAATATAAGTGTATAGATTGGGTCGGATTTTTCTAGCACTAAACATGAACCCATCTCGAACCCGCCCGGGTTTAGGAAATTCCAGAATTAGTTAAGTGTAAAATTCCATAATATAACATCCTTATACTAATACAATAACACTCACGCATAAAAAGCAATCTACCAAAACACCTTAAACTTCATTTGCCTTAAACCACCCACAAATGATAAAATAAAAAAAGAAAAGAAAAAGAACACACCAGGACAATCTATATATATATATATAATTGTTGAATATAATACTATTAGAAAACTAAGACCAATTCTCAGCTAACCAAAAATTTAATTCAATGGATCACAAGTCATAACCATCCCGAAATATAATACGTGCTATAGCTGGTTTTTGCCATTCTATACAGTTTTAGAATAGTGGTTTGATCCCAAATATATGTGTATAGATTGGGTCAGTTTTTTTAGTACTAAACCTGAACCCAACTCGAACACACCCATGTTTAGGAAATTCTAGAATTAATGTTAAGTGTTAAATTCTATAATATAACATGCCTATATATACTAATACAATAACACTCACGGGTAAAAAGCAATCTACTAAAACACCTTAAACATCATGTACCTTAAACCATCCACAAATGAGAAATAATGTGTAATTTTTAAATATTTATATACCTTAAACTTCTCACTGGAAAAAAGTGTGCATGCAAAGGTAGTCCCAATCTTCTTGTGTAGTCCTCACATGTTTATTCTGGCGCGCCTCTTCAATAGTAATGAACTTTTTGAAATGTAAATGAAATGTGCTTCTATTATGATTGTATTGAGTAGACATTGCCTTGAGAATATACCTATTAACCATTGTATCAGAAATATCTGCATCAAAATTAATTTGTCTATGCACATGGGAAAAGCTAAAAATATTATTATAACATACATGTAAATAATTTGAAAGGCTTAATTCCTTATATAAATCAGGCTTACCAAACCCGCCCAATTAATATTCGCTTCTCAGATTCATGAATATTTTTTTCAAGTCTCTACTTGGAGAGGCGCGTGATTTCGTATAACAATTCCAATCTTAGATGAGAATAAACCATGATTTTGTCCCGATGGTCTATTGTCTCCAACGGCAAAGTTCACTTTAAGCTTACACCAGGTTGCCCTGAAAATCCTCTCAGCTACCATGCCTTTTGAATGGCCACGAACCCTCTTGGGGGCACGAGTTGTTTCTAAAATTCAAGCGTGTAAAACATACAAAGGAGATGTAACTTAAATCATATCAACTTGTTTAGTAAAAAAGAAGCATACCATTAGTGTTAAATGCATTAAAAGTTGGTTCAAGATTTGTTTATGCATTAGAAGTACTTCTCACTCTCCCATTACCGCCTCTCCGTCTTCCTCTATCGGGTGCCATATCAGGTAACTACAACAATCATTAAACGAACGTGTTAAACAACTACAATATCAAATTTCACAAGTTGCATTGTTTTAATTCCATAAGATAAAAAATCATATCAGTTATACATAAATCCAAATATCATAGTTAACAGTTACATAACCATACATCCATTAGAAAAAAAAGGAATTCAAATAAATTGTTACATAAACCTCGTCTTCTAGCATGAAAGAAAAGATTTAAATATTACACAAATATATAATCTCTAGTAGAAAAGAAAAAAAAAGGACCAAAGGCATTTTAGTCTATCATCATTAATACTTTATTGGCTTTCTTCTCCCTCACTACAATATTCTTCAAGTGTGTCATCTTCTTCATCATAAATGAAATTATTATCCCCTTCATCATTAACATCAAAAGCAGGAACACTAATCTCTTCATTAGAATTTTCGCAGGCTCTAACCAATTGTATTGCATCCAAATTTTCCTCTTGAATGATCCATTGTACATCAGAAGACTCGCCTTCTTAGTATGCCTCAACTGTTAGAAAATTTATATTTTATAATTTATGTGGGCAACACATTATCATATTTCAATTATATTTGCTATTTAAATTAATGAGCTAATTTTTAGTGGTCTAATTAATTTTTAGTTAAGCCCATAGACTACTCAAATAAATGTGGGTCAAATGTGTAGATACCTTATATGGGCTTATTAGGGTTTAATGGGAACTCTAATTAGATTGTATATAAAGAAGATATTAGGGTTATGGTTCCCAACACACTAAATCAAAATACAGCTCCATTCTCCCTATCTGGAAGAGAACCAAAATTCCCATCAAGAAAACTAAGGCGATTTGGTTTAGGAAGACCACGTACCCGCTCGATCCGTGATGTTCTTGTGATTGATCCTCGTATTCCGCATTTGTTTATCATGGATCCAGGTACGCGGTTTTATTATTTTAATTTAGATCTTGATGATTTGACATGATGACTTAAGTAGTTAAATTCCAACAAGTGGTATCAGAGGAACTTTATGTTAAATCATTAAGAAAATATATAAATAAAATGGAACATAAGAGACGTACATTATAGAAATGTCTAATATCACTTTGAACTAAAGGTACTTAAGGCTATCTAATGACTTGCTCGTGCATCCAGTTCTTTATTTCTCTTCCTACACAGTACATCTAACTTACAGTGAGTTACAATACTCTTAAGGATAAATGATCTCTTAATGAGCTCATATCTCACAGTGTGCAAGAACGAGAAAAGATTTTACTATAAAAGACAGAAAGTGTTCGTCTAGCAAACACCTCTAAAGGACAAGAAAATGATAAAGGATAAAAGTTAAGAAGCTACAGTTGGAACAACGCTATAGTAATCGCAAAAGAAATATGATAAAGAATTTGTCAGTTAATTTTGCAAGAAGGATAGACATAATAATGTTTTAAATACGCCACTTGGCGTGTAAAGTAGGACATACTTCTCATTAGGGCTTGTTCGGTAATTAGTTTAACTTATGTACATGTGATTACTTGGTGAGTGGATTTTAGTGATATTACTCACATAAGTGTGTTTAGAGGTTACATAATAAGTCGAAAGCCAATTGATGTTAAAAGATTCATCTATCATGGCAGTGGCAAAACAGTTACAATTGAGGTTTTAAAGAATTTTAGATTATCATTAAAGACTGATTACTTTTTGGATTTGAGATAGACTTATATGGTATTGTCATTTAGATGGAATTTATATTTTCATTTAGACAAATATGGTTATTCTTGTTCATTTGAAAATAATAAAGTTAGTATTTTTTAAGATTCAAATATTTTGCTACTAGTTCTTTAATTGATAACTTATATACGGGTACAATCACCTCATGTAATGAAAACTTGAAAATTGATTCACGTGATATAAAGCGTAAATTAACTGATAAGAATTCTTCCATGTTATGGCACAAGCATTTGGGACAAATCTCTAAACAAAGAATTAAGAGACTTGTGGAATTCTTGAAATCCCTTGATTTAATAGATTTTAAAATTTGTATTTAATGTGTAAAGGGGAAATGGACAAACATATATAAGGAAACTAGGTGCCACTGCCTTAGAACTAATTAATGTGGATATCTGTAAACTATTCTCTATGGCCTCCTAGAATGGTTAACATTATTTTATTATGGTCATGACAATTATTAAGGGTACCTATATTTAATTAATGAGAAGTTACAATCCTTAAACGTTGTTATGACTTTCACAATCCAAGTTGAAAATCAACTAGGAAAGAAAATTAAGACCGTGAAATCTGATCGTGGTGGTGAATACTACGGTAAATAAAAACGGATAAGGTAAACAACGTTCTGGACCTTTATGAAATTTCTAGAGAACTACAGAATTATCTCACAGTACACTATGCTAGGTAGACTTAGTACGAACAGTGTTGCTGAGAGATAAAACAGAAGCTTAAGGATATGGGAAGGAGCGTGATTAATCATTCTTCTCTACCATAATGACTCTATGAAGAAACACTTATGACTGCAACATATTTTCTAAACAGTGTTATATCAAAGTAGTTGTTAAAACATGTTGTCTAGTTGTAGTAAAGCCATAAAGAAATTATTTGCTACTTTGTTAGATCCATTGAAAAATCGAGAGATTATAAATTTTGCAATCCCTTGAATAAATCCTTTATTAAGGAGGAAAATGTCAAATTTCTTAAGGATATTGAGTTTGCAGGAGAAGATAAAGTTAGAAATATTGTCTTTGAGGATGAATTTATTTAAATTCCAAGTACTAATATTGACAATGATTTGGAACAAATTTCTGACATTATTTTAAATGCAAAATAGGATCATCAAGACAATGTTGAAAAACTTCCTAAATAGCAAACTCAACAACCTCAAGACGAAGTGAAATTAAAAAAAAATCCATCTCTGGCCTTAAGGAAAATTTTCGTCAATGGTATCACAAATTTCATCAAGTTATTATCTTATACGATTTTGAGGTAAATCCAGTTGATGATTATGTAAATCATAAGTCCAGTGGGAGCAACATCATTTTCCTGGTATTTTATGTTGATAATATCTCTTTTGTATTTGAAATACAGATACATCAACATTATTGTCGAGTATCCTAGGATTTTCACGAAAGAGATATATCTAAAGAATTCTTGCCATATTTAACATGAAAGACTATCATTCAGGAGATATTTCCATTGTTAAAGGAGACAATTTATGTCTCAGCCAATGCCCCAAAATAAGGTTGAAAAGAAAAAGGTGCCAAAGATTCCTTATGCATTAGTTGTAGGAAATCTAATGTATTATAAAGTATGTACGCATATGGGTTTAGTGTTCATAGTAAGGATATTTGGTAGATATTTAAGTAACCCTATAATATATCTTCGGAAAGCAGCGAATTAAAAGGTTATATAGTATTTAAAGAGAACAAAAGGATTACATGCTTATATATCGAAAATCAGATTAGTTAGAGATCATTTGGTATTCTGATTTCGATTATAGAATATAATATAGTTACGAAACTTTGTCACTAGGCTGTAGATTATGGATAGTGTCGAAAGACCACAAAAGATATTTTGTGACAATAAATTGATTATACTATATTCGACAATAACAAATTTTTTTCGAAAATCTAAAGCACATAGATATTAAGTTTTTTATTGTTAAAGAAGAGTTGAGAGTTGTCGTGTCTATAGAGCATATAAGTAGGAACTCGATGATTACGAATCCGTTCACTAAATGTTTAACACAAGGTATTTCATGAGCATATTGCTCATATGGGTTTTGTGTGATCTAATAAAGTGTTGGTTTAGTGGGAGTTTGTATTATAGATACTCTTTTATTTAGACACATATTTTCTGTAGAATAAAAAAGATTGTTTATTTTCGTTTTAACTCTAGATGTTTGCTTTTTCTTCCATTGTGGTTTAACATAAATCTTTGAAGGTTAAAGTTGATCTCATTAAAGTTGGGCCAGTTGGAAATTGGCTTGTCTAAGATCACATTCCATGTAATTTCGATGTTATTCATCCACATTTGATCTATGTTATTAAGTGTATTAGTATGGTAATAATCGTGGTTTAGTCACGACCTTAGTGTGATAAAAGCTGCGGTAATTCCATTACTCGTACATAAGATAGACCAGATTGTTTAAGGAGAAGTCTAAGGATAAATAGCATACGGATGTGCGCTAAAAGAATTTTGTGATATAATTGTTTCCGGAATAATATGTAACCTAAGTGGGAGATTGTTAGAAAATTTATATTTTCTAATTTATGTGGGCAACATATTATAATATTATAATTATATTTTCTATTTAAATTAATGGGCTAATTTTTAGTTAAGCGCATAGACTACTCAAATAAATGTGGGCCAAATGTATAGATACCTTATGTGGTCTTATTAGGGTTTAATGAGAACTCTAATTAGTTTGTATATAAACAAGATATTAGGGTTATGGTCCCTAATACACCAAATCAAAATAAGGTTCCCTTCTCCCCATCTAGAATAGAACCAAAATTCCCATCAAGAAACTAAGGCGATTGGTTTAGGAAGACCACGTACCTGCTTGATCCATGTTGTTATTGTGATCGATCCTCGTATTCCGCATTTATTTATCATGGATCCAGGTACGCAATTTTAGTATTTTAATTTAGATCTTGATGATTTGACATAATGACTTAAGTAGTTAAATTCCAACATCATCATTGTTCCCATTAACAATATCCTCAATATTATCTTTCTTTATGACATCTCAAATGTGTTTATGTGTTACTTTCATTACTACTTTCCAATTCTTTCCTGCTTTGTAATCATCTAAATAAAACACTTGAAATGCATGAGTTGGAAGAGCAAATGGGTCATTTTTAAACCATCTATTATTAACATTATTGGAAGTAAGGTGATTGTAACACCCGGTATTTATATTAATGTAATTAAGGTTTATTTGGCTTACTTGGTGTGGAAAATTATTGTAAATGATGGAAAGGTATGCAAAAATTTTCATGTTCCCGCGTAGAAACCGATATCGTCGACCAAATTTGGAAAATTCACCAAAAAGTTATTTTAACTCCTTTTTAATTGAATCCAAAGCCATATGTTACACATTGAGCTATATTTAGATATAAAACTTTTATACACAATAGGCGCCTATTTTGAAAAAATAGGCACCTGTTGGAAGGCGAGCCGAGAACAATTTTCTCTCATAATTAGATAGCAGCCTATATTTCAAAAATAGGCGCCTGTTGCTATGTCGGTTTGCAAAGTTTAAAAGGAATTCTAGAGATTTCTTAAGCCATTTTTTCAAAAAAATCCAACAGCTTTGAGAGCTCCTTTTTCCTCTATATTTATCTCCCTATATTTTCATCAATATCGAGTTTTCAGATTCTGATACAACCTTAAGGAAACTTGTTCTACACATCGAAGGGACCGAGGTGACAGAGAAAATTATGGATTCCATCAGACAGAGTTTCGATTATTGTCTTTCTTTCTTCCTTTTGGGTTCTAACTTCGAGGTAGGTTTTTGTTTTTTAAAAAACTTGAAATATAATTTTGTTTTACGAATATCATCGTGTTTCAGTCTTATATGCTTTCTAAAACTATGACATGATCTATGAAGTGATGTTTTACGATTTATAAAGATCTAAATGTGAGATTTGAAGTAATAGATGCTATCGACACTTGACATTCTTGTATTATCCCACCCGATTAAGTATTCCATGGATGCTTGATCATTATAAGTTGATGGAAATGGATTTTTGTTGATTTATACACATCATGGGATACGGGGTTGGACTTGTTGAAGTGTATGTAGCATAAATTACTTAAAATGCTTATTGAATGACAAAAATAGATGATTTGAGGCAAAATGTGCCATTTACACTTGATATAATTTGTTATTTGAATTATATAAGATATCCCTTAAGTATATGGATGTGATTTCCTATTAGGTTGATATATTGATGAATTATACATATCAAGAGATACGAATTGAGATATGTTAGAGTATATATGGCATATGTTGTCTTTAGAATACATAAGAGCATGTTATGCATGAAACACATCATCTTGGTGTTAACTCAGGCTCTCTGCTACATTAAAGCTTCATTATATCTTTGTATAGATGCTACAAGGATCCTTATTTCTTATGGCGATTCATGGAAACTTCATTATTATCTTGATATCTCCTTGTCGGATATGATCGGCTAATGGATTTTCTTAGTAATTGTTATATTTGGTCATTGATGACCATGATGATGTGAATTATATATGACTATCTATCTTAATGGTGCTTGCCGGGATGGAAAATAAGTTGGGCCCGGTGTCCTTGGGTTGAAAATCCCTAAACCCCTAGGGTAGCAATGTTTGGCCGCCTATAAGCCACCGGTAAACAGTTTAGAAACCTAGGCATTGGCATTGCACCTTGGATAGAATATTTTTTATGAAATTTGGACGAGTTGTTCCACATCTTAAGGCAATGGATTCTATAATATAATTCCAGTTCGGGTTCTTATTGAGAAGAACTATGATTATATTACATTCTTTTGGAGCGAATAGGTTCTATAAGGCCATGTTAGCTTGGATTCTCATCATCATGTATCATTAAGGTTTGGAAATGGGTTGACACAAAGGGAAGTAACTTGCATTTGCATGAGTATGCATTATTTTAAGAAATCATGGTATTTAATTGATTTAATGGTTGACGTATAAATTACTATCGAATTGGTAATTATGTTTTTTGAACACGATATCCCCTATTCCCCCTACTGAGCGACACACTTACACCATTTTGAATAAACCTTTATTGGACCGCTGGAGATGAGTGAGGCTAACAAAACGGTGGATTTGGGGACACAATAGAAAGCTCTGATAAATACTTGTTCAGTTACACACACATTTGTACGGCAAGCCATGACTAGCCTAAGTTATGTACTTGTTTAACTACATGTTGACTTGGTTTTTGTATAACTTTTGGACATGTAAATGTATATTTGTCATACACATGTTTATTGCTAGTTATGGATATGAAGTAGTTGTTTGACATGTGTTATCTATGTTCACTACTTTCTTTAGACCCATTTTAGTTAGTCTAAAGTGGGTTAGTAACATTCCAGGTCTTAATTACAAGTGTTATCTTGTCAATTAAGGCGAGTGTGTTACATCGATAGTCCCTTTGTATTCTTTTCTTCTTTGGATTTGTGTCAAAACATTCGCACTTAAATATAATAACACGATACTCCATTATGTAAGTTAATTTAATGACACTACACAATCATCCATAAAAATCAATTATTTCATCATCATATTCTCCAAGATCGACAACTCCATTATTTTGAGTTATGCGATGATTGTCGATCATGTTCCTTGATATGAAATCGAACGCCATTAACAACATAACCAGTATACTTGTTCACACGAGCATCGAGACCAGAAGCCAAAGAATAAATTTCATTTATGGCACCTTGCGACTCCGCACAACGCAAATTCCTCGTATATAATAAATAATGGTGATATTATTAATAGTTATCAATAAAAAAAATTAACTTTATTAGTAATTTCAATTAACATCGTAAGCAAATGAAGAACATTAACTTACATGGCTTGAAAACTACTTTGGAAATTATTGCTCTTGCCTTTGATACAAATTATCTAGACATTCCCTCTCTAATTCTATCAAATGTTAACTACATATAGGAAAAAATTTGTTTTTTTAATATAATATATAAGAATGTTATTCGGGCAAGAGATTGTATTCGAAAACTCACTCAAAATACAGTTTAATCTTTTCACAATTGTGCAAGATGTACCAATGAATCTTGTTAATACCTTTTCTTGATAATTCAACGAGTTCTCTTCCACTAAAGGGGTGTGCAATTCGGAAGAAAAAAAATATTTGTCCTTTAGGCTCATCTTTACTAGTGTCATTATTCCTATCTTCTCGGTTGAATCTTGTATCAATTCCATGAAGTTACATAGAACAAAAGGTTAATGCTCCATTAACAATGGATGCCTCTACTATTGAACCTTCCGGTTGAGCTTTATGTTTCATGCTACCTTTTAATGTCCCCAAATTCCTATTGATAACAAATAGTGGTATGTAGATGAAGTATTAGGAATATATTAATTAAATGGATACATGCATCGAGTGTTCACGGGGCCGACAAGAATAGCTTCATGTGGTAAATGGACTGCCAAATGCACCATAACATCAAAGAAAGCAGGCGACAAAATTCTTTCAAGTTTACATAATAGGGCAATCCCTTTTGCCAACTTCTCAAAGTCTTTCACAACCAAAGTTTTTGCACATAATTGTAGGAAGAAGTTAGATAACTCAACCAATACAATACAAACATCCTTTGGCATGTAGGGACGTATTCCGACCGGAAGAAGTCGTTGTAACATAACATGACAATCATGAGTTTTCATTCTAGAAATATTTCCTTCTGTTATACTCACATTTCTAGATATACTAGTTGCATAGCCATCAGGAAACTTAACTGACTTAAAAAAAGAACAAAACTCATTCCTCTCATTCGGTGCCAACGTATAAGATGCAAGAGGCTTCAACCATTTATTGCCATGCTCTTTTAAGTGTGATTCTTTTCTTATATTCATATCAGCCAGATCTAACTGAGCTTTATCTGTGTCCTTGTTTTTTCCTTCAATACTCATCAAAGTCCGGACCACGTTATTAGTGATATTCTTCTCGCTATGCATGACATTAAGATTATGCCTCAGCTTCAACTTTGACCAATACTCCAACTCAAAGAAAATACTTTTTTTTGTCCAATTCAATTCCTCAATTGTACATGTAGGTCAAAAAATACCCTAGAGGGGGGGGGGTTAATAGGGTTTTTAAAACTTAATTTGATTTTTAAAATAGATTTAAAAATGTTTAATGTCTATGTCAATCAAGCAATCAATAAACAAAGTTAATTCCAATCACAATGAATAAAATCAACAATATAATATAAGGTGAGATATAGAGATAGAACCGATCGAAGTCGAAATTTTTTTGTCCACACGGTTTAGCTTGATAACCTTTACTCCGCGCTCGGTTAGTTCCCCGAGAATTTCCACTAGAACCGATCTCCTTCCGGGTGAAGATCAAACCACTACAAGTGTATATTCTTCTCACACACTCTTACAAGTATTGAAGCAACCTCAATACTTTCACAAGAAATCCTTTTTGCTAATTCTATGAGATACACCTCTCACAATTATGATTGAAAAGAGTTTTGGTGACAAACACCAATGTACAATATCTCTTATGTGTATGACAAAATACAAATGAAGCTCACACTAAGAGATATCAATATTGATCAATGAATATAAGCTCAAAGAATAAAAATTGACCAATGCCTTAGCCTTCAAACTTGAATAATGTGAATATATGAAATATGGATTTTTATGATCATTCAAGTTGTTAAAAATGAGTCTTAGAACTCATATATATAGCTTGAAAAGTTTATAGCCGCTTGCGTTGGAAAAATAAATTAATGGGGCAAAAATGAACTTTTGAAAAAGTTTCAACGACTAGTTTTTCTTAAGGGAGTCGGCTCCTTAAGTCTCCATGGAGTCGGCTCCATGAGGGAGTCGGCTCTATCACTTCCATGGAGTCGGCTACATGGCACTGGAGTGGGGACTTTTGTGCAATTTTCCAACTTTTGCAATATGGCTCTAAATTTGATTTCAATGCTTGGAGAATGTCAAGAATATGTTTCCAAGACTTCTAATATGGTTTTTGTACCAAAAATTATTCATATAAAATTATAGTGAATTTTTCAAGATGACTAGTTTTCGGTAAAAATACATTTTCAAAGATAAAACTAGTTTTGATCAATATTGACATGGTTAAATCATTTCATGAGTTATATAAATGATCAATGATATCTTTTGCATGAAATCTAAGCACTCACTCAATTTAAAGATGCTTCAGGTCTTCGTGATGCTTGATTTTCTTATGCGTATCTTCACTTGTTTGATGTTCTTGATCTTTTCTTGGTTTTGATAACTTGTAGAACATATGTAGATCATTCTTGTGCATATCTTCACTTGCTTGATGATCTTGATCTTTTCTTGGCTTTGTATAGCACATGTATATTACTTGAATTCATTTCTTGTGAGTAGGAGCGATTGTAAAGCTTGTGTGAGTTTGATTGCTTCGGTTTGAAGTTACACTTGGTCGAAAGGGATATCTGTTAAAATGGCTATCATCATTGGAAAAACCGAGTTAAATATCACTTTATTCACTTATTGCACTTATCAAAATAAGATTAATTGACTTTAAGGTCAACAATCTCCCCCTTTTTTATGATGACAATAGAGTTAATGTGTGTTTTTAAAATGATAACAATATAATAGCATATGAATAATATACTCCCCCTAAATAGGTGCATAAATAAATATACAAACAATTATGTAAATAAGAAATACTTGCATAGATAGTTAATCATCTTAAAAAAAATATTAGTTCGATTCATAAGCAAATAACTTACTAAACATTCTTGAAACAAACATAGCATAATCAAAAGAAAGTAAACATAACATAATTAAACGAAAATGCTAGAGTAAATGAGTGTGTACCATTATCACTCATGACACACACACATACTTCTCCCATATGCTTACACACATATACTTCTCCCCCTTTTTCTTCATCAAAAAGGATGGAATCACTCTTGTGGAGGAGGCGGCGGTGGCGGTTGATCCCATGGCATCCAACCCAGAAAGACATAGTCCGGATGATAGTGTTGAAAGGCCGTTTCAATCCGATTGAACCGATGGTGCATTTCTTGACGAGTATTGGTCAAGTTGATGTTGAGGTTGTTGATGGCATCCATGATTTGATCATGGCGGTTCATAGCTCTTAGTTGGCGAGGAGGAGAGTGTTGTGGTGAATCTTGTTCTTCTTCTTGTTTGTCTTCCTCGTCGTTATCGGATTGCTTAACGTCATTCGGATCGTTAGGAATCCACCGACCATTTTCCAAGTGATAGTGCATGAGATGAAACAATCGTTCCGAGTATATGTCATGCTCCGATAGCTCATATCCATCCATCTCGTCATCCAAGGGAATATCAAAGTGCTTGAAGAGACGAGTCAAAACCATACCATAACCGAGTCCTCTATTTCCATGGCTCATGGTCTCATAAAGTTTATCAAATATTAGGCTAGCAAAATTAAGCTTGTGAAGACTATTGATTGCCCAAGGAAGGAAAATATCAAGGTTGGTCACTTTGGAGTGACTACCGGTTCTAGGCAATATGCAATAGGTTATGATGTGATGAATGAGACGAGCATGAAGAGTTAGCATAGCTACGGTGATTCTATCATCCCAATTTGCTCCCACGTTTCTAAAACGCCTTTTCAAAAGTGGACCAATATCATTACGCCGGGTGTAACCAAAAGTGTCTTCAAAATTAGTGGTAATGATAGTGGTATTTTGCCAATTAAATCCAAAAATACGCGCAAGATCATCTTTCGAAAAAGTAATTAAATTTCTTTTAACAAAAGTTCTAAGAAGGGATCTATCCACTTCTCCTTGGGGAGTGATTGGGTGATGCAAGTTGGCGTAAAACAATCTAACCAATGTAGGATAAATATCCTCTTTGATGCCTAGAAAATTTAAAATCCCTTGCCTACGAAGAACTTGCAAAATTCGTAACCCATTTTCAGAAAATAACATTTGATCGAAGAGTTTACCTTCGATTATAGCTCGATTTGCAAAATAGTTGTGCAAGCGGGCTTAGAGGTCATTGGTAAGGAAGAGAGGAGGAAAATCATCTTGCCCCGGTTGAGGAAAATTCTCCGGTTCCCGAGTACGTCTCCTTGTATTCCTTCTTGAGTGGGATGCCATAGAGATGTGAAATGGTGGGTTTGAGGGTTTTGAGAATTTTGAAGAAAAATTGAAAATTGAAAATTTTGGTAATGTAAAAATGAAGTATGGCTGAGGAAATGAAGTTTAGATGAGATTTTATATAGAATTTAAGAGGAAATTTGTAGAAATTAGAGTTTAAATTTAGAGATTTAAATTTTGAAATGAAGGTTTGGTGTAGAGAGAGAAAGTGGTGATTTGGGTTGATTTTGGATGGATTTTGAAAGATTTATGGTGTATAGATGATGGATAGATGATTTAGAGTAGTTATGTAGCAATGGTTTGAAGTAAACTTAAGTTTTCAAAGGTTGAGAAGTGTAGAGATGGAGGAATTTCGTGGGTATTGATGTGAGGAAGGAGAAGAAAATGTAAAGTAATATAATATGCTACTGAGTCAACTCAGTAAAAATCAAGGGAGTCGACTGGGTCTAGGAGTCGGCTCCATGGGCAATGGGGGAGTCGACTCCATGGGTATTTTGCATGGATTTTGCCAAAGTTTGCACCAATAAAAATTTTGCTTGCTAATCCAACATTAATTAACATACTATAAGTGAAAAATTACTTGTTAATAATTATAATAACATGTAAAATTAATACAAGCTATATTTAAAAATAATTAAAAGAAATTTTTAACATAATTAGAATAAATGATGTGTGCTCAAATATAAGCTCTATTGATTTCTTTTATGAATTTTTGGAATAAACTAGATATCACAAGCTCTAATCATACTGAGTTCACGTCGAATAGTGCAAAAACGATCATCCAAAAGTGGTTTAGTGAATATATCTGCAAATTGCGATTCGGTGCCAACGAATTCAATGTCAACATCACCTTTTTGCACATGATCACGAATAAAATGATATCTTATCTCGATGTGCTTAGTACGTGAGTGTTGTATGGGGTTCTTAGTCAAGCTTATAGCACTTGGGTTGTCACATTTTATGGGAATGTGGCTAAGACTAATACCAAAGTCCTCTAGTTGTTGTTAAATGTATAAAGTTTGTGCACAACAACTTCCGGCCGTCACATATTCGGCTTCGGCAGTTGAAAGGGCCACCAAGTTTTGTTTCTTACTTGACCATGATACTAGTGCGTGTCCTAGAAAATGACAAGTACCACTGCTACTTTTCGTTTCGATTTTGCAACCGGCAAAATCCGCATCTGAATAACTAATTAAGTCAAATGAGTTCTCTCTTGGATACCACAAACCCAATGAGCTAGTACCGAAAAGATAACGAAATATTCGTTTTACGGGAAGTAAATGTGACTCTTTAGAATCCGCTTGGAATCGTACAGAAAGACATACACTAAACATAATATCCGGCCTAGACACCGTCAAATACAATAAACTACCAATCATACCTCGATATTTCTTGATGTCTACATTTTACCTTTTTCGTCTTTGTCAAGCTTCAATGTTGAACTCATAGGAGTGCTCATGGATTTTGCGCCTTCCATGTCGAATTTCTTCAAAAGCTCCTTCACATACTTCTCTTGATTGATGAAAATGCCTTCTTTGCATTGTTTCACTTGTAATCCAAGGAAGTTGTTGGTCGGAAAACAACCCTAGAGGGGGGTGAATAGGGTTTTAAAAACTTAATGCGGAATTAAATCGTTTTTAAAATATTTAAGCAAAGCAACTTAGCTAAGCAACAATATCAAGAAAAATAATAAATTTCAAGTAATCAATCTTAAGAGATGCAAATAAACAATCTCAAAATACAAGCAATAATATAGCAATAAAAAGAGAGCTTGAGTTTAGAAAGATTGAACCAATTTGAAGCTCGAGATTTTTTGTCCACACGGTTCGGCTTGTTTCCCCTACTCTGCACTCGGTTAGTTCCTCGAGAACTTTCACTATTCAATCTTCTTCGGGTGAAGATCAAACCTCAATACAAATGTTGTTATGCACGCAACACTCACAATGTAGTTATACACACTACATTTCTCACAAGATATACTCTCTTCCTCTACAAAGAGACAAACTCTCTTTTGAAATGAAGAATAAATTATTTGTGGCGATACACACCAATATAATAACTCTCAAGTGTATTTGAAGATTACAAATGAAGCTCACTCTAGAGTTATCAAGATTGATCAAAAATATATAGTTCAAAAGATAAAAGATTGATCAATGAAATGAATTGAATACTTGAATAACTTTGTATATATGTAAAATGAGTTTGTAGAATGATTCAAGTGTGTTAAAACATGTCTAATACCTCATATTTATAGCTTGCAAAACCATATGACCGTTGGGGATGATTAAGAAAGGTTTTGGCTCCAAGGTACACATTTTCAAACTTTCCAACAGCTAGTTTTGACAAAACAATTCAAATTTGTTTTGTTAATTTCTCCCATTTAGACCGTTGGATCATGTTGAAATTTTAGTCAATAGTGCTAACAGATGTTATCTAACTATTGTAGAAATTTCAAAATGATCGAAATTTGGGAAGGCCTCCATATTACCGTTATATCAAAACTGGGCAAAAATTGAGCGAATTTTAAATGTAAAATAAAAATATTTTTGCAATTGAACAATTTAATTTCAAATAAAATTATAATGATTTGTGAACCTCAAATATATGTTTCTAAGATACCTATTTTTATTAGAGCTTAAAATATGATCATTTAAAATTAATATGAATTTATTTTGAAACTCGGTCTTTGTAAAATAATGTTTTTCAAATAAATTCAATTTCAAGATTGTTTGAATCAATCTTTAAAATATGTATGAATATATTTGAGCTATAAGAATTTGATCAATAATGTAACTTTATATAAATCTTAAGCACTCACTCCATTATTAAATTAACGAGTCTTCGAATACTTTGATTTGTTTCTTCGGATTGATCTTCATTTGAAACTTTTTCCTTGAAGCTTTTCATATAATCTTTTGATCATTTGTGCTTCATGATTTGCATTGATAGATTTGATCTTCCTTTTCTTGTCCAATGATCGAATAGTGAAAGAGTGATTATTGTCATGTTTTTCTTGAATTTTCCAAGTAAATGAACTATATACTTATATCAAGAAACATGTTAAATTACACATGATTAATTTATTATTATTATCAAAATAAGATTAAGATTTCATGTCAACAATCTCCCCCTTTTTTATGATGACAATAAATTAATGTGTGTTTACAATAACAAGCATAAATAGTATATGAATATAAATAAATAATATACTCCCTCTAAATTTATGCAAAGATGACAATTAAAAAATATTGTAAATATTTGAGATAGTTTTAAAACCAAAACTAATATGTATATATATTATAAATAAACCTTTCAAAAGTATGAATGTAGAAAAACATTTAAAATCTTATCACAACACCAACACCACACACATTTTCTCCCCCTATGGCAACATCAAAAAAGGGATCTAAGCCGTGCGAAAGCGATGGATTTTAGATGCACGCTGGAGTGCTACATATTTTGACTTTTTGCTTTAAGAACACAACTTTCTGTCTTTTAATTTTTATTTAATTTTATTATTTTTTTTAAATCAAACTAGATGTCACAAGCTCTAGTCATACTAAGTTCACGATAGATAGTACAAAAACGATCGTCCTGAAGTGGTTTAGTAAAAATATCCGCAAACTGCGATTCAGTGCTAACGAATTCAATATCAACATCACCTTTTTGCACATGATCACGAATAAAATGATGTCTTATCTCAATGTGCTTAGTACGTGAGTGTTGTATAGGGTTCTTGGTCAAGCTAATAGCACTTGTGTTATCACATTTAATGGGAATGTGGCTAAGACTAATTTCAAAGTCTTATAGTTGTTGTTTAATATATAAAGTTTGTGCACAACAACTTCCGGCCGCCACGTATTCGGCTTCAGCCGTTGAAAGGGCCACCGAATTTTGTTTCTTACTTGACCAAGATACTAGTGCGTGTCCTAGAAAATGACATGTGCCACTAGTGCTTTTCCTATCGATTTTGCAACCCGCAAAATCTGCATCAGAATAACTTATTAGGTCAAATGTGTTCTCTCTTGGATACCATAAACCCAAAGAACTAGTGCCGGAAAGATAACGGAATATACGTTTTACGGTGTGTAAGTGGGATTCTTTTGGATTCGCTTGGAATCGTGCGCATAGACAAACACTAAACATGATGTCCGGTCTAGAAGCCGTCAAATAAAGTAAGCTACCGATCATACCTCGATATTTCTTAATGTCAACACTCTCACCACTTTCGTCTTTGTTAAGTTTCAACGTTGAACTCATAGGCGAACTCATAGGCGTACTCATTGATTTAGCTCCTTCTATGTCGAACTTCTTTAAGAGTTCCTTCATATATTTCTCTTGATTGACAAAGATCCCATCTTTGCATTGCTTTACTTGCATCTCAAATTCATCTCTCCCATCATGCTCATCTCAAATTCCTTTTGCATACAAGTAGAAAATTCTTTGCAAAGATTGTCGTTAGTAGAACCAAAAATAATATCATCAACATAAATTTGTACAAGTAGCATATCATTGGCATGATTCTTAATGAATAAAGTAGTGTCTACTTTGCCTCTAACAAATCCATTACTAAGCAAAAATGAACTTAATCTATCATACCATGCTCTAGGTGCTTGTTTCAATCCATACAAAGCTTTTGACAATTTAAACACATAATCCGGATAGGCATGGTTTTCAAAATTGGGAGGTTGTTTCACATAAACTTCCTCTTCAATAAATCCATTCAAGAATGCACTTTTCACATCCATTTGATATAGTTTAAAATTTTTAAAGCAAGAGTAAGCAAGTAGCATGCGAATAGCTTCTAAACGTGCAACCGGTGCATATGTTTCTTCATAATCAATGCCCTCCTCTTGATTGTATCCTTGGGCAACGAGCCTAACTTTATTTTTAACGATTACACCACTTTCATCCTTTTTATTCCGAAATACCCATTTAGTGCCTATAATAGTATGATCATTTGGTTTGGGAATAAGTGTCCATACTTTATTTCTCTCAAATTGATTGAGCTCTTCTTGCATAGCCATCATCCAAGATTCATCTTATTCGGCTTCATTTATGTTTTTAGGCTCACATTGAGAAACAAATGCCACATTATTACAAACATTTCATAAGGATGATCTAGTCATGATTTTACTAGATGGATCTCCAATAATTTGATCAATAGGGTGGTTGGACACAAATTTTCAACTCTAAGGTAAATCATTCGAGTTTTGTCCACTCTTACTTTCTATCTCCTTAGAAGAAGTTTGAGCACTCGATGGTTCTTCCTTAGATGTATCATTAATTTGAATATCCGAAACTTTTTGGATAATTTCAACATCATCATCAGAATGCACTATGGGTGCAAAAGGATTAGATTCATCAAAAACAACATGCATAGATTCTTGAACAACTAAACTTTTCTTATTATAAACACGATAAGCTTTACTATTAGTAGCATATCCAAGAAATATTCCTTCGTTCGATTTAGCATCAAATTTTTCTAAATGGTCACGATCATTTAAAAAGAAACATTTACAACCAAAAACCTTAAAAAATGCAATATTAGGTTTCTTATCATTCCATAATTCGTAAGGTGTCTTATTTAACTTTTTACGAATAATAACACGATTACTTACATAGCATGCGGTATTAACGGCTTCTGCCCAAAAATATTCCGGTAAAGAATGTTTATTTAACATGGTTCTAGATATCTCTTGAAGAGATCTATTTTTTTTTCTTTCAACCACACCATTTTGTTGAGGAGTTCTAGGTGCCGAAAAGTTATGATTAATACCATGCTCATCACAAAAATTCTCAATATCAATATTATCAAATTCTCTACCTCTATCACTTCTAACATGTATAATAGAAGTACCCTTTTCATTTTGAACTTTTCTACAGAATTTAGCAAATACACGTGTTTCACTTTTATGAGTAAGAAAGAATACCCAAGTAAATCTAGAAAAATCATCAACAATTACAAAGGCATACAATTTACCACCTAAACTAGCAACCGAATTAGGTCTAAATAAATCTAAATGTAACATATCAAGTGGTCTAGTAGTAGTAATATCTTTCTTAAATTTAAAAGAAGACTTGTGTTGTTTACCAAGTTGACATGCATCACAAATTTTATCTTTAACAAATTTAGTTTTAGGCAATCATTTAACTAATTCCTTTTTAGATAATTTATTAATTAAATCCATATTAGCATGACCTAATCTTCTATGCCATAACCAATAAGCATCATTTAACATAGATAAACATTTAACATCTTGTTGGGATAAATCATCCAATTCAAGAGTATATACGTTATTAGATCTATAAGCAACAAACAATATAGAATTATCACTAATATTTTTAACAATGCAACATTCGGATTTAAAAATAACTTCATAACCTTTATCACACAATTGACTAATACTAAGCAAGTTATGTTTTAAACCGTCAACAAGTAAAACATTATCAATATAAGAAGATTTATTACCAACTTTACCTATACCAATGATTTTACCTTTGGCGTTGTCTCCAAATGTAACGTTGTCTCCTTGTTTAGGAGTGAGACTCAAGAAATTTTTATTTTCTCCCGTCATGTGTTTCGAGCATCCACTATCCAAGAACCACTTTGTTTTGCTAGCTTTTGCTCTCATGCAAACCTACACCAAAATCTTAAGTAACTTCTCTTTTGGTACCCAAAATAAGTTGGGTCCTTTGGGGTTAATGTACATAGTAGTTCCTTTAGGAATCCAAGCAAGTTTGTTCTTAGCAAAATTCTTTTCTTTGTAATAACAAGAATGTGTACTATGAGTATTTCTTCCACAAAATGAACAAAGATTAGTGGGATTATGCGGTGTGTATGTCTTGAAGAAATTTTTGTAATCTTTTTGGTTATGGATTTGATTGTAACCCAAACCGGCTTTATCAAAGACACACCTTTGTACTCCCAATAGTTTATCCAAGTTATCTTTTCCATTTGTAAACTTGGTTAGACTATTAGTTAAATCCTTTACTTTTTCTTTCAAATCTTCATTTTCTAGTGCAAGTAAGTTTGAAGTATCATTTTCTTTTCCCTTTTTCAAATAGTTGATTTCCTTTTTAAAATCACTGTTTTCATTTTCTAAAGTTTCGCATTTGGCAGAAGTAATGAAATTTTCTTTCTTGAGACTTGCATATTTTTTTGAGAGAATTTCAAATTTAATATGTAATTCTTCAAACATGGTAAATAATTCATCATATTCATTATGCACACTTTCATTATCATCAAAATTATCACTAAATGAGCTATAGTTAGAATTTACCTCATATTCATTTGTCATAAGACAAAGGTTGGCCGTTTCTTCATCGCTAGAATTGGCATCCGATTCTCCTTCTTCGGAATCGTTCCATGTTCCTTTTAATGCATGCTTCACTTGTTTGAATACTTTATCTCGTTTATCCCTTTTCTCCTTCTTTCTAATGGGACAATTTGGCTTGATATGACCGGGCTGATGACAATGATAGCTCTTTTTGATTTCTTCATTTTATCCTCTTTGTTGATTTGATCGATCGTTGTTTCTTCTAGAGGATGATGGATATTTGTTATCCTTTCCTTGAGAATTTTTCTTCTTAGCTAGAAATTTTATAAATTTTCTAAATAGAAGCGCCATGTATTCATCACCATCTATTGATACATCATTATCTTCATGTTGGATAGTTTTGAGAGCTAAAGTTTTCTTTGATTTTGTATCATCATCTTCTTCTCTTTGAAGTTCCTTCTCATGAGTTTTTAGAGATCCCAAAAGCTCGTCCATACTGAGTGTTTTGAGATTCTTTGCTTCTTGAATCGCCGTCACTTTTGGACGCCATTTCCTTGGAAGAATCCTAAGAATTTTTCTTATCTTATCTTCATTAGAGTAAACTTTCCCAAGAAGATCCAAATCATTAGTAATAATTGAAAATCTACTATACATGGAAGCAAGAGATTCATTAGGCTCCATTTTAAATAATTCATAATCATGAACAAGCATATTTATGTTATCATCTTTAACTGGAGTGGTTCCTTCGTAGGTAACCTCAAGTTTATCCCAAATTTCTTTGGCCGTTTTGCAACTAGAAATTTTGTTATATTCATCCATGCTTAATGCACAATTTAAAGCATTTAAGGCTTTAGCATTATATTGAATTTTCTTAATCACTAGATTGTAAAAATATACTCATTCTACTTTCCCAATAGCTATAATTTTTACCATCAAATAGAGGTGGTCTATGGGTGGAGAGACCTTCGGAAAGACCGGTTCCTTGATATATAGACATGATCGTAAACTCTAAGATTGTTAAATCAAAATAAGAGTACAACCTCTGATACCAATTGTTGGTCGGAAAACAACCCTAGAGGGGGTGAATAGGGTTTTAAAAACTTAATGCGGAATTAAATCGTTTTTAAAATATTTAAGCAAAGCAACTTAGCTAAGCAACAATATCAAGAAAAATAATAAATTTCAAGTAATCAATCTTAAGAGATGCAAATAAACAATCTCAAAATACAAGCAATAATATAGCAATAAAAAGAGAGCTTGAGTTTAGAAAGATTGAACCAATTTGAAGCTCGAGATTTTTTGTCCACACGGTTCGGCTTGTTCCCCCTACTCTGCGCTCGGTTAGTTCCTCGAGAACTTTCACTATTCAATCTTCTTCGGGTGAAGATCAAACCTCAATACAAATGTTGTTATGCACGCAACACTCACAATGTTGTTATACACACTACATTTCTCACAAGATATACTCTCTTCCTCTACAAAGAGACAAACTCTCTTTTGAAATGAAGAATAAATTATTTATGGCGATACACACCAATACAATAACTCTCAAGTGTATTTTAAGATTACAAATGAAGCTCACTCTAGAGTTATCAAGATTGATCAAAAATATATAGCTCAAAAGATGAAAGATTGATCAATGAAATGAATTGAATACTTGAATAACTTTGTATATATGTAAAATGAGTTTGTAGAATGATTCAAGTGTGTTAAAACATGTCTAAGACCTCATATTTATAGCTTGCAAAACCATATGGCCATTGGGGATGATTAAGAAAGGTTTTGGCTCCAAGGTACACATTTTCAAACTTTCCAACAGCTAGTTTTGACAAACAAATTCAAATTTATTTTGTTAATTTCTCCCAATTAGACCGTTGGATCATGCTGAACTTTTAGTCAAATGTGCCAACAGATGTTGTCTAATTACTGTAGAAATTTCAAAATGATATGAGTTAGGGAAGGCCTCCATATTACCATTATATCAAAACTGGGCAAAAATTGAGCGAATATTAAATGTAAAATAAAAATATTTTTGCAATTTAACAATTTAGTTTCAAATAAAATTCTAATGATTTGTGAACCTCAAAGATATGTTTCTAAGATACCTATTTTTATTAGAGCTTAAAATATGATCATTTAAAATTAATATGAATTTATTTTGAAACTCCGTCTTTGTAAAATAATGTTTTTCAAATAAATTCAATTTCAAGATTGTTTGAATCAATATTTAAAATATGTATGAATATATTTGAGCTATAAGAATTTGATCAATAAAGTAACTTTACATAAATCTTAAGCACTTACTCCATTATTAAATTAACGAGTCTTCGAATACTTTGATTTGTTTCTTCGGATTGATCTTCATTTTAAACTTTTTCCTTGAAGCTTTTCATATAATCTTTTGATCATTTCTTCTTCATGATTTGCATTGATAGATTTGATTTTCCTTTTCTTGTCCAATGATCGAATAGTGAAAGAGTGATCCTTGTCATGTTTTTCTTGAATTTTCCAAGTAAATGAACTCTATACTTATATCAAGAAACATGTTAAATTACACATGATTAATTTATTATTATTATCAAAATAAGGTTAAGACCTTAGGTCAACAGAAGTAATTCATCTCTTCCATCATGCTCATTTCAAATTCCTTTTGCATACATGTGGAAAAATCCTTGAAAAGATTCTCGTTAGTATAGCCAAATATAATATCATCAACATAGATTTGTACAAGTAACATGTCATTGTCATGATTTTTGATAAATAATGTAGTATCAATTTTTCCTCTAACAATACCATTGTTAATTGAAAATGAACTTAATCTATCATACCATGCTCTAGGTGCTTGTTTTAAACCATACAACGCTTTAGATAATTTAAATACATAATCCGGATAAATATGATTTTCAAAATCGGGAGGTTGTTTCACATAAACTTCCTCTTCAATAAAACCATTCAAGAAAGCACTTTTCATATCCATTTGATATAATTTAAAATTCTTAAAGCGTGAATAAGCAAGTAGCATGCGAACGGCTTCTAAACGAGTTACGGGTGCATATGTTTCTTCGTAATCAATGCCCTCCTCTTGATTGTATCCTTGAGCAACGAGTCTAGCTTTATTTCTAACAATTATACCACTTTCATCCTTTTTGTTAGGAAGAACCCATTTAGTACCTATGATGGTATGATCATTAGGTTTGGGAACAAGTGTCCACACTTTGTTTCTCTCAAATTGATTGAGCTCTTCTTGCATAGCCATCATCCAAGATTCATCTTATTTGACTTCATTTATGTTTTTGGCTCATATTGTGAAACAAATGCCACATTATTGCATACATTTCTTAAAGATGATCTAGTCATAACCCTACTAGATGGTTCTCCAAGAATTTGATCAATAGGGTGGTTGGATACAAATTTCCAACTCCTAGGCAAATCATTCGAGTTTTGCTCGGTTGTATTTTCTAGTTCCTTAAAAGGAACTTGAGCACTCGAAGTTTCTTCCTTAGATGTTTCATTAATTTGAATATCTGAAACTTTTTGGATAATTTCAACATCGTCATCGGAATGTACTATGGGTGGAAAAGGATTTGTTTCATCAAATACAACGTGCATAGATTCTTGGACAACTAAACTTTTCTTGTTATAAACTCTATACGCTTTACTATTAGTGGCATACCCAAGAAAATTTCCTTCATCGGACTTAGCATCAATTTACCCAAATGATCACGATCATTTAAAATAAAATATTTACCACCAAAAACTTTAAAATATGCAATATTTGGTTTCTTATCATTCCACAATTCATAGGGTGTTTTATCTAACTTTTTACGAATGATAGTACGATTAATCACATAGCATGCGGTGTTAACGGCTTCCGCCCATAAATACTCCGGCAAAGAATGTTTATTTAGCATAGTCCTAGACATCTTTTGAAGAGATCTGTTTTTCCTTTCAACAATACAATTTTGTTGAGGAGTTCTAGGTGTCGAAAAATTATGATTAATACCATGTTCATCACAAAAGTTTTCAATATCAATATTATCAAATTCTCTACCTCTATCATTTCTAACACGCACAATGGAAACACCTCTTTCATTTTGAATTCTTCTACAAAATTTTGCAAAAACATGTGGAGTTTCACTATTGTAGGTGAGAAAGAACACCCAAGTGAGTCTAGTATAATCGTAAACAATAACAAAAGTATATAATTTACCACCCAAACTAGCAACCGAAGTTGGACCAAATAAATCAAGATGCAGCATATCGAGAGGTCTAGTTGTAGTGATATCTTTCTTAGATTTGAAAGAAGATTTATGTTGTTTACCAAGTTGACATGCATCACAAATTTTATTTTTAACAAATTTGATTTTAGGCAATCCTTTAACTAGCTCCTTCTTAGACAAATTGTGAATTAATTCCATATTAGCATGTCCTAGTCTTCTATGCCATAACCAAGATACATCATTAATAGCGGATAAGCATTTAACATCTTGTTGTGATAAATCATCAAGTTCAAGGGTATACACATTGCTTGTTCTATATGCAATAAGTGAAATTGAATTGTCACTAATGTTTTTAGCAACGCAACAATTGGATTTAAAAATATTTGGATAACCCTTATCACATAATTGACTAATGCTAAGTAAATTATGCTTCAATCCATCAACTAATAAAACATTATCAATGTATGTAGAATTCTTACCAACCTTACCTATACCAATGATCTTGCCCTTGGCGTTGTCCCCGAAAGTCAAATTTCCTCCTTGCTTAGGAATAAGACTTAAGAAGTTGTTTTTGTCTCCCGTCATGTGCTTTGAGCAACCACTATCCAAGAACCACTTGGTTTTACTACCTTTGGCTTTCAAGCATACCTATACCATAACCTTAAGTAACTTCTCCTTTGGTACCCAAATTGTGTTGGGTCCTTTTGGGTTAGCAAACATAATGGTTCCTTTTGGAACACAAGCAAGCTTCCTTTTAGGGAAACTTTCATTTCTATAATAACAATGATCCACATAATGAGTATTTCTACCATAATATGAACAAAGGTGAGTGGGATCATGATGTGTGTATGTTTTAAAAAAGTTTTTGTAATCTTTTTGGTTGTCAATTTGATTATATCCCAAACCGGCTTTGTCGAATACAAACCTTTGCATTCCTAATAGTTTGTCCAAGTTTTCCTTTCCTTTGGTGAACTTGCCTAGACTATTAGTTAAATCGTCCACTTGATCTTCTAATTTGATATTTTCTATTTCAAGTGTGTTTGGAATTTTGTTTTCCTTTCCTTTCTTTAAAGTCTTGATATCATTTTTCAAAACTACATTTTCTTTTTCAAAATTTTCACACTTGCTAGAAATCATCAAATTTTCTTTTTTGAGGCTTGCATACATTTTAGACAAGTTTTTAAACTTTCTATGCAATTCCTTGAACATATCATATAATTCATCATAGTCATTTTCATCATGTGCATCATCATTGATTGAGACATTATCATCACTAAATGAATTACAAGTAGAATATACCTCATCGTCTCTTTCCATAAGGCAAAGATTTGCCATTTCCTCGTCGCTAGAGTCCGCATCCGATTCTCCTTCTTCAGAATTACTCCAAGTACCTTTGAGGGCGTGTCTTACTTGTTGAAGGCTTTGTCTCTTTTATCTCTTTTGTCCTTTCTTCTAATTGGGCAATTTGTTTTGAAATACCCCGGTTCATGGCAATGGAAACACTTCTTTACTTTTTCATTTTCAACTTTTGGATGAATAGATCGATCATTGTTCCTTTTCAATGAAGATTCAAAGTTGTTTCCTTTTCCTTGTGTAGACACCCTGATCCGTGACCCCCACAAGAACCCTAACGAACATCGAAAGTACTGTTTTTTAGTTCGGAACTCACCCGAACACCCGGAACTGCCCCGAAAGAGTTTGTTGGCCAAACAAACATGTTTTAAAAGTGAAATGTCGCGCGACAATCCCCTTTCCAGGGACATGTCGCGCGACAATCCCCCACCACTCCACTTTCTGACTCAGTAGTGAGTCAGAATCATCATTAAAGCAGTATGTCGCGCGACGTTCACCCCCTGTAGGGACATGTCGCGCGACAAACACCCCACCACTCCACTTTCTGACTCAGCAGTGAGTCAGAATCATCATTAAAGTAGAATGTCGCGCGACAGTCAAGATTGTCGTGCGACATACACCCAAATGTCGCGCGACATATGCCCTTTCGTCACTATAAATAGGCCAACACCCCCATGGGTTCTAGACAGCAACATCAGGGCAAGATCAGAGCTAAAAAACACCCAAAAACAGAGAAAAAAATAGCAGTTTTAGAGCAGAAAACAGCAACAAGCATTTTTGATTATCGTCTTATTTCTGAAGAGATCGAATCTATTCTCGACACTCGACGTGTCCGGTCTCGGGAATCGAATTCTCAAAAATATCTGAAGAAGGAGAAGATTATTATCGCCGGAGATATCTCTGCCATATTATATTTTCTTTCTTATTATTATTCTCGTCGGGAAGGTAAATAAAGTCTCTTCTAGTAATTAAATAAGATATCTGTATATTAGATTCCTAGTAAGCGAAGTGGCAACATGGTTGTGTTAGATTCCTAACGCGCTCGAAAATCAGGTTTATCTATATACTTGTTTTATTTCTGTTATTTTGTCCACGTTTTATTTGAATAAACTTATTGCCAAGTTACAGATAGTTTACTGTTTTCAAAACAAAAGACCCTGATAAAACCATTTGCAAAACCAGAAGAGTAAGTACGTTATCATCCGGATAAAATTCTGTTTTCAAAACCCGGACTGATGAGACTTATCTAGGAATTAAAATCAACATATCCTGTCTTCTCTATAGACTGTGATGTGTCTGACCCAACTCTTCTCAAGAGTTCTGATTCCACATTAAATTAGTCCCGATACAAGATCCGAGCTTTTATAAAAGTAATCACAACACGAGAAAACCGTCATTATCTGAGAAAATAATGCGGGATACTCTTTCAAAATAAAAGGTTTTGTCATTTTGTATTTACATCTTTTAATAATAAAAACATCGGATCTCCGAACACAAAGGTTTTTATCCCTTTCCCACTTTCCTTAAAATTAGGGTTTTTATTCGAAAAGTAGTAGATTGTCAGTAAAAGCATCCAAGTTTTTCAACATAGAATAAATATATAAGTCCACTAGAGACCGAAAGGGTGGAATGGGTGCTTAACACCTTCCCAAACCGTAATATAGTTCTCGAACCCTATAGAATCCTGGTTTCGTAGACAAACGTGTAAAGAAAGACTTATTTATAGCCTTTTCCCTTACACAAACCCTTTTTGTCTATTTTCTCGTAAAACGTACTGGCGACTCTGAATGAACCCTCTTGCATCTAGAAATAGGATAGAGGGACACCCGATATGAATTATCAATACGCCATCAGACGCACGGGAACAATTAGGAACGAGGCCCCCGGGGGTCGCATTCGCGGGTTCTCACACATTGAAACTTCTTCTTCTTAGCTAGAAATTTTATAAATTTTCTAGAAAGAAGAGCCATATCTTCGTCTCCTACCATCAACTCCTCATCATCTTCTAGATGAGTTGATTTGAGAGCTAGCGACTTCTTGGCTTTCGAATCGCTCTCTTCTTCTCTCTCCAATTCCTTCCCATGGGTTTTAAGTGAACCCAAGAGTTCATCCATGCTTAGCGTCTTGAGGTTCTTGGCTTCTTGAATAGCCGTCACTTTGGGTCTCCACTTCTTGGGAAGAGTTCTATGTATTTTTCGAATCTTGTCTTCATTTTAGTATTCCTTTCCAAGAAGATCTAAAGCATTAGTGATAATAGAGAACCTACTATACATAGAGGCAAGTGATTCATTAGGCTCCGTTTTGAAAAGTTCATAATCATGAACGAGCATATTTATATTATCATCCTTGACTTGTGAGGTTCCCTCATAGGTAATTTATAATTTATCCCAAATTTATTTAGCGGTTTTACAACTAGAAATTTTGTTGTATTCATTATAGTCAATGCACAATGTAGGGCATTCAAGGCTTTAGCATTGAATTGAATTTTTCTAATGTCATGCTCATCATATTCAGAAATAGATTTAGGAGTAACTTTACCCCTTTCATCGGTTTTGGTAATCTCATAGGGTCCAATGAGTGTGACATTCCATTGTTCAAAATCACTAGCTTGAAGAAAAGTGCACATATGGCTTTTCCAATAACTATAATTTTTGCCATCAAATAGGGGTGGTCTAGTGGTCGAAGAACCTTCGTTAATTCCGGTTCCTTGATAGATAGACATGATCATAAACTCTAAGATTGTAAAATCAAAACAAGAGTACAACCTCTGATACCAATTGTAGGTCGAAAAATACGCTAGGGGGGGTGAATACGGTTTTTAAAACTTAATTCAATTTTTAAAATAGATTTAAAAATGTTTAATGTCTATGTCAATCAAGCAATCAATAAACAAAGTTAATTCCAATCACAATGAATAAAATCAACAATATAATATAAGGTGTGATAGAGAGATAGAACCGATCGAAGTCGAAGATTTTTTTTGTCTACACGGTTCGGCTTGATAACCCCTACTCCGCGCTCAGTTAGTTTCCCGAGAATTTCCGCTATAACCGATCTCCTTCCGGGTGAAGATCAAACCACTACAAGTGTATTCTTCTCACACACTCTTACAAGTATTGAAACAACCTCAATACTTTCACAAGAAATCCCTTTTGCTAATTCTATGAGATACACCTCTCACAATTATGATTGAAAAGAGTTTTGGTGACAAACACCAATCTACAATATCTCTCTTGTGTATGACAAAATACAAATGAAACTCACACTAAGAGATATCAATATTGATCAATGAATATAAGCTCAAAGAATGAAAAGATTGATCAATGCCTTAGCCTTCAAACTTGAATAATGTGAATATATGAAATATGGATTTTTATGATCATTCAAGTTGTTAAAAATGAGTCTTAGAACTCATATATATAGCTTGAAAAAGTTTATAGCCATTTGTGGTGGAGAAATAAATTAGTGTGGCAAAAATGGACTTTTGAAAAAGTTTCAACGGCTAGTTTTTCTTAAGGGAGTCGGCTCCCCGAGTCTCCATGGAGTCGGCTCCATGAGGGAGTCGGCTACATGGCACTGGAGTGGGGACTTTTGTGCAATTTTCCAACTTTTGCAATATGGCTCCAAAATTGATTTCAATGCTTGGAGAATGTCAAGAATATATTTCCAAGACTTCTAATATAGTTTATGTACCAAAAATCATTCATATAAAATTATAGTGAATTTTTAAAGATGACTAGTTTTCGGTAAAAATACTTTTTCGAAGATAAAACTAGTTTTGATCAATCTTGACATGGTTAAATCATTTCATGAGCTATATAAATGATCAATGATATCTTTTACATGAAATCTAAGCACTCACTCAATTTAAAGATGCTTCAAGTCTTCGTGATGCTTGATTTTCTTATGCGTATCTTCACTTGTTTGATGTTCTTGATCTTTTCTTGGTTTTGATAACTTGTAGAATATATGAAGATCATTCTTGTGCATATCTACACTTGCTTGATAATCTTGATCTTTTCTTGGCTTTGTATAGGACATGTATGTTACTTGAATTCATTTCTTGTGACTAGGAGCGATTGTAAAGCTTGTGTGAGATTTTGATTGCTTCGGTTTGATGTTACAATTGGTCGGAAAAGATATCGGTTAAAATGGCTATCATCATTGGAACAATCGAGTTAAATAACACTTTATTAACTTATTGTAATTATCAAAATAAGATTAATTTACTTTACGGTCAACAGTAACCATTCTTTTCCTATCCATATTGTTTGGGTTCTTACTAGGTTTTGATTCTTTGGTAAGGTTTAATTGTTGTAAGATATCCTCCCTCGAAAACTCTTTTGGTCGAAGTCTCAACTCAAGCTTTCCATTGTGCCATCTACTATTTCACCAATAATGAGTTAAAGGTATGTATCGGCGATGGCCCATATAACATAATTTACTTTTTAGTGGTTCTGACGAAGTATCTTCATTACATATTGGATATGCTTTATATCCTTTTGTGCTCTAACCTGACAAGCTTCCATATGCTGGAAAGTCATTAATAGTCCACAACACAGATGCATGTAAAGTCAATTTTTCCTCACCAAAAGCATCCCAAGTTTGTACACTAATCTCCCATAACTCTTCAACTCATCCACCAAGGGTTATAAGTGGATATCCATATCCTTCCCTGGTGCTTGGGGCCTAGGAATTAACAACGTCATCTTAAAGAATTGTTCTTTCATACACTTTTGTGGCGGCATATTATAACGCACTAGAACAGTAGGCCATATACTGTACGAGTTACTCATGTTCCCTAATGGATTAAATCCATCTGATGCAAGACCTAGCTTGACATTGTGAAGATCTTAGGCGAACCAAGGTTATTGATGGTTAAAATCTTTCCATGCTAAACCGTCAGCTGGATGCCTTAGAACACCCTCAGTATCAACATGCCTCTCCTTGTACCATCTTATATCAGCTGCTGTGTGGCTTGATACAAACAATATCTGCAACCTAGGCTTTAGTGGGAAGTAACGCAAAACTTTATAGGTTATATTTTTGCCCTTCATGTCGTCATATTTGAACTTAGGCTCGTTACACTTTGGGCATTTATCAGCATTTATATTCTCTTTCCAAAACAATGCACAATCGTACTTGCATGCGTGGATTGATTTGTACCCTAAACCAAAGTCTCCCATCTTCTTCTTTGCCATAATGCGACACTGGAATGTTTGATCCCTCGGGAAAGATATCTTTTAACAATTGAAGCAACATATTAAATGATTTACTGCTCCAACTATTAAGAACTTTCACATGCATCATTTTTACAAGGAATTGGAATGAATTAAGTTTCTTAGAACCTGGATAGTGCTCTTCCTCAAGCCCACTAAATATATTATCGAACTTTTCATGACCAATTTGCTTAGGGAAATTATTTGGGCTAAAGGCATTAGTAAACATCTCAATCATATCATCCTCCTCTTCTTCGATTTTTACTTCTTCTTGAGGGTTTGCATTTAAAAAACTATGAGCTATGAATGTGGATGATAGTCCTCGTACTACCAAATGTTTTCCTATAGTTGCTAAACTGTGGAAATGTGTTTCTTGACAATCTCGACATGGACATTTAATCCTATATCTACCAATGTTTTTAGACCTCAATGAATGCCTTAACACCGTCTCTATACTCCTTGGACAACCTATTGTGCACACGCATCAACCATGATCAACTTCTTGCCTACTTCAAACACACACGTTTATTTTCGGGTAACATATTGCGCGTAGTCTTCACACATCATGGAGATGAATTTTTTGATGAAATTTGGTGGAGATGATCTACACACATCATGGAGATTATCTCCGCAAAGTTGCATCAAAAAATTCATCCATTTGACCCCCCAAATTGGCTACTCTGTGTGACTGTCTGTGAATAGTAATTTACCGGTGAAATGCACTGATATATATACATATTTATAGTGGAGTCAAATAACACACACACACTCATATCCATTTGGAGACATAATCCATCAGTTTCTCTTGAAGTTCTTGAGTTTCTTACAATATACATATATATATACATATATACCATTTTGTTTAACTTTTTAATAGATTCATTTAGAAAGAATTAAATTTTGATTAGTGATGGCTTGCTTGTATATTCTATACACTAGTTTTAACATAACAGTCTAATTGAATTAATCGAAAAAGGGAAAAAATAAAAAGGAAAAAACATAAGGCACAAATTTCATCTTGTACTGATTTGTAAAATGAGAAAAAGAAGATTCATGGATTGTAAAAAATCCCAAAATCATACCCACAATATCTAGTTACGTTCTTGCAATCAAGAGGTGCTATTTTCTTAACAAATTAATCACACTGTATTCCACAAAATAAAACATGTACATAATAGAAGAGTGCCTATCTTATACGGACTGGTACGTTTGCACTAACCCCAAAAATATGCAATTCTCCTTTTAATTAAAAACCAACATTTCTTTATATCCAAACAGGCTGGGAACAAAACACTTAAAACAAAACATTTCTCTCTCCAAAACAAAAACACGCCCCTCTTTCTCTCTGAGAAAATTCGGCTCTCAAATAAGCAAAACTCACTTCTCTCAAAGCCTCAATCATCAAAGGCAAGCATAAGAAACAATGAAATTCGTAGGTTGCACTTGCTTATAAAATTCGGTTAGTAAGAAAAATCAACCCAAAATTCGATCAAACCCATAAATAAGCAAATAACAAAAAGACAAATTCGATCAACTTAAATCAAAATCATAAGACAAGTGAAGATCAATATATAAAAATTTTGAACCAAGCACAGCCCAAGAAATTTCCTTCCACCCCATCAGATACTCTTTTAATGGCATTAGTGGGATCTTATCTCTCTTTTATAAAAATTTTATATAAAATTCTTATAGCCATCAATTATTCATATGGAAAACTTTCTTGGATTGGTAAATTATTCGTGTCTCGAACATCACTAATGAGCCTAGATAAGTGATCGGCTACCACATTCTCTACTCCTTTCTTCTCTTTGATAATCAAGTCAAATTCTTGTAGCAGTAAAATCCACCTAATTAATCTTGCTTTTGCATTTTTCTTCGTAAAAAGATACTTAATTCTTGAGTGATCACTAAAGCAGACAATTAGTGATCCAAGAAGGTAAGATTGAGACTTATCTAAAGCGAAGACAATTGCTAGCAAATCTTTCTCAGTCGTGGAATAATTCAATTGAGCATCATTTAAAGTATAGCTAGAGTAGTAAATGACATGCTTCTTGTCATTCCTTTGACCTAAGATAGCTCCAATGGCAGAATCGCTAGTTGTGAACACCTCATGTTGCGACCCGCGAAAGAATCCCGAACTCTAAGAAAATGAGCACACATGTAACGCCCCCCCTCGGGGCAATAAGAAATGAATAAATAGAATACAAATCGTAATAATTTACAATAGATTTCCAAAATACAACGGAAAATATTCTATCAAACGACAACTATCTCTAAAGTCCTCCCACGAACTCTCACCGTCCCATCCCTCGTTCTCACCACATGTACCTGTAGATGAAAAACATGTATGGGAAAGTAAACCGTATACAGAGAATAAAGATAAATCTGTGAATCAATAGAACAATAACAAATACACATCTTAAGTCCATCACCACACAAGGCCTTATACCCGACTCTCTCATGGCTACATGCCAAGTACCAATCAATTACCAAAGCACTTAAGCCGAACACATCACATATAACAAGCAAAGCCAGTCATATCATAACCGAGCCAAGGAAAAAGTAATAACAGGATGAATGCAAGAAGACAAATATCAAAGAATAGCTCTAGAGCTTACGGAATGCATACGAAATACTTCCCATACCTTAACCATAAATATCAATCCATATCTGAAGCTCCGTTCGGTGAAATCTTAAAGCTCTCACGTCACCACGCTCCTAACGTGGCAAAATCCTCGAACTAATGATATATGAACCATCCTTCCCGTATCCAAAGCTCAAGCTAGAGCTCTTATGGTGGACAACAAGGTAGGAGATGATGAATAGTAAGGTAGGGGTGTTTTGGATGATTTTCGACGCTTAATCCTTCGATCGAAAATGAAAATAGGTAAAAGTCGCTCAAAAACACCTATCTCTCTCTTTCTCTAGAACTCTCTAGAGTTTTGTAGAAGTGGCTAGTTCGAAAATGGGTGAAAAACACCTTAAAACGAGCTTCAACCGACTTTAGGTCGGTTGCTACAGTAACCGGGTGTAGATTTTTGGTTCTGGAGCACTGTTTTTGTTTTAGCCATAACTTTTGACTCGGTACTCCGATCGAGGCATTCTTTATGTCCACGGAAAGGTATTTCAAAGATCTAAAACTTTATAAGAGGAAGTTTTCTCAAATTCTGGACAAATCATTCCCAAAAATTTACCGAAGATAGCGCTCTGCCAAAGCGCTATTGAATGACCAGAATTTAGCGATGGACCTACTTCGGGCCGTATTTTGATCAACGAGGAGAATGACATAAAATCTAGAAGTAGGAACAAACTACAATCAAATCGGATAAAAGATGAGAAAGTTACGATAATCCAAAGTTGGCTAAAAACAAGAAAATCGCGTAGGATCAAAACTCATGATTTACAAACCGAAATTGATTCGGACCACCCGAATCACTAAACGATCACTCACATGAGTGTAAAGAAGCTAATACAACATACTTAACATTAATATGAACATGGGGTGTTACAACACATGCATGCACAAGAATTCCAAGATGCATACATACCATATACATGCGGTACATGTCAAAGAAGGAAGCCAAAAAGACCCCGGATGAGAAGTTATAGAATCTCCGAAAACTGCCGAAATCGAAAATCGTCAAAACTCCTGGAAACTTGTGAAATGCGAGTTCTCTATTTATGATGATCCTCAAACATTGAGGGTTGATATAAATTGCAACAAGAAGTAACATAATCAAAATTCAGCTCAATCCAACGGTCAAATCTCCGGGATTTCAGAAAATTGAAAGTTTACTTTGAGAAATTGAAAGATGACCTTCCCAAAGTCCAAATGAGCTCAAATTTGGTCAGTAGATAGGGTTTATAATGGGGAACTACAGACTAAAAAATCAGATTTGTCCGATAAGTCATTTGATAGAAATTGCACAAACTGTCACACATTCAATCAGGTGTTTGTCCGCGGACAAATCCCTCCTAGCTGACGTTTCGTCTTTTTTGGTTTTGACACTTTCCAAACTCCAAATATCATGAAATTTTTTGAAGAACTAGAAAATGTTATTAGGAATAATATATTAAAAAATTAACTTCATCGGATGGTCGGATCTTTGGGAATTTAAAAAACTGGGAATTCATCTCAGAAAATCAAACGGGGACCTTCCTAATGTCCAAAAATTCTGAAATTTTGGTTTTAGGTAAGTTTTAATGTGTGTAATAACATGTTAAAAAATCAGATCAATCCGATATTTACTTTGGTCGAAATTGCAAGAACCGTCACATGTTAAAATCAGGGGTTTGTCCATGGACACGCCCTTTGTCCGCAGACACACACTTTGTCCGCAGACACGACCAAGGTGCTTGTCCATAGATACACGCTTTTTCTGCAGACAAACACTTCCATATTCTGGTCATTAATTATTTTACAGCTATAAATACACCTGCACTGACCCCATTTGAGGCATCAGACAGCTCTGGGACTTCGGGAACAGTGCTCTAAAATAGTATTCTACTAATTTTGAGGCTCTCAGGTATTTTTTATGTTATTCCGGCTTTATTTTTTTATCTGCCTTTATTTTATCAGTTATAATTGATCTATCGCATGTAAAAATTGCTATTTATCTCAAAATAAGTCCAGATTTCACATTTAAACTTGTTTTTAAAACCAAAGGCGTAAAACGAGATGTAAACCATTTTTAAACATATTTTTATAAGTTAATTTCATAAAATCTTAATTTTATCAGTCTCGGTTCACGAAGAAATCAATACACGTTTGTATCCAATTAAATCCATAAATCGCAGTGCTTACCTAAATACCCAATATAGGAGTACTAGATTCGTCAATGGCGGTTTAAATTATTAAACTGTGGTACACTATTGACGAACGAATTTCGAGGATTGTGAGATATCCGAATGCAAATCAAATTAGCTTTCGAAAAGCCCTAAATCTTTCCAAAAACACATGTTTTGCTATCTATCATTTATCAAAACCAATTTCCAAATCACACACACACACACACACCAATTTGTTAAATCAAGGGGCAAAATACGAAGCACATGGTTTTCATTCCCACCCAAAAATCCCCTTTTTTTCTAAAATTACGGACCAATTCGCGATAACATCAATAAGCATGCGAATGTTCGATTATAATTCCACGTATATCCTACTCAGAGATTGAAAGGAGGAATTAGGTGCCTAACACATTCCCGATTCCTAACTTAATCCCCAAACCTTTGAATCAACTAGTTTCGCATTAATTATGTTTAAGAGGTCGTTTAATTCATAAATGTTCCTCTTTTACATAGACTTTTATTTATTTACTAAAATAATTTGGCGAATCTAATCATTTGCAAATCATTATCTTTTCTCTATAATAAAACGAACCGTTTTCCACAATTAAACTGGAAAAAATCGGAGGAATTGTCGCCAAGGCGGCCAGAGTCGAAAGCGCGGGTTCTCACAGTGGCGACTCTGCTAGAGATTTTTTTAAGAGGATTAGACTCTAAACAATAGTAGAATATGCGTGGATAATCGTTCCTATTTACGTGCTTTTCTTTTCGGCCTTAGTTTTAGGATAACATAGATGCGATCTAGGTAGATACCTTGATTCCCTTTTGCTTGCTAATTATTGTTTGAGGAAAATCTTTTCATAAATAAAATATGAAAGTACTCAAACAAACCCTAAAACGGCTATCATAATGTACCTCTATAATTATTATTTTGCACGCACTCACTATCATCATGCATTATCGCGAGTGTGAAATTATCCTATTTAACTCAAAAATATTGCGTAATGAGTAGGGAGTTGGCTCGTCTGGGTCAACATAAACCGAAAGCTCTTATTTCCACTCTCCTTGGCTAAGTACCAATCGAGGTATATCGAGTGACAAGAATATTCACGTACCCGGGATCTATATCAAAAGGTCCTTGCATATACTCGCCCTTGGGGTATATTGGAAGACCTAGCCAAATAGGAGGGAGCCTAAACCTTGCCCTTTAAACCACGCTTGCATATAGGATGCGTCAGCTTAGTACACGTGAATTTCTGCATGTTTTCTTGACCATCAGTTATGAGATTAGTGAACAAAAGGCCTTGCCATGCATAATAACTTTTGTTTTAGCAAGTACAGCTGGTGGCTGTCCAACCCCGCCCGTAGAAATTCCTCACTAACAATCATTAGAGAGAACTTCCCGATTTTCAAAATGTTTTCAAAAATGTTTTCCAAAAAATGAGTCATTTTCCAAAATGAATTTTTTCAAAAAATTAATTTTCAAAATCGGAAGGTTATAAGGCCACCCTAAAAATGTATATTCCTACCCTAAACCTGTCCACGGGGCTCTCAAATTGTTGTTGTTGGTCTATTTTTGCTTAAACACCAAAAAAGTTGTTTTCGATTTTATTTTCCTGTCCAGACATAGTTTTCCGAGAATTGTGCAACCTATGGCAACATATTGATTTCCTGGTCAATCCTCGATTAATTTCTCCCCATTCTTCGCCACACTCAGATTATCTATTAAGCCAGACGACTCATAAGATCAAACTTATCACCAATCATGCATTCTCATCACAACACCGAGTTATTGATCGATCTAACTGGGGTCAACAATACTGAGGGTAACCATGATGAAGCCTCTCGTGCAACAAATCCACTGCCTGGTCCTGTTCACCCATAAACTCATGGTGGCACCTTAACCCTTGAACACCTCTACTATCTAATCCAGGATCTTACCCAGTCTATGGCCATCATGAAAAATTACCAAACTGCCACCCAAGCCCTTCTTGACGCCCTCATCACTGCCAGAACACCTGTTGAGCCAGACCAACCCAATCCAAATCCATACCCAACCGAAGACAACCAAACTCGAGGCCTAGTAACTCCACCTAATATCTTTCAACACGCTCCCCCAGTTCACGCCAGCATCAACCCCCCACCCCTTGTGCCCCTTGCCAACAGCGATGTACCACTTGGGCAAGATCCTAAAGCCACCTGGTTGAACCCTGACCATAACCAACCCCTTCAAAATCATAATCCTCAAGCCAACCCCGATGGAGTTCCAAACCAGGGCCGATACCAGAAAATCGTAATCAATCAGGCCGAAGAGAATGAGGCCATTACCACATTTAAGGATCAGATGAATGCTCTAAACTAGAGGGTGGCTGAAAAGGCTGATGACATCGCTGATCTTCAAAACCTATCTCTATACCCAAATGCCCATTTGACGATTGGTTTCAAACTTCCTCATATCGAGAAGTTTTCGGGGAACACTCCACCTCACCCGCACCTCAAAACCTATATTCGTTCCATGCAATTATACAGATTGAAAGAGAATCATTTGTCCCAAGGTTTCCACCAGACTCTTACCGGACCAGCCCACAGTTGGTTTTTGAGTTTAGAGAAGCACCAGGTAGCCAACTAGAAAAGTATAGTGAAGGAGTTCATGGAACATTATAAGTCCAACGAGGAACTCAAAGTCACTCATAAGAATCTCGAGATGACGAAACAAAGAAAAAATGAGAATGTTAATGACTTCATCACTCGCTGGAGGGAGTTAGCATCTCAATTGGTTGATAGAATTCACGAGGAAGAGAAATTAGGGATAATTGTCAAGAACTTTAAGCCTGAGATCCGAAGCGGCATGGTTCACCAATACTTTGACCGCTACAAGGCCTTGATACATGTAGTTAATGAGACTGAGGAAGAAATTTCCCAAGCTACCGAAGCTAAGGAAGCCTCTTTTCAATACGAGAAGACCACCCAAGTCGTTAATCAAGTCTAGTCTTACCGAAGCTCGAGTCATTATCAAGAAACCAACTTCCATTACCCACAAGAAGAAATGCCAAAAAAGAGGAGCAGTAGAAAGAAGCACTGTCCCTTTTCATGCCTATCGACTTCACTAAGTCAAACTTTAGCGACGCTACAAGCTGAGGGTATTCTTCAGCCGCTAGCTTGTAATACCCCGTTCCTTTATTTTCGAGCGAATATTTCTCTTAAGCCGGTTAAGGCTAGATCTTCATTCAGGAATGAACATCGGGTTTCGAACCCCTCGTATTCGACCCGACACTTGTAAAATGTCATATTAGGTATATCAAGTTTGTGAGAACAATCATTTTATTATTCGGGTAGCCCGAATCAGAAATGGGAAGTTAATCGGGCATTTTGAACTTTTCAGAAAAGTTGATTTTTGGCCAACTTTGAGAGGCCATAACTTCTTCATCCGATGTCCAAATGACTCCCTGTTTATGGCCACGTCTTCATTTCATTACCCTCTACGAATTTCAATGAAAGTCATTTTACGCACCACGTTGATCAAAGCAGTGTACGAAGTAGGCCGATCGCTAAAATCTGATTGTATTGTAACTAAGTGGCAGACTGTTGTGCTCTACGAATTTCTGGGATTTATCCATCAAGAATTTGGAAAAACTTCCTCTTGTAAAGTTGTAGATCTTTGAATTATATTTCCGTGGACAAAATGATCACCTCAATCAAACTCCCAAGAAAAAAGCTATGGCCAAAATACGAACAGTTCTCCAGGTCCACTTGTGCAGCAAGTGCTCGATCGATCCAACTCCACTAGCCAAGAATTTTTACTCCATTTTCACCTTTCAAACACACCAACACTCACACATCCAACCATTATACACCCAAGAGAGAGAGGGGCTTGAGAGATTGTTTGGTGGTGGATTTTGAGGGGTTTTAAGAGATTGCTTCAAATAATTCAAGAATCAAGGAGCTAATCCAACAAATTCCATCGTCTCCTTCATCATCTTCTTCCTTAAACTCCATTGGAGCTTGGTGGAGCTTCTAAGGCTTGGTGTTCTTGAGGAGAGAGCTCAAGATAGCCTTCAAATCTCCACTTCGAGCTACAAAAAGGTGGGAATCTAGTACTAAAACTTATTTTTAAACTTCTTATTAATGCACTATGATTTCACCTCTTGTTCTTGACAAAACCTTAACTATTATAAATGGGTCTATGTGTGAATGATTGGGTTTTGTTAGTTTCATCAAATTGATGGTTCAAATAGTCCATATATGTTATAAATAGCTTATAAGAACAATGATTTGGACTTATATGTTTCGTCTACACAAAAACCCACTTGGACTACGCGTTTTACTTGATAACTCTTAAAATATGACTTAAAATATATCTTTGTTGGTCCATGGGGTAGGATTCCATCTTGATATTCATGATAGTGATTAATTGTGCTTGTTAGAAATGTTTTTATTATAAATCCCCATATTGGCCAAGTTATGAAAAGAAAATGCATATGAAAGTTGAGATGCTTGTGTAGATGGGTGTAGACACCCCGATCCGTGACCCCCGCAAGAACCTAACGACCTTCGAAAGCACTGTTTTTGAGTCCGGAACTCACCCGAACACCCGGAACTGCCCCGAAAGAATTTGTTGGCCAAACAAACATGTTTTAAAAGTGAAATGTCGCACGACAATGCAATATGTCACGCGACAATCCCCTTTCCAGGGACATGTCACGCGACAATCCCTTTCCAGGGACATGTCGCGCGACAATCCCCCACCACTCCACTTTCTGACTCAGCAGTGAGTCAGAATCATCATTAAAAGTAGTATGTCGCGCGACATTCACCCCCTGTAGGGACATGTCGCGTAACAAATGGCCCACCACTCCACTTTCTGACTCAGTAGTGAGTCAGAATCGTCATTAAAAGCAGTATGTCGCGCGACATTCACCTCCTGTAGGGAAATGTCGCGCGACAAACACCCCACCACTCCACTTTCTAACTCACTGTTGAGTCAAGATTGTCGCGCGATATACACCAAAATGTCACGCGACATATGCCCTTTCGTCACTATAAATAGGCCAGCAGCCCCAAGGGTTCTAGACACCAACATCACAGCTGAAAACAGCAAGAAAAATCGCCAAAACAGTGCAGAAATCAGCAAAAATCATTTCCGATTATCGTCTTATTTCTGAAGAGATCAAATCTATTCTCGACACTCGACGTGTCTCATTTCTGGAATTGAATTCTCGAAAATATCTGAAGAATGAGAAGATTATTATCGCCGGAGATATCGCTGCCGTCTTATATTTTCTTTCTTATTATTATTCTTGTCGGGAAGGTAAATAAAGTCTCTTCTAGTAATTAAATAAGATATCTGTATATTAGATTCCTAGTAAGCGAAGTGGCAACATGGTTGTGTTAGACTCCTAACGCGCTCGAAAATCAGGTTTATCTATATACTTGTTTTATTTCTGTTATTTTGTCCACGTTTTATTTGAATAAACTTATTGCCAAGTTACAGATAGTTTACTGTTTTCAAAACAAAAGACCTTGATAAAACCATTTGCAAAACCAGAAGAGTAAGTACGTTATCATCCGGATAAAATTCTATTTTCAAAACCCGGACTAATGAGACTTATCTAGGAATTAAAATCAACATATCCTGTCTTCTCTATAGACTGCGATATGTCTGACCCAACTCTTCTCAAAAGTTCTGATTCCATATTAAATTAGTCCCGATACAAGATCCGAGCTTTTATAAAAGTAATCACAACACGAGAAAACCGTCATTATCTGAGGAAATAATGCGGGATACTCTTTCAAAATAAAAGGGTTTTGTCATTTGTATTTATATCTTTCAATATTAAAAACATCGGATCTCGGAACACAAAGGTTTTTATCCCTTTCCCGTTTTTCCCAGAAACTAGGGCTTTCATTTAAAAAGTAGTAGACTGTCAGTAAAAGCATCCAAGTTTTTCAACATAGAATAAACATATAAGTCCACTAGAGACCAAAAGGGCGGAATGGGTGCTTAACACCTTCCCAAACCGTATTATAGTTCCCGAACCCTATAGAATCCTGGTTTCGTAGACAAACGTGTAAAGAAAGGCTTATCCGTAGCCTTTTCCCTTACACAACCCTTTTTGTCCGTTTTCTCGTAAAACGTACTGGCGACTCTGAATGAACCCTTTTGCATCTAGAAATAGGATAGAGGGACACCCGATATGAATTATCAATACGCCATCAGACACACGGGACCATTAGGAACGAGGCCCCGGGGTCGCATTTGCGGGTTCTCACAGTGGCGACTCTGCTGGGGACTATGAGAACTAAGCTCTTATATGTGGATTTTTTTGTTTATAATATGTTGATATGCATGCTTTTACTGCTTTCCCTATTTGCCCCCTGACGTGGTGCCTGGATTTTATTGTTGACTTGACCTAGAGGCGCAGTAGAGTCCATTCATTGACATAGACATATGTTTAGGATTTCCCCTTTATGTTATATCTGGTTGTAAAGAAATATCTTTTTAAATAAATAAAAATGTCGTTTTCAAAATACACCTCGAAGATAAAATATTTGCAATTAAATCTTTTGAAAAATTCTTGTTTTGCACGCACTTTCACAAATCATGCATTGGTTCTACGAGTGTGAATTTACCCCGAACCCTCGGAAGTATTATAAGTGAGTAGGGAGTTGGCTTGCTTGAGCCAACATAAATCAAAAGCATTTACTTCCACTCTCCTTGGCCAAGTACGCCCCCGAGGTATATCGAGTGACAAGAACACTCACGTACCCGGGAAGTATATCAAAAGATTCTTGCACGTACCTGCCCCTGGGGTATATCGCGAGGTCTTGCCAAATAGGAGGGAGCCTGAAAACCTTCACCTTGCATTACACCTGCGTTGCATATAGGAAGAGTCAAAATAGAACAGTCTTATGTTTTTTTATCAACCGTGAGGAGTTCGTACCACATAGGGCCTTGTCATGTATATCTCCCCCAGATATTGGCAAGTACGGCCGGAGGCTGACCAACCTCTGTCATAGAAATTTACCTCGAGGTTAAACTCGTTGTGACTTTCCCCGGTACATCTCCCATGAAAAGCAACTCAAGCGGAGAGATATTCCAAATTTTCATAAAATCAAAAGATGAGTTTTTCAAAATTCGGGACGAATAGGATAACCCAAGGAGCACTTCGCTGCCTATCCTAAACTCCCACCGGGAATTCACTCAAGTTGTTGTTGACGTGTCTTTATAAAACACCCGAAACTTGTTTTTTCATGTTTTCCTTTCTCCGTGGTTTCTCTTGGCAAAAATGAATCACACCTTAATCTTCCTTCATCTTCCCCCCATGGTTCTGTCTATCAGCCGTAATACAATTACAGTCTGGAAGGTTGGGCTGGTCGGGATCACACCGAAAGATTAGTAAGACCAAGCATACCTGCAATGGTCGATGGACGCAAAGATCAAGAGACCGATCAGAGCCTAGCCGAGGCATCCGTACCTCAGCCAACTTTAGCCGAAATAAATCGTTTGCTAATGACCGTCAGCGTGAGTCTAGCAAACCTCACGAATGAGCAACAGAGTGCCCAAGTTCGAGTAGAAGAGTTGTCAGCCGGGCGGGTCGCGCCACCGGAGTTTGAATGACTACCACCGAATCGAGTTTAAGGGCAGTCATCGCAAGTACATCCCCCAGTTCAAGGAACCAATCCACCTCAAACGGGCCCTGTCATCGCCGGTCCCGTTCAGACCGATCCCAACAATCAGAATCAATGGGCCCCAGATTCAGGTCCCACTTACCAACAACAGGAGCAACCCAGCATCTGGCCGCAACCACAACCGGGCCTCGATCCCCATTACCAACCATGGCCACAAGTTTTTGCAAGGGCCATTCTGCCCCCGGCCCCAGTTGCTCCTCCCAATGAATACCCAGACATCAATTGACTTTGGGCAGTGTATGCAGAATCGGTTATAGCTCAGGAACACCCCGACGAGGTGTCAAGAGAGAGTGAAGAAATGAAGAAACTGAAATAGCAGATGAAGGTTCTACAAAGGGGGGTCTCTTTGATAAAAGGAGCAGATGAGATTACAGATATGAATGCTTTCTCCCTCTACCCAGAAGCAAGATTGCCCCAGGGATTCAAGCTCTCTTCCATCACCAAGTTCACAGGAACCACACCCCCTAAAACCCATCTCCAATCCTACATCAGATCCATGCAAGTGTTCGGTTGTGGAGAACCGGAATTAGCCCAGGCCTTACATGACTCTCACGGGAGCAGCCCTGAGATGGTTTTTTGATCTAGAAAGACACCACACGAAGACATGGGGAGATATCGTCAAGGAGTTCATGAACAAATATGGGTCCAATGAAGAGTTGAAAGTCACCCGTAAACACTTAGAGATGGCCAAGCAGGGTGAGAAAGAGAGCTTCAGTGATTTTGTTACCCGTTGGAGAGAAATGGCGTCCCAGATGTCCAAGCGACCAAACGAAGAGGAGCAGTTCGAGATAATTCAGAAAATTTTCACTCCGGCTGTATTGACTTGTATGGGGAAGCACGTGTTCCCACATTTTCGAGCACTTTTAAGCATGGGATCCCAAGTAGAAGAAGAGTTGGTCAGAAAGGTAGAAACCGAAACAAGGAAAGCCTCGTATACCGAGAAGAGCACCGTCACCCCCGTTGTAAACCAGTTAAGCTCTTATCCGTATCAGCAAAGCCCCTTTCAGCAGCAACAACCCCAGTGGAGTTGGCCTATACAAACCAAAACATCCAATACATATCAATCCAATAAAAATAGAAAATTCAGCAACCTACCCACAACCTTGACCAAAAGTCTTGAATTGCTACAGAATGCGGGCCTGGTTACTCCACTCAACCCCCGACCTCCACCAAATCCCGTCCCTTCTTCTTGGAGGATGAACGAGAACTGTTTATACCACCAAGCTGTGGGCCATGACACAGATAGATGTTTAGCCCTCCGACACTGCATCCAAGATCTAATCGAAGAAGGAACAATCCCCTCACCAGACGGACCAAATATGGCCAACAACCCGCTACAGTAAGTTAGCATCACTAAAAGAGAAACGGTGGAAGGCCGTGGTTTGTCATCATGGGGCCTTTAAAATCGAAAAAGTGGAAGGCCGTGGTTTGTCATCATGAGAACGACGTAGTTTTAAGAAAGATTAAAGAAATCAGCACAAGATCCGAGAGAAAAGTTTGGGACTGGACCGTACAAAGGGAGCCATAATAGTCGCAGATATAGATGGTTAGATGTTACATTTAAGAAATGGCATGTAAACCAGAACTACGTAAACCTGAGCCCCAACTCAAAATTGTGTTTTTGGAAAAATCAAAAGGGGAACGTAGGCAACCTGAGAAGTTACTTCAGGCCTGGTTTAATTATAAAAAAAAATTCATAAAGAGAGAGCAGTGTTCCAAAATTCATAAGCAGTGGTTCAGAACACTAAACAGTCAGTACATTTGGTATCTAGCACCCCATCTTAGCCCCAGAAAGAAGCCATATTGGATCCTCAACCACCAGTGCAACTCGAGCTTCATTCATGCCTTAGAGGGCTTTGAGCTCACGAACTGAAACCATTACATTTTATAAAGGACGACAGCCAGATCTTCCTCCACCAGTCGCCAGATTGAATGAATAATGTTAGCCCGGAGGGGCTAAGAAAAGCCAAACCGTGCATAGTTGAATTTCCAAGTCAGCCGTCCATGCCACATACACTCCACGGATAAAGAAGTATAGGGAGTGACAAGATTGAGTTTCGAGGGTACCAAGACATCTCGAGCTTTGATATAAGAAAAGTCAACATTTGTGCAGTAAGAGGATTTTGTTTCAATAGAGATAAAAGAGTAAGTGTGGGGATGAAGGAAGGAAGATAGGTGTTTTTATCGGAGAAATCATGCACTTGTACTAATCGTTTGTCATGTATCAAACCTTTCTACAAATACATTTCTCCAAACAGGCGGGTTCATTGCTGCCAAAGAAACAACTTTTTCGCTACTCACTTAGTTCCTTTGACTTTTGCAGGGGGCCTGACGGTCATTTTTATTATGTCATTATAGGCCTATTTTACACCAGCATGTTTTTCTTTACTCCGTATTGCACCCGAGGGTACTTTTATGTAAATATGTGTGATAAACCTGAGGGTATTTTCGTATAAAAATATAAGAGGGTAATTTTGTGTGAAAAAAATAAAACCTGACGGTATTTTTATGAGAGATAAGATAAAGGATGAGGGTATTTTGTATGTAAAATATCTGAGGCTAATATTTTATAAACCTGAGGGTAATTTTTATATAGTTATACAAGTTATATGATAAGAGGGTAATTTTTAAAACCTGAGGGTACTTTTTATATAGTTATACAAGTTATATGATAAGAGGGTAATATTTTAAAACCTGAGGGTACTTTGGTGTAATTATGAGAGATATAGGGTTATAGGGTAAAATTCTGTAATTTTCCAAACCTGAGGGTACTTTGGTGTAATTATGAGAGATATAGGGTTATAGGGTAAAATTCTGTAATTTTCCAAACCTGAGGGTATTTTGGTGTAATTATGAGAGATATAGGGTTATAGGGTAAAATTCTGTAATTTTCCAAACCTGAGGGTACTTTGGTGTAATTATGAGAGATATAGGGTTATGGGGTAAAATTCTGTAATTTTCCAAACCTGAGGGTACTTTGGTGTAATTATGAGATATATAGGTTTATAGGGGCAAAATTATGTAATTTTCAAAACCTGAGGGTACTTTGGGTAGTTATGAGAGTTATAGGATTTTTCAGGGTAAATTATATATTTTTAACCTAAGTATATTTTATATACTATGAGAGTCCTCAAAGTTTGAAAGGTAAAAGTATGTAAGTTCCTAAAATCGGATATTGCTGTCGAGATGATTATGAGAATTAATGAACGTTTGTTTTTCTAAAAATGCAGGAAACTACGAATCAAGATCAACAAAACAGCATGGAAAGTATTCATAGCCTACAAGCAATACTTTTACATATCAAGTTATCAACAAAAAACATACATGCATAACATACATTATCTTTCAATAGATCACCAAACAAGCATACACAGTTTTAGCGCATACCACATCCTGGTAGACCACACCGCAGTCGATCTACCCTGTCATCCTCATCATTTACAGAGGAACTGCATTGAAGAACACCCTGAGCGTCCATGTACGGGAAAGCTAAAGAATGAGAAGCTAGAGAGAGAATGAGAATGAGAAGAAAAAAACCCATTCATGGGACAAAACCTACTCTATTTTGCATGATCAAATCCTAGCTCAAAACTTGGCATTTTTTCGATAGGGGAACTTCAAGGTGGGTTTTCTTGACTTTTGTGCAGAAAAAACATACACTCGCACGATAATATCAAATGCAGAATTCTAAGTCGTCTCTTCAAAACGCGAGAGCAAACAGCCTACAAAGAAATCTCTGATCTTTAGAAAACTGAAATCTAGCAATGAGAATAAGAAAATATCAGATAAGACGGGAATAGAAAATATTGAAAGAGTAGAAAAGAGAAAAATCCTGCATAAGCGCCCAGAGCGAGCGAGAGAAACAGAATTGTATAGAGTGGCAGGGAGAGCCACACTAAGAGTGACAGCTAGGCCAAACCGGCTCAGGGCTTCGTCTTGGGTGAGTAAAGCTCCTGATCATGCCAAACGGGAAAAGAAGCTTTTGACCAAAAAACAAAAAAAGGCAGGAAAAGCTTCCCCGAACGAGGGAGAAATAAGGACATCGAAAAACAGAAAACGATGTGGGCCTACGAAAATGCCTCAAAGATAGCCAATGAATAATCAAAGATATCAGAGACTCCTTCAAAACAGTTTTCCTTCTCAGCTTGATAAAATCAAAGACGACTTAGAAAAAAGCAAACGGTTGAATCATTGCTACGCACGAAGTACAAGAATTGAGAAATCCATCGTGAAAACTCCTCTTTCAAAATAAAAAAACTTACAAAACAAGTTTTCAGAATTTTCCAGAGAAAGCAAAACTTTTAGAATGGGTATTTAAACTCCAAAATGAGCTCTTTTTCCTCAGAAAACTCTCTCTTTAGCTTCTCGTCGATTGCTACTACAGAGAACACAAGCCCTCTTCGGAGGCAATCCATTCACATAAGCCCTTTTTACAGGCAATTCATCACACACAAGCCCTCTCCGGAGGCAAATCATCCACATAAGCCCTCTCCGGAGGCAAATCATTCACATAAGCCCTTTGCGGAGGCAATCCAATCACCCACAAGCCCTTTTTAGGCGAAAGTCCTTTCCGGAGGCAATTCATTCACATAAGCCCTTTATACAGGCAAAACATCACTCACAAGTCCTTTCTACAGGCACAAGCCCTCTCCGGAGGCAATCCATTCACATAAGCCCTCTGCGGAGGCAATCCAATCACTAAGCCCTTTTTAGGCGAAAGCCCTTTCTGGAGGCAATCCATTCACATAAGCCCTTTCTACAGGCAAAACATCACCCACAAGTCCTTTCCACAGGCACAAGCCCTTTCCGAAGGCAAACCATTCAAATAAGCCCTCTGCGGAGGCAATCCAATCACTAAGCCCTTTTTAGGCGAAAGTCCTTTCCAGAGGCAATCTATTCACATAAGCCCTCTGCGGAGGCAATCCAATCACTAAGCCCTTTTTAGGCGAAAGTCCTTTCCGGAGGCAATCCATTCACATAAGCCCTTTCTACAGGCAAAACATCACCCACAAGTCCTTTCTACAGGCACAAGCCCTCTCCGGAGGCAACCCATTCATATAAGCCCTCTGCGGAGGCAATCCAATCACTAAGCCCTTTTTAGGCGAAAGCCCTCTCCGGAGGCAATCCATTCACAAAAGCCCTTTCTACAGACAAAACGTCACCCACAAGTCCTTTCTACAGGCACAAGCCCTCTCCGGAGGCAACCCATTTACATAAGCCCTCTGCGGAGGCAATCCAATCACTAAGCCCTTTTTAGGAGAAAGCCCTTTCTGGAGGCAATCCATTCACATAAGCCCTTTCTACTGGCAAAACATCACCCACAAGTCCTTTCCACAGGCACAAGCCCTTTCCGAAGGCAAACCATTCAAATAAACCCTCTGCGGAGGCAATCCAATCACTAAGCCCTTTTTAGGCGAAAGTCCTTTCTAGAGGCAATCCATTCACATAAGCCCTCTGCGGAGGCAATCCAATCACTAAGCCCTTTTTAGGAGAAAGTCCTTTCCGGAGGCAATCCATTCACATAAGCCCTTTCTACAGGCAAAACATCACCCACAAGTCCTTTCTACAGGCACAAGCCCTCTCCGGAGGCAACCCATTCACATAAGTCCTCTGCGGAGGCAATCCAATCACTAAGCCCTTTTTAGGCGAAAGCCCTCTCCGGAGGCAATCCATTCACAAAAGCCCTTTTTACAGGCAAAACGTCACCCACAAGTCCTTTCTACAGGCACAAGCCCTCTCCGGAGGCAACCCATTTACGTAAGCCCTCTGCGGAGGCAATCCAATCACTAAGCCCTTTTTAGGCAAAAGTCCTTTTCGGAGACAATCCATTCACATAAGCCCTTTCTACAGGCAAAACATCACCCACAAGTCCTTTCTACAGGCACAAGCCCTCTCCGGAGGCAATCCATTCACATAAGCCCTCTCCGGAGGCAATCCATTCACATAAGCCCTCTGCGGAGGCAATCCAATCACTAAGCCCTTTTTAGGCGAAAGCCCTCTCCGGAGGCAATCCATTCACAAAAGCCCTTTTTACAGGCAAAACGTCACCCACAAGTCCTTTCTACAGGCACAAGCCCTCTCCGGAGGCAACCCATTTACATAAGCCCTCTGTGGAGGCAATCCAATCACTAAGCCCTTTTTAGGCGAAAGTCCTTTCCGGAGGCAATCCATTCACATAAGCCCTTTCTACAGGCGAAACATCACCCACAAGTCCTTTCTACAGGCGCAAGCCCTCTCCTGAGGCAATCCATTCACATAAGCCCTCTCCGGAGGCAATCTATTCACATAAGCCCTCTCCGGAGGCAACCCATTTACATAAGCCCTCTGCGGAGGCAATCCAATCACTAAGCCCTTTTTAGGCGAAAGTCCTTTCCGGAGGCAATCCATTCACATAAGCCCTTTCTACAGGCAAAACATCACCCCACAAGTCCTTTCTACAGCCACAAGCCCTCTCCGGAGACAATCCATTCACATAAGCACTCTGCGGAGGCAATCCAATCACTAAGCCCTTTTTAGGCGAAAGTCCTTTCCGGACGCAATCCATTCACATATATATATTTTATGCTTACATTTATATATTTCATCTTTAGCATCGAGGACGATATTCTCTTTGTTTGGGGGTGGGGTTTTACTAAATTAGTTCTCTTTTCGAAAATTGATTCAGAAGCAACACATTTTCATTTATTAAAAAAAAAGATTTTTCTTTCTTTCTTTTAAAAGTTTTTGGCGATTCAGTATCTTATCCATGATGAGATTGAATGACGATGGTCCACTTTTTAGAAGTCAATGAATCAGAATGTCTAATGTTAGTCTTATAAGCTTTAACGATACCTTTATAGGCATATAAGCACTATCAATTCTTAGAGTTCACACATCTTTGTACAACGGTTATATCTATAGTATGTGATTCTCTAATGAGCTAAAAAGAATACTTGTGGAGACTTAAACCCGTGAGTTTAGAGCCTTTCACCATGTAGAGAGTTATACGCAAACTCTAAGTCATAAGATGACTTAACTTCATTTGGATATCGTCATTAATATCGTTGCATGATCTCATTATTCTTTCATATTTGGCTGACCACTGAGAATGACTTCCTTTTTGAGTTGTGAAACTTTTACCTAATCAAAACAAAAATTACCGCATTAAACCTTAGAGATGACATTAGGCCATCATTGCCAAAATAATCCTACCATTTATTTCATGACCAATCCTTGTGTTTGAGAAAAGTATGGTTGATCTGACAAAAGAAATTATTGTTTTCACCGTGCAATCATTTCAAATCGCATAAAAAAAAGAGAAAAAAAAAGGAAGAAGAAAAAAAAATGCGATCAACAAAAGAGCGTGGAAACAAGTGATATTAGAAAAGTCCAAACTCCTTAGAAAGTCTTCAACCTTCTTATACACACATCAACACTCCATTTTCCCTCATTCCATCCCATATAAAAGACCTAGTTGATCTTTGGTGCGGTAGTGTTTGTTAAAGTAATATGTTTAAACAGCTTGACATTCTCACATGGTGGTTGGCATTCCTTTCGTGAGATTAAATTCTTTCTAATATCCGTCTTTCTTATTTATGCATGTGTGTTATTTGCTTTGTGTGCATCTACTCTTATCACTCGCATGCAAAGAGAGAAACAATTAGCCACATCTCGGAGTGATTCAATTTTGAGAGAATATATCTAGTGAGATTTGAAGTCGAAGCATAAATTCTATAAGGCAATATAGGGAATCACATCAAAATTATTTAAATGCCGGTTGCAAACATTGAATCTTAAGAAGGATTGTGCCATTTTGGTATTGTATAGCATACAAGCTTCTATTAACTTCTATATATGGATGATTTATTGTTTTCTCTACAGCTGGATACTTAATATTTCCCTTAGGCAAAATAAGAGAAAGTATCGCCGAAAATAATTTTTTTGTAAATACGTTTTGGAAGTTTATGGGTGTCTTCACTGCAAACCCTTACGAGACTTCACTCGTCCTCTTTGGGAGACTTAGAGGTTTAAAAGGCTTGTTGCACATGCTAAGTGGAATCGAGAATCACCAAGGAAAGTGGTTCATTTTGGCTCCTTATCTATTATCTCTCTTTTTACTTGCGGACTAGCAAAATGCTGTTTGGGGGTAGTGTGATAAGCACCAAAAACTGTTATTTTTAATTCCCAAAATGCCAAAATTTAAGTGTCAAAAATTGCATTATGTTATCTAACGTTGACATTTAGTTGTTTTGCAGGTTCTTGTCTCAATTGATATAATTAAATGCTTAACTTTGTTGAATATGTGAGACAGGACACTTAAAGTTGCTCGGATAGTTTTTAAAGCATAAATTTTTTCTCGGAACTCCAAATCATGTGTTTCTTGAGCCTACAATCAAGAGAATTTCGAGAGCTACAACTTTCCAGTTCAACACTTTTCCAAATTCGGCCATCTTCATATCCGAAATTGCATTACAACATTCCGGCAGCAAAAGAAAAAAATAGAGAAAAATATCCCAAAAGTGTGTGTGCCCACTCTCATATTTTTTAATCTCTCAACCCATAACCCAACACTCCACTACCTAGACAATGTCCACATTATTCTCTTACACACCCCACTCTCTAGAAAAAGCCTATTATTCTCTTACACCCCCCTCACCCCATTGTCTACTTTCATCATTAATATTCTCTCCCATTTTCTCACATATATTCATTCATTGTTGGACAAGAGTAAGGAGACCTATACGTGAGTTTTGAAAGAGAGGAGGAAAGCTTGGAGAAAGAGAGCTTGTTCTAGAGAGACAAAATATTTGAGTGCTACATATTTTTCTTCTTCTTGTATTATTGTTTCATTTTATTGAAGAAGACAATATTGTAGAGTGTTGAGAAAAATTATTTTACTCACATATTTGGAGATATTTAAGGAGCTATTTTATTATTTATTTTGTTCTTCTATCTTTATGGAAGGCTAATCTCCCTTTCAAGTAGAGAGATGAAGCCTCATTTTTATTTATGATTTAGAATTTTATAATATTGCATAAATATACTCATTTGTGATTTTTCTTAAATAAGATCTTTGGATCACTCTACATACCATAGGTGATCCCATGTTGGTTTTTATACTTGACTTAAGAGATGAGCTACATACCATAGGATTTTCTTAAGTTCATTTTATTTTTCAAATTTATCTTCTAGTTCTTTAATGTTAATGTAAGTGAGTGACAACCTTGTATTATTATTATTTCTAAAAGAAGAAAATATAGATCTTGAAAGGAAAAATCTCTTATAAACAAATAAATTGTCAAATACTATTTGATTAGCTTTTGGGTTCACTCTACATACCATAGGTGATTCCATTTAATCAAACTAGTATATAATTTATTTTGTGTATATATGTGCAATAATATATTATTCTAGATCCATTGATAATTTGGTGGTGGATTCTTAACTCTTGAAATTCCTACACTTTATTTCTCCAAAACAACTTTCTTCACTTTTATTACATTTTATTAGTATTAAAATTGTTCTTAAAAAAAGTAAGCATTTCTAAAAGATAAAAAAAAATGGATTTTATTCTAAATCTATTATTTTCTCAATTTTGTTTTCATTGATTCATAAACAACTCCCGTGGATTTGACCCCTTACTACTACTATCTACGTTACTAATATATTTTGTAGGTACATAAGGGTTTTTGATCAAGCTACTTTTAGCGACGAATATAGCTTCCTATCAACGAAGTACAAGAATTGAGAAATCCATCGTGAAAACTCCTCTTTCAAAATAAAAAAACTTACAAAACAAGTTTTCAGAATTGGTATTTAAACTCCCAAATGAGCTCTTTTTCCTCAGAACACTCTCTCTTTAGCTTCTCGTCGATTACTATTACAGAGAACGCAAGCCCTCTCCGGAGGCAATCCATTCACATAAGCCCTTTTTACAGGCAATTCATCACACACAAGCCCTCTCCGGAGGCAAATCATCCACATAAACCCTCTGCGGAGGCAATCCAATCACCCACAAGCCCTTTTTAGGCGAAAGTCCTTTCCGGAGGCAATTCATTCACATAAGCCCTTTATACAAGCAAAACATCACTCACAAGTCCTTTCTACAGGCACAAGCCCTCTCCAGAGGCAATCCATTCACATAAGCCCTCTGAGGAGGCAGTCCAATCACTAAACCCTTTTTAGGAGAAAGCCCTTTCCGGAGGTAATCCATTCATATAAGCCCTTTCTACAGGCAAAACATCACCCACAAGTCCTTTCCACAGGCACAAGCCCTTTTTGGAGGCAAACCATTCACATAAGCCCTCTGCGGAGGCAATCCAATCACTAAGCCTTTTTTAGGCGAAAGTCCTTTCCGGAGGCAATCCATTCACATAAGCCCTCTGCGGAGGCAATCCAATCACTAAGCCCTTTTTAGGCGAAAGTCCTTTCCGGAGGCAATTCATTCACATAAGCCCTTTCTACAGGCAAAACATCACCCACAAGCCCTTTCTACAGGCACAAGCCCTCTTCGGAGGCAACCCATTCACATAAGCCCTCTGCGGAGGCAATCCAATCACTTAGCCCTTTTTAGGCGAAAGCCCTCTCCGTAGGCAATCCATTCACATAAGCCCTTTCTACAGGGAAAACATCACCCATAAGTCCTTTCTACAGGCACAAGTCCTCTCCGGAGGCAACCCATTCACATAAGCCCTCTGCGGAGGCAATCCAATCACTAAGCCCTTTTAAGGCGAATGTCCTTTCCGGAGGCAATCCATTCACATAAGCCCTTTCTACAGGCAAAACATCACCCATAAGTCCTTTCTACAGGCACAAGCCCTCTCCGGAGGCAATGCATTCACATAAGCCCTCTGCGGAGGCAATCCAATCACTAAGCCCTTTTTAGGCGAAAGTCCTTTTCGGAGGCAATCCATTCACATAAGCCTTTTCTACAGGTAAAACATCACCCCACAAGTCCTTTCTACAGGCACAAGCCCTCTCCGGAGGCAATCCATTCACATAAGCCCTCTGCGGAGGCAATCCAATCATTAAGCCCTTTTTAGGCGAAAGTCCTTTCCGGAGGCAATCCATTCACATAAGCCCTTTCTACAGGCAAAACATCATTCACAAGTCCTTTCTACAGGTACAAGCCCTCTCCGGAGGCAAAATCATTCACTTAAGCCCTCTCCGGAGGTAATTTGTTTTCTTTTTCTTTTCCTTTCTTTTACTGATCAAAAGCCCTCACAAGGAGGCACAGTGGACCAATGGTAGTCCTCCCACCTGAGGCGCAGATGGTAGTCCTCCCACCTGAGGCGAATCCCTCTTCGGAGGCAATCCATTCACATAAGCCCTTTGTACAGGCAAAACATCATCCACAAGTCCTTTCTACAGGCAAAAGTCATTTTCGGAGGCAATCCATTCACATAAGCCCTTTCTACAGGCAAACCGGTCATCAAGTCCTTTCCACAGGCACAAGCCCTCTCCGGAGGCAATTTGTTTTCTTTCTTTTGCAGATCAAAAGCCCTCACGAGGAGGCACAGTGGAGCAATGGTAGTCCTCCCACCTAAGGCGAAGCCCTCTCCGGAGGCAATTTGTTTTCTTTTTCTTTCTTTTACAAATCAAAAGCCCTCACGAAGAAGCATAGTAGAGCAATGGTAGTATTTCCATCTGAGACGAGTGGAACAAGTAAAAGCCCTCAAAAGAGGCAGTAAGGTAATAAAAGCCCTCCCTGGAGGCATCTACGAAGGCTCTTTTTTATACATACACTTCTTTAGAGTTCTTGCGGGAGCCATCAATCACGGTCTCTTCCAGTCGCCTCAAATCCTTGCAAGAAAGGAGCTTGAGTCGAGAGGGTCTGTAGACACCCCGATCCGTGACCCCCGCAAGAATCCTAACGACCTTCGAAAGCACTGTTTTTGAGTCCGGAACTCACCCGAACACCCGGAACTGCCCCGAAAGAATTTGTTGGCCAAACAAACATGTTTAAAAAGTGAAATGTCGCACGACAATGCACTATATCGCGCGACAATCCCCTTTCCAGGGACATGTCGCGCGACAATCCCCCACCACTCCACTTTCTGACTCAGCAGTAAGTCAGAATCATTATTAAAAGCAGTATGTCGCGCGACATTCACCCCCCTGTAGGGACATGTCGTGCGACAAACACCCCACCACTCCACTTTCTGACTCAGCAGTGAGTCAGAATCATCATTAAAGTAGAATATCGTGCGACAGTCAAGATTGTCGCGGGACATACACCAAAATGTCACGCGGCATATGCACTTTCGTCACTATAAATAGGCCAGCAGCCCCAAGGGTTCTAGACACCAACATCACAGCTGAAAACAACAAGAAAAATCGCCAAAACAGTTCAGAAATCAGCAATAAGCATTTTCGATTATCGTCTTATTTCTAAAGAGATCAAATCTATTCTCAACACTCGACGTGTCTTATTTCTGGAAGTGAATTCTCGGAAATATCTGAAGAAGGAGAAGATTATTATCACCGGAGATATCGCTGCCATATTATATTTTCTTTCTTATTATTATTCTCGTCGGGAAGGTAAATAAAGTCTCTTCTAGTAATTAAATAAAATATCTGTATATTAGATTCCTAGTAAGCGAAGTGGCAACATGGTTGTGATAGATTCCTAACGCGCTCAAAAATCAGGTTTATCTATATACTTATTTTATTTATGTTATTTTGTCCACGTTTTATTTAAATAAACTTATTGCCAAGTTACAGATAGTTTATTGTTTTCAAAACAAAAGACCCTGATAAAACCATTTGCAAAACCAGAAGAGTAAGTACGTTATCATCCGGATAAAATTCTGTTTTCAAAACCCGAATTGATGACACTTATCTAGGAATTAAAATCAACATATCCTGTCTTCTCTATAGACTGCGATATGTCTGACCCAACTCTTCTCAAAAGTTCTGATTCCATATTAAATTAGTCCCGATACAAGATCCGAGCTTTTACAAAAGTAATCACAACACGAGAAAACCGTCATTATCTGAGAAAATAATGCGGGATACTCTTTCAAAATAAAAGGGTTTTGTCATTTGTATTTACATCTTTTAATAATAAAAACATCGGATCTCGGAACACAAAGGTTTTTATCCCTTTCCCGTTTTTCCCAGAAACTAAGGATTTCATTTAAAAAGTAGTAGACTGTCAGTAAAAGCATCCAAGTTTTTCAACATAGAATAAACATATAAGTCCACTAAAGACCGAAAGGGTGGAATGGGTGCTCAACACCCTCCCAAACCGTAATATAGTTCTTGAACCCTATAGAATCCTGGTTTCGTAGACAAACGTGTAAAGAAAGGCTTATCCGTAGCCTTTTCCCTTACACGACCATTTTTGTCCGTTTTCTCATAAAACGTACTGGTGACTCTGAATGAACCCTCTTGCATCTAGAAATAGGATAGAGGGACACCCGATATGAATTATCAATACGCCATCAGACACACGAGAACATTAGGAACGAGGCCCCGGGGTCGCATTTGCGGGTTCTCACAATGGGTTTCAAATAGTCTATATATGGAACAAAACACACATTTCAACAAAGAATGGAAGCTATTTATTTGATTATCATAAAACCCTCTTAGAACCCCTTATTTGCAAGTAAATTTTACTATATTGTTGAAAGTTAACTTCAAGGGTTCAAGTGGTGGATTCTAAATTATAGAATGCTTGTCTAGGGGTAGTGATAATAGTTTAAATTGTTGGAACAAGATTTCCCTTGTTGATTATATGATTGAGGTTTTATGCATTAACAAAGCTATGTATATGGCACAATTACTACTTAAATGAGCCGGTGAATACGTTGTTGAAATCATATGTTGGCACTAGTCCATGATGGCCCCAGGTTGATCTCTAAAGATTGAGAACTTAAGTTGGGACAGAGCGCCCTGGGTAGACCCGAAACCGTGCATTAAAACTAATGGGAGGCCCTGGTGCCGCGTGGGTGAAAGGCCATGAAATGCATACCTGGTTGATGCTTGGATTGTTGCGGGAAATTACGCGATTTCGGCTCAAGATTTATAATGTGAGATGAAAGTACGATTAATTGTGCCATTGGTTTTACTTAGTATCAGTTATACATTATCCCTGGATTTTAAGTAGTATTTTAATAAAACGCAAAGGGGTTTTCTATAACTATTAGATATATGATTGAATGGTTTATTTTAAGCTGCTACAAAGGATTTATGAATCTTATTGTCACATTAAATTTAATATATGATTCCCACTGAGTCCTTTTGACTCACCCCAACCATTTTCCAAACAGTTCTTTTACAGGATCTTCTGGGAAATGGAGGAGAGAGGACGCTATATCTTAGATTGCCTCAATACCATTGTTTGGTAATAAGGTCCTTTATAATGAAAGGACCACCGTGCATGTAGTATAATCATGAGTGTGTATATGTTATTCAAGTATAAGACTCACGTACTATCATTCTAGAGATTATTTATATTGTATGCATTGTGGAGATTGGAAATTTTGTACTTGGGACCTTATTGGAGGCTTAGTTGTTGAACTGTATTATTTCTCGTTATTTTGTGGACAGATTTTATAAATGGAAAATGTTCTTATTATTTAGATAGTGGTTTTTTACATTTTTACACAAGGATTATGTCTAGTTAACTCGCTGTCGGAGTATGACACCCGTGACAAACTGGGTCCCGGAGGAGAGATCCTTTTAACGGGATTTGGGGAGTTACATAGCTCCTCGTACACCCCCCAACCCAGCTCCCCCTGGCTGGAATGCCAATGAATGCTGCACTTACCATCAGGGATTCAGACGTAACACATATAATTGTTGCGCCTTGATGCATGCCATCCAAGACTTAATCGACACCAAGAAGATTACCCTTCCTTAATGATAGAAGCTTTAAGCAGAGGCAGACACCATTAATTCAATCCTAGAGATAGAGGGAATTGAGAGAGAAAATGAGCAGAATTGTAAGGGTTAAGGGTAGAATGAGGAATTTCTTATCAATGTACCGATTTGTTTCATTAATAAAATCAATCCTTTTTTTCCCTTTCGAGTATCCTAATTCATGTTTGCCTCTATTTAGACTTAATCCATAAACAATATTCCTAAAATGATGCGCATAAATTGAAGAGCGTAAAGCTACCATAGATACACTGAGGGTGCCAAAGGTATATGTACTAAGGGTATCGACAAAAAGACTCGAGTAGCTCCTCAAAGACTAGCATTTCCATCATCATTCGCATACACTGAGGGTGCAGAGGATATATGCACCGAGGGTATCGATAAGAAGACTCGAGCAGCTCCTCAAATACTAGCCTCTCCATCATCATTTGCATACATTGAGAATGCTGAGGATATAAGCACTGAGGGTATCAACAAGAATGCCCGAACAACTCCACCAAGACTAGCCTCTCCATTTACCGTTCTCACTGAGGGTGCCTTCACCTACACCACCACGACCCTATGGTTGTCCTATCATCAGAACCTATGGTTGTCCTATCATCACCACCACGACCCTATAGAATGAGAAATTTTCGCAAAACACATGGAACAAGCCCCACAAAAGGATATTTGGCCTAGTTTCTTATCTTCTAAGATAAGCTTTCAAGATATGCTTTCAATGGTTCTCGGACTAAAAATCACAAACACAACACAACAATGTCAAATACGAACTTCTAAAGCAAACATTCTCAAATCACAAGGACGATGATGCTCAATAAACCAGACAAAGTGAGAAGGAATAAAATGGGTACAAAAAAAAAATTAAAAGAGTAGAAAAGAGAATAAATCCCATAGTGCCAAAAGAAAAGAATATTAAAACAATAAAAAAGGCAAAAGATGGCAGCGAGAATCACACCAAGAGTCATAGCTAGGCCAAAAAGCCCATGGCTACGTCTTGGGTGAAGAAAGCTGCTGACCATGCAAAAAAAAAGAGTAAGCTGTATCAAAAAGCTTTCAAATAATCAAGAAGGAATAAGGGTATAAAAAAACAGATAATGATGCAGGCACACAAAAATTCTTCTCTCACAAAGTCAGAAAATAATAAGCAGAATCGTACCCTCATGGCAAGAAAAAAATGCCACAGAAGCAAAGCAAGAGGCAAAGTCCAAAAATCATGCACGAGGTTCGAGAATTACGATAACGTAACTCGATCTTTTCTCAAGGAAAAAATAAGCCAACCAAAAGTTCTTGTTTTGCTCCAAAAAAGATATCACACCAGAACTTTCTCTCTCTATGTCTGCTCGGAGATTCTCACCCCCTCAGTAAATCATCAATTTTCATAACCTTAATATATCATCAATCCCCCACATCTCAACCACGCATAATCATATCCCCAGCAGATAACCAACCCTCAACCTTTATCCTAGCTAGTAAGATTCATCAAATCCTCAGCAGACCACTAATCATCGTATCCCCAGCAGATTACCCACCCTTAAACTTTATCCCAGCCAGTAGGATGCATTATATCCTCTGCAGACCACAAATCATCATATCCCCAGCAAATCATAAACCCTCAGCCTTTATCTTAGCTAGTAAGAATTCTCATTTGCTCAGTAAACCATCAATCATCATATCATCAGTAGATCACCAACATACCAAAGTAGTGTCTCTAGGAGGCCATCAATCCTCCCTAGCAAACCATCTACCCTAACCTCTCAAACCCAAAGCAATATCCCTAATAGACCATCTGCCCTCACCCCTTCAAAAGAACTAAATCATAATCATAATCATTGACAGAACCGTCCCTACCAATAAGAGTACATCAACTCAACTCCTTAATCAGAATTGTTGACAGAACCTTCCCTATCATTGGGAGTACATCAGCTCAAAACCCCAGTTAGAATCGTTGATAGAACTATCCCTACCGATGGGAGTACATCAGCTCAACACCCCAATTAGAATCTTTGACATAACTGTCCCTACCGATGGGAGTACAGCAGCTCAACACCCAAGTCAGAATCATTGACAGAACACTCCCAATAGATGGGAGTACATCAGCTTAACACTCGACCAGAATCATTGACAAAACCTCCCCAGCTAGTGAGAATATAGTAGACCAAGGTCAAAGTACAACACAGGGGAGATAAACAGCATAGCACGACATCATTTGCATTGCATTATTTTTAAAATATCACTTCTGATTCATGCCAGTGCTGCAAAATGATGCGTTCTTATTATCGTCCTGCTTTCTTTACTTCATAAAGAACCTAGGCCGAGATGGTCTGTGAACACCTCATTTTGTGACCCTCGTAAGAATCCCGAACTCTAAAAAAATGAGCACACATACTTGCAAAAGAATTCCTATATGCAAACATACCACATACATATGATACAGGTCAAAGAAGGAAGCCGAAAGGACCCCGGATGAGAAGTTACAGAATCACCGAAAACTGCTAGAACAGAAAACCATCAGAACTCCTGGAAACTTGTGAAATGAGAGTTCCTCATTTATGACCATCCTGAAACTTTGAGGGTTATTATACATTGCCACAAGGAGAAACATACTCAAAATTCAGCTCAATTCGACGGTCAAATCTCCGAGAATTCAAAAAACTGGGAGTTTACTTTGAGTAATTGAAAGACGACCTTCCCGAAGTCTAACTAGCTCAAATTTGGTCAGTAGACAGGGTATATAATGGGGAACTATATACTAAAAAACAAAATCGATCCGATAAGTTATTTGACAGGAATTGTAAAAACCGGCACACGTTCAATCAGGGGTTTGTCCGCAGACACGCCCTTTGTCCGTGGACAAACCCCTCATAGCTGATTTTTTGTCTTTCCGCGTTTTGACACTTTCTAACCTCCAAAAATCATGAAATTTGGTGGAGAACTAGAAAATGTTACTAGGAATAACATATTAAAAAATCAGCTCGATTCAAAATTTGGATAGTAGGTAGGTCTTAACGCGGGTAATAATATGTTAAAAAATCTGATTAATCTGATGTTTATTTTGTCCAGAATTGTAAGAACCGTCACATGTTTAAATCAAGGATTTTTTCGCAGACACGCCCTTTGTTCGCGGACACGACTAAGGTGCTTGTCCGTGGAAAAACAATTCCAAACCCAGCTCATTAATTATTTTACAGTTATAAATACACCTGCACTAAACCCATTTGAGGCATTAGCTAGCTCTAGGACTTCGGGAACAGTGTTCTCAAATAGTATTCTACTATTTTTGAGTCTCTCAAGTATTTTTTTATCTTAGTCCGACTTTAATTTTTTATATGCCTTTATTTTATCAGTTATAATTGATCAAACGCATGTAAAAAATGCTGTTTATCTCAAAATCAATCCAGATTTCACATTTAAACCTTGTTTTCAAAACCAAAGGCGTAAAGCAAGATGTAAACCATTTTTGAACATATTTTTATAAGTTAATTTCATAAAATATCGATTTTATTAGTCTCGGTTTATGAAAGAATCAATACATGTTTGTATCCGATTTAATCCATAAATCGAGGTGCTTACCTAAATATCCAATATGAGAGTACTAGATTTGTCAATGCCGGTTTAAATTATTAAACTGTGGTACACAATTGAAGAACGAATCTCGAGGATTGCCGGATATCCGATTCCAAATCAAATTAGCTTCCGAAAAGCCCTAAATCTTTCCAGAAACAACTGTTTTGCTATCTATCATTTATGAAAACCAATTTCCAAATCACACATACATCGATTTTTGAAATCGAAGGGCAAAATACAAAGCACATGGTTTTCATCCACACCCCAAAATCCTTTTTTTTTAATTATGTACCGATACGCAATAACATCAATAAGCTTATGAATATTTGATTATAATTCCACGCATATCCTACTCAGAGACTGAAAGGGCGAATTGGGTGCCTAACACCTTCCTTATTCGTAACATAATCCCCGAACCTTTGAATCAACTGGTTTTGCATTAATTGTGTTTAAGAGGTCGTTTAATTCATAAATGTTCATCTTTTACACAGACTTTTGTTTGTTTAGAAAAACAAACTGGCGACTCTGATTCCTTTGCAAAATTGTCACTTTTTCTCTATAATAAAATGAATCGTTTTTCAAAATTAAACCAAAAAAAACAAGAGAAATTGCTCCGAAGGGGTCGGCGTCGAAACCGCGGGTGTGAACACACCAATCCATGACTCTCGTGTGAACATTGGTTTTTCATTAAAATAAGCATTTCGCATTAGGTCTTGAATCATCATGCATATAGAGGACTGTTAGGAAAGACTCTAACTTTGAATTCGTCAATAGTCTGATACGACCGATGTTGCCTCTTTGCTTACTAGGACGGGGATCGACCTAACCATACGGTTGGGACCCAACTGCAGGCCATAGCCGCAGCCCCCAACCGCACGCCCCAGCCGCACGTACCAATCGCATGCCCTAGCCGCAGCCCCCAACCGCACGTACTAACCGCACACCCTAACTGCAGGTCCTAGCCGCACCCCCTACGGCTAACTTCTTTTGGAGCCTTTTTAGAGAAATTTTCCCTACAAATAGGACCCTTAGGATCTCTTTTGAATGGATCAACACTCAATAGAGTTTTTAGTAAGGAAAAAGTCTGTCAAAATTATTAGAGTCTTTTTAGAAAGAGAAAGTTTTAGAGAGAGTTTTTAGAGAGAGAAAATTTCTAAAGAAAGAAAGTTTTAGAGAGAGAAAGTCTAGAGAGAGAAAGGAGCAAGCAAGCGATCCTCATTCCTCTTCAAGCACATCAGGTACATTTCTCTACAAATCTCTTGAATTTCAATACCGCATTTAAATATAAGTTTTAATACAAAAAATTAGATAACTTGCAAAGAAGTTCACTACTTTTAAAATAAATCCTTTCTAAATTTTATAAGAAAACTAAAATCTTTTTTGACACGTTTTCAAAACAAAACAAAAATACAAAAATAGTTTCCAAAAAAATGGAACTACGAGACTTTGATTTCATTCTACGAATGAATACGTAAGCGCTCGCAAAGCTCGAGTCTGATTTCAAAATATCATTTTAGATTGAATTTATCCGAAAAGGACTATTTAAAATACAATTCAAACTACTTGCAAGATATCTAAAACAGGAATTAAATACATTATTCATTAAGAGACGAAAAGGGCGAATTGGGTGCCTAACACCTTCCTAATTCGTAACGTAGTTCCCGAACCCTAGCAAAGTAAGTTTTCAATCAATCTCTGGTTTCAAACGAATGAAAGATAGTCTGTTTTTAAATTATCTTTTGTACGATCTTTTGTTTGTTTTCCTGTAAAACTAACTGGCGACTCTATAAAACAAGTTTTTCATTCAAAACGAATAAAGATAAGAGGATTCCACGAGTCAGAGATCCGGATTCTCACAGCGGGTTCTCACACTAGTGTCGCACATAAGCTCGAATGGTAAGCTCCAATTAGGTGCACAATGGGTGAAGTTGTGAGAATTTCCTTGAGCTTGTCAAAAGCTTATTAACACGCTAAAGTCCATTCAAATGGTGCATCTTTGGCAAGCAGGTTACATAGGGGTAGGGAAATAGAACTAAAATCTTTGATAAACCTCATACAAAAACCAGCATGGCCTAGAAATGATTGAACCTCTTTGACAGCTTTGGGAACTGGCAAATTAGCAATGAGGTAAATTTTAACCTAGATACACTTGGATTCCTTCAGCTGAGACAATATGACCTAAAACAATTGCTTGGGTAACTGACACGGGGTGACTCTCTCTCCCCCGCGCGGCGCGCGGCGCCCGGCATCCGGGCTCTCCCGAATCCGAGCCAGCCTAACCCAGCGGCAACACGCAGCGGAACACGCACAAGAACACCGAACAAGCCCTTACGTACCTGCATAGATTCCCGAAACCCATTAGTACCGCAAAACAAAGGACCGCATCGTCATGCCTCCTGGTGTTAGGCCTGCCACGCATTTTGGGGGTGTGACAAACCTCCCACACTCAATTCTGCAACGCCCTCGTTGCAGGTTCAGACCTTGTGGCCACCACAAAGTCATACTGCATGCCCTTCACCAAAGCTCCACGAATGCTATCTTCCGGTTCTTCCCGTTCCACTGACTGGATTCGTGTACCGCTAGTCGCTCGATCGCCTGATTCCCCAACCAAGCTCTGATACCAATTGACACGGGGTGACTCTCTCTCCCCCGCGCGGCGCCCGGCATCCGGGCTCTCCCGAATCCGAGCCAGCCTAACCCAGCGGCAACACGCAGCGGAACACGCACAAGAACACCGAACAAGCCCTTACGTACCTGCATAGATTCCCGAAACCCATTAGTACCGCAAAACAAAGGACCGCATCGTCATGCCTCCTGGTGTTAGGCCTGCCACGCATTTTGGGGGTGTGACAGTAACCATGAAATGCCATTTTTCCTAATTCAAAACAAGATTATTGTCTTTGCAACGAACCAAGACTTTCTCCAGGTTCTATAAACAATCTTCAAACGAATCACCAAAAAAAGATAAATCATCCATGAAAACTTCGAGAAACTTTTCCATCATATTACTCAAGATACTCATCATGCACCTTTGAAAGGTTGCTGGTGTGTTGCACAAGCCAAAGGGCATTATCTTATAAGCAAAAGTACCAAAAGGACAAGTGAAAATGGTTTTTTCTTGATCCTCGTGAGCGATTTCTATATGATTGTAACCACTCTAACCATCTAAAAAACAACATAAAGAATGACCATCTACTCTGTGAAAGTATGATCAAGAAATGAGAGTGAAAAATGATCTTTCCTTGTTACAGAGTTAAGCTTGCGATAATCAATACACATGCGTCAACTAGTGGTAACACGTGTGGGAACTAGCTCACCTTCAGTGTTAGGAACAATATTTATGCTAGATTTCTTAGGTATAACCTAGGAAGGACTTACCCATTTGATATTAGAAATAGGGTAAATGATACCAACATTTAAGAGTTTAAGAACTTCCTTGCAGACTACTTATTTTATGTTAGGATTTAACCTCCTCTGTATCTGTCGAGAGGGCTTCGCATCTTCTTCAAGGTATATCTTATGAGTACAGATATTGGGGCTTATACCTTTCATATCAGCTATAGTCCATCCTAACGCATCTTTGTGTAGCTTAAGAACTTTCAAGAGCTCAAACTTTTGAGTGGAATTTAACTTGCTTGAGACTATTGATGTGCCAAGAAATTCGTACAATATAGGGCACTAATATATATCTTAAAGAGCATATATTACTACATATGTTGTGTTTTTGGAGCTTTTCAGGTATTTAGAATTAAATCGAGAAGTTTGCAATTGAAGGAAAAAATGGCTGCGCGCAAGGCTTGTTTTCCATAAATTTCAAGCACTAATCCATATAGAATTTGATGAAAACTCCAGAGACGAAAGTTCTATATATTTGAGTTAGCTACGCGTGGGCAAAAACCTTGCATCAATCAGAGTTCGGAGCACAAAGTTATGGCCATTGTAAGATTAGTTGATAAACGCATAATATTGTCATGTTTAAGCTCTTTTTCGGAGTCGCTTGACGCGTTTGTTGCTTTAATTCTGCCTAATTATCCACCTATCTCGAGATTAGTGCCTTAGCGAGTTTTGAATCTAACATGGCCCAAGTTTGTGTGTATTTTGTAGTATTTCATGTGTTTGTAGGATTGGGATACAATGGTGTTGCATAGATTGATCAAGAGTAAGCTCGGAGGCTTGCAAAGTGCTGAGTGAAGAAATTGCAGAACCATGATTGATCATGGGTACAACCATGATCGATCATGGGAATAACAATGATCGATCATGGGTATAACCATGATCGATCATGGGCATAACCATGATCAATCATGGGCATGTCCATGATCGATCATGGGAATAACCATGATTGATCATGGAACCATTTTTTCTGGCAGAACACTTCCATGATCGATCATGGGAATAACCATGATCGATCATGGCCTGGCGAGTACACCAACTACCTGCTCCTTTCAGCCTGTTTCGAGGGATAATTGTCCTTAGATATTTTCCCTTGCTTATTCTATTATTTTCTTAATCTTTTGTGGCTAGTTTTAGGTGAAGGAAAGGGGTAGATAAGTAAAATCTAGTTTTACATACTTAGGAGTTCTAGAGAGAAGGGAGAGCTCATTGTGGTGTTGTTCTTCATTTTCTCTTGTAAGTGTTAAATTTGTAAGAATGATTTCTTCTTCTATAATATTTGTTCTTTCATTTATTATGGAGTAGTCTATTACTAAGGTTACGGAGGTAAATCGCGATATAATTTTCGGTGATTAATGGCTCAATCCATGTTTAAAGTTTGATAAATATTTGTGAATCCTTTGCTTCATCATTTCTTCCATTATTTCAAGCTTTCTAGGTATTTTCATATTAAGTTAAGACTTTATATGCCTTGTATATTTAGTTCTTGGTTGTTAATGAACATACAACATATTTATATGGTTCTAGAAAGCTTGTAGTCTCTTTTCCCCATTCATGGAGTTTTTGTCCTCTTTGTAGAAATTATGAATAGTTCTTAAAACTCCATAGATGGATTATGAATTTGTTTAGCTTATCTTTGATTCATTTATTGATATATTGAGTGCTTCTTACACTATATGTGATACTTAGACTCTTTATTTTCTACCATACGTGATAAATGATGAGATGACAAATTTATCCCATAAACTTCATTCCGTTTCACTGTTAGGATTCGCTTTATAATTTTCATTCTTTAAACCATGAGATTACATACACTTGCTTTATGTTAAATCTTTTAATGATGAGTTTGTCATATCTATCTCGGATTAGCTTCATCGAAAATGGGTTGCCTTGCTTCACACCCGTAGCTAAGAGGTAGGAATGATAACCTCATCTTTGGTGGAATGTCGTTTGTCTCTCTCTTGATATAGCTTTAACCCGGGAATGAGTCGCCTAGCGTCGCACCCTTTGCTATTGAGAGATACACCAACATTCCCCATAACTCGAAAAACCTTGTGTTGCAATCTTTGTATGAGCTAGTGATCACCGTCTCTTAAATTGTAAGTAACCTCCAACTACCTTAGTGCTTTCTTATTAATTTTCACAACAGTTTTACATTTTCGTTGTTTCACAACAAATCCAACTTACAAAATCTGAAAACCATAAAATTCGTAATCCATTCCATCCCTTTTCACTTATCCCTGTGGTTCGACACTCGGACTTTCGAGACTATAATACAACTTGACAAGCTTGTACTTGGGCTATAACACAACGCACTATTTCGGTTGCGTCATTAGTGCACAAATAAATAAATTCCAGTGATTTTGGGCCATTGTAATAAAGATGGATTTTTTTTGGGCCAAGCCCACTTGTCCAGCCACAGAAAAAAGCTACAGCAGCTAGCGATCTGGAGAATCCCAATGTAAAGCCCAGCCCCATGATGATCTATTATTATAAAAGGAAGAGGATGGTTTGCCGAGGAGAAGCCACAGAACCTTATTCCTATTTTTCTTTCTTCCTTTTCGAAAAAAGCAGCCGCAAGTTTATTTTTTTTCTCTCTTTTCCTTTTGCACAGTCCTCGAGAGACCCGATTATAATTTTCTTTTCTTCTCTCTGTTTCTTTTTGCCGATAAGTGTGTGTATATATATTTTAGAGCAACCTTCTTTTCATTATTAATTTATTTGGAGTTCAAGAAACAACTTATTTATATTGGAGTGGATTGCTTTTTACAATTAATTCAGAATTTTCTTCCTTCAATTTATTTGCGCGTACCAAGTAAGTATTTTATTTATTTAATCATGCATTATTTAATTATGTTTTGTGTTTTAATTGTGAGAATGCTAGGCTAGGTTATTTTCTAGGGTTGAGGATGAGTATATTTGATTGATTCCCTTGCACGTATTCATGCCAATTGACTCTACCAAGTTAATACTTTAATGCTAAAAACATTTTTTCCTATTGAATCCCTATTTTAATTGATAAAAATAAAATTAGATTCTCACTATTTTTTGTTGGATTCACCTTATGATTTATTAAGAGCAGATATAGGGTTTGTTTTAACGGATATAGCGAGTGTTTTGATTTTATACATTTGTTTGGCTGTGGAAAAATTAACACTTGAATTTTATAATTTAATTGGGCTTAATTGAATTTACTTTCCGAGTCTAATAGAGTCGAAAGATCAAATTAGTGCGAGATAGAGAGTAGAGTTTGCTGGGCATGAATACTAGGAACATGATATCAAATATATGACTCCGTCACCCTAGTATTTTATTAATTGATTATTTTATTAGTTTATTATTTTATTCGTATTTTTAGTTGATAAATCATCCCATTCAATTTATAAGCTAGATTAGGAATTAATTAGAGTTAGTGGGAGAGATTCGTACATTCCATCCATTAAGTTCCTAGGGTTCGACCTCGCTCTTGCCTAAACTATACTAAGTACCGATTCGTGCACTTGCGAGTAATTAAAACATTCACAAGTTTTTGGCGCCGTTGCCGAGGACTTGAAAGTTTGTTTTTCCACCATCTCACTAATTTAGATTATTTCCTTCTACTAGTTCCCTTAAAAGAAAAATCTTAAGAGTAGTGTAGTGCATGAGCATTGCTTGGAAGCGCGATGTTAAGTGATTGAATAGGAGAGAGAACTTAGAACTCAATCCTTTGTTTGAGGAATGAACGATGGCTGATGAGCAAATAGAGGCGAAAACTTTGAAGGAGCTTTTTTCTCCTATCACTACCAACCCACCATCATGCATTGTTTTACCTGCCACTACCACAAACCATTTCGAGCTTAAACTGCAAGTAATGTAACTTCTTCCTAATTTTCATGGAATTGATCAAGAAGATCCTTACCTCGATATTAAGGATTTTCTAGAAATCTGTGCCACTTTCAAGTTTCAAAATTTTTCTGATGATTCTGTTCGCTTATGTTTATTTCCTTTCTCCCTGAAAGGGAAAGCAAAAGCGTGGCTCAATTTGCTTCCTTCTAGGTCCATCACTGGTTGGGAGACTTTGGTTTCTAAATTTCTTACTAAATTTTTTCCCATGTCCAAGACAAATGAACTTCGAGGGCAGATATTTGATTTTTGTCAAGAGGATCATGAAAATTTTTATGAATCTTGGGAAAGATTTAACGACCTACTTTTGAGATGTCTCATCAACCGATTTTGCTAATGCATCGTGATCAGCCTAAAGTGTAAAAACCCTGTTCTTGGCCTTGTTGGCCTCTTCCGTCTCTTCCCGGTCCTTGCTACCTTGGCTATGTAGTCTTTCTCCTCCTTGCTATAGCGAGAGATTAATTCGGTAAAGTATTGGGCAGTCTGCAAAGGCAAACAAATAAAGTCAGAAAATTGTTAAAAATAAAAAAAAAATGATAATGGTAGGAAAGGATTCAAAATGACTCACTTCAACAATATGCTGGAAATTCTTATATTCCAGCTCGGAAGTCCTGATAGTCTTCAATCTTTTGCCGTCCTCAGGCAAGATCAAATTGGTTGCTAAGGCATGCCCTACTTGGGAGCTCACCATAGCAGAGTCCTTGACATTCACTGGCCTTTTTTCATGAGAAATATATGGCCAAGAAACAAAGGCTTCGATAAGGATGTCCTTTGAAGGATTGTTTTCCTCAAGAACGGCCAAGTCTAGTTGAGTAGGAAAACTGACCATTTTCTCGGCAATCTCGACTCCTTGTGTTTCATTATTGATCTGAGGGGAAAGAGTTTGAGCAACATCTACATTCCCAGCCAAGATGAATTCTAGAGTTTTTTCCCTCTCAACAGGAGCTCTAAAATGAACTAATTTCCTCCTTTTTGATGAAGGAGCAAACGAGCACCCAGAATCACCGGTAGACGATAAGGCCCCACCCTCATGAATCATGTCATTCATCATATCAAAGACTAATCTTCGGCCAGCTATGTCTTTTGAATTAAGGACCTCTTAGGATCTAGGAAGAGAAAGGGACTGTCTTCTTCTTGGTCTCCTACTCAGACTAGAATCGTCAATCCCCTCAAAAAGTTCCTCGATCATGGTATCAACCTAGGAAGCATGTCTGTTTCCTTATCTGAGATTGCTACCAGTTCACCTCGCCCCTTGAAAACCGGGATACCAAGTCCAGGTTTGGCTAAGGAAACCCCCTCAGCAGTTTTAGAGATTCTGATAGGGCGATTGACGGTAAAAAAAAATACCTGAACAACCGATGATGGCTCGACGATAGGTTCCTTGCCTTTATTTTTTCCCTTACCCCTTCTCTTCTTCTTGAGGTTGACGTCGGCAAATTCTAAATCAGAGGATTTGTCGACCTCGTGACGTGGCCGAATTGCCCCAGCCTGAAGTGCCACCCAAGAATTAACGATGTTATGTTTCCTAAAGAAGTTGTAATGCTCGTTGTCAAGAAAAGTTGCTCCAACCCACTTAACTATGTTTATGCGGTTGGAGAAAGTAGAGTATGGTGGGAGGTAGCCGAGCAACACGTGTGCTATTGTTGGATGACTGGAGGGACATAGGTTTTCGAGTTCGTCGTGATTTATAATAGTGTTCAGATGCTCGGTATTGATTTCGTCAATAAAGGGCTTTTGAAAACACTTCTTGGCACTACCAACTGCAAAATGAAAACTATGATAAGTAAATGAGAAACAATCATTGGATAACTAACATTTTATGAATATTCTACAAACCATGAGACCCAAACTGCCTGGGAACGCATTTGTTTACGGGATCAGGTTCGACGTTCCCATTGATAATAATGATATCATTGTACATCCCCCTTATGAGAGGATTCCAGCCCCTCAATTATGGAAGGAGAGGTGGCCTAGACCTCAAGTTCCATTTATCCTTGGATTCACCAAGGAGATAGCAATACTTGATTTCATTAAAGCCGAGAGTAAAATTGAACCGTTTATTCAACTCAGTTATTCCTAAAACAATCCTAATGACATTGGGCATTAATTGACACAAGTAAAACCTAGTGTCTATTAAAAAATCCACAAGAAGAGGATCTAACGGCAGTTTGAGCCCAGCGGCCTTAAGAAAGGAAGTGTAAATAGGGTATTGATTTTTTGGCATGGAGCCAAGAACACTATTTACATAGGTATTCCTTTTCACCGCACTTCCTCCAAGTTACACATTTAGGGATGTAAAAATCCTCAAATTCTAGCCGTTTGGCGTCAATAACCAAGGTGTACTTTCCCCTTCCCATGGCGATTGATCATATGAAAAATGATAAAAGAAAAAGACTAAAAGCTAGGGTTTACGAAAGCGAACAAGAAGGAAACGAAGAAGTTTAAGACTCAGGGAGACTTATAGAGATTAGGGTTCTACCGAAGAATAAAATGTTGAGTGTAGTACGCTGATAAAGGCCAAAGAGAAATTTTTCGAGGAAACGAAAACCTAATGCTCGAACGAAGAAGATCAAGATAGAAAACAAAGTATGAAAAGAAAAATACCTTTTATAATTTCTCTTCCTTTCCTTTAAAACAACGGCTTTCCCTTTGGAAATTCAAGCCCATGATAACCCCTATTTAATGAGATTTGATGGTTGTTCCCGCTCACACTTAACTAGAATGAACCACTGGGGGCACGACTCATGGAGACAGCTAGCCCACATAAAAACTGTATCGAGTTCACAGCCAATGATGATGACTCAATTCTGGAAGATCAAGCGTGGTTCTGAAGATCAACATAACCTGAATACTTGGGGGGAAATTATGGGAGCATGAAACTGGTTCCACCATTTGGGCCGAACATCTCGGGACCAACCCAGTGTTTGCGGAGCAAGTCATTGAGAATAAAGAATATAGAACGCGTAGCTGAGCAAAGTCTCCCAGCTGAGTAAAGCCACAAGAATCAAAGATGTAGGCATGTTGATATGAGCGTTCCACCCAATATGGAGAAGACACCTGTACTAAGGGAGTGCGATCAACGCTTGTTACCGACATGGGCGTTTAGACGAGTGTAGTTTGACACCTGTAAAGTGCAAAAGTTAGTTATGGATAAAGTGCATTCTTTACATGGAAAAAGGAAATTTTAATAAACAAGTTATACCCTTTATAATTATTTTACTGTTAAACTTATGAGCACTTGTACCCTACTTCTATACGTATAAATAGAATGGGATGGCTCACCTAGAAAAATAGGAACTTTATATATCATTTTAACCATTCATACTCACTATACTTATTTGAATCAAGCCATTAAAGCTTAGTAAATGACACTACCACACACTAATGGAGGACGTACCGGACTGGGAATAATAGTCACCAGAGGAACCTACCCCACAAACAAAAATCCTATCTCTCATTACTATAAATTTTCTATTTATCACCATTGGCACAACCAGGGCTGATTATTATCTTTACCAAAATTGGGCCTGTTTCATCTCTGTTAAGCTCGATCAAATTTCTACCACCCACACAATTCATGTTTTAAACTTAAAAATTAACCATAGTTCTCTCTCACCATTTTAACATTTTAAAAATTTTAAAAGGGTGCTACTAAAAGCACCCTTAACAATTAGTTTTAACCCCTTTTAAAAAAAAATGACTAGTTATATCATACCTCTTAAAGGCACCCATATGTTTTTTTTTCTTTTAATAACAAACTTGAATATAATTTGAGACAGATTGAAGCAGTAGTAGTATTAAGCATTTTCAAACAGAACAATCTTTTGATTAAGATGAATGATAATAACGATGAAGATGATAATGAAGAAGCAACTACCATTACAACAACATATAATTTTAGAAACAACATAAACATACACACACACACATATATATATATATTAAGAAAAACATATTATTCTTTTTTTTGAGATAACGGATGTATCAAAATAAAATAGTTAATTGAACTTTTGATAATGTACTCTAGTATTCTATAATGAGCATTATAAACAAATGGACATAAAGGTTGCTCATGCTTAGCTCAACATGATTTATTATTTTCATCAATTTTATTATGGGTGTCCAACTTTCCGTGCTATGTTACATTCAACATTTACTAATGAGGGACTAACTGTGTGTAGTAATTTTTGTGGTGGTTTAGTTAGTTTTAAAACATTCTAAAATACCTACCTATTATTTTCTAGTAGTCTAAACTCAATGGTTCTAATAATATCTTGCCTAGGAATTTATAAAATCCAAGTTTAGTGCTTTTTACATTGAAATTGAGTTAGGGGCTGTGCTTTAGTTAAGTTAATTGATTACAATAGTATTATATATGCTGCAATTTAAGTATATAACTTCTGGTGGTTTCTTGCTAAAGAAAGAAAGAAAAGAAAATATGTATTTTTTGGTGCTCTAATTTCTAAAGGTGCTTTTACAAATTTAAAATTTTAATATGGATGCTTAAATAATGGGGGTTTAAATTGGTTTTTTAGGGTGCCTATACTAACACTCATTTTAAAAATACCTAAAACTTGGTTTCACATTTTTACCTCTTATATTGGTTTTTACAACTTCCCATAGTCCCGGCCCATACGCCTAAATAAAGTTCAAAACTAATCCATTCACATAATAAAGCTTGAAAAGTATATTTTCACTATTTTGTACCAAAAAGTTTTTTTCCACACACTTCTCAAATTGATAACGAAGTGGAGGCTTATTATTGACGTTGAAGTAAAAAATATAAAATAAACATGACAAGATCACTAGTATTTTGATGAGTTAATTACATAATTAATCACCCCTAATGTATATCACTTGTCTCAATTTGGTCCATAAAGTTTCAAAATGTTGAATTTTCTACTCAAGTCTCACTTTGCCCCAAAAATGGACAGTCCATTAAAAAGTTGACGGAATGTGTCATGTGCTCACCATGTGTCATTCTAAAGTTTACCATTTCTCACCTTCTCCCATAAAGTTATAAAAAATTTCAATTTTCACCTAAAAGTTTCATTTGCGTCTCACTTTACCCCAAAGTTCATGATTAGTTAAAAAGATGGAAGGAATTTAACATGTGCACTAACTAAGAGGGCCAAAAAAGGAAACCAAATCCTTAGAGCACCTCTTTTCTCCTCCGTGCTATCTTCTCACCCTATCGAATCTACAATCCTAAACTGCCTCTTCCACAAGCCTACAATCCTCATCTCCCTTCCTCCCCTCTCTCTCTCTCTCTCTGCCGCCTTCTCTCATTTTCATATCTACCTCGAATCTGAGCCCTTAAAATCCCTCATATTCTAGTTTGCCCTCTCATTCCTCTTCTGCCCTTTCACCCCTCCTCCCTCACTGCCGACATCATCCATGTTGAACTTGGCCCTGAGCTCATCCAACACATGTCGTCCCACAATGAAGAAACCCTAAACCTCGTCGAATTGAATAAGAAATCGTACGACTGATTAATCGAAAATAGGACGATTTAGGGTTTAATTAGATCCTAGCTCTCTTCAGTAATACGATGAAGGCGAAAAAGAGTCGAGGTTCAGATTTCGGTTCAGAATTACAAATAAATTGAGTGGTTTAGAGTTTAAATCAATTATAGTGCTAAGAATATAATAGAAGAGAAAAAGAGTCAAAATCTGGATTTAGATATTGGGGATGAATCTACATGGCTATTGTTGGTAAGGGAAAAGAGTGGAGCAATGCAGATTTGGAGTTGTTGAAGAAGTATGAGAAAGTATCCAGTGGGAAAAGTATACAACGTTGGTTTGCTCTTTTGTCCTTCTTAAAAGGTCATGTGGTAAGCACATGGGACATTATATCTACCTTTTTAAAGGGCCATCCGTTTTGGAGGTAAAGTGAAACACAAGTGAAATCTTTGAATGAAAATTGAGCATTATTGTAACTTCAAAGACCAAGGTCAGAAAAGAGGGAAACTTGAGAAGGTCACGTGGTGAATACAAGGTACATTCCCTCAACTTTATAGCCAGTCATCCAATTTTGGGATAAAGTGAGAATCATGTGAAACTTTTGGATGAAAATTGAGCGTTTTAAAACTTTATGGATCATAGTGAGATAAGTAGTAAACTTTAGAGATGATTTAACTCTATTTTTAAAAGCTTTGATATTAAAAGGTAAAAGGTCAAATTAATGATAATATTAATCATTTTTTACATTAGTCTTGGCATTTTATTGTTTGTTTAGTCTGAACTAGTCTTAGTAGTAAAAGCAAGTTTTTTAACACACTTCACAAGTTGAATAGGTACAGTTAGTAGAATTTTCAACGCACTTCTTAAACAAAACTAATAAGCTGCATGGACCAAGATATATGGTGCAAAGAGAATGTGATAATTTAAGAAACAGGCCAGATACAACTCAAGCAAATTTAAGTTAGTTTACAAATTTTCATTGCTTAATCGTTTTAGCCTATAAATGCATTTTTTAAAAAGACCCAGAAAAGTGGGGCCCTTAAGCGACAGCTTGGAATGCCTGTAACCAAGACTGTCTCGTTTCATAGTTTATAAATTATTATTAGTTTTGTATATTTTTAATTAGATTTTTAAAATTATATTCAAGCTGGCAATAACATGTATATACATCTATGTTAATCAATTAGTAGCCACTAGGGTCACTGTTACCGTCTTCGAGTAAAGGTCAATGAAGTTGGTTATAATGAAGAGCTCTCATGTTCGAGTCCCGGCACCTCCACTCCATTTTCCTTCCTCGGTTTGAATACCAAGTATATTTATAATCACTCATACTAAAAAAAACATATTATCCAAATTTCAACACAAAAAATAATCCAACGTAAAATCTAATTGATGAATTAAACCAACGTAAAATCTAATTGATGAATTAAACCAACAAAAAAAGCGCGGAACAATGATACAATACTCATTATAACAGCAACCTTCTTAAAGCTCTTCAACAAAATTCTTAAGATTCTTGTAGGAAGATCCACCCTCCTTAAGAGCTTCCCTTGCCAAAACCTTCCATTTTGAAGCATTCCTCCTCAATTCATCCCCCTTTTCGCCACCACCCATCACCATTTCGACACACCTACTGATCTCACCACTCTCAACTACCCCATCTTCATTAGTCCTCACCCTCACCCCGCTCCCCCACACATCCTCAATGAGCTTCGCGTTCGTGGCTTGATCCGACCACTTTGGAAACGCCACCGTTGGCACACCACAACTCAGGCTCTCCAACATCGAGTTCCACCCACAATGCGTCACAAAACATCCCAATGAAGGGTGTGACAAAACCTCCAACTGCGAACACCACGGCACTATCATCCCTTGTTTCTCCAATTCTTCCATAAAACTAGGTTTTGCTTCCGCTTTATTTTCTTCTTTCTTGTCATCTGCTCTTATCACCCACAGAAATGGCCTCCTAGACTCCAAAATTGCACGCGCAATCTCTTCCAATTGCACGTCTTGTAGCACTAAAATACTTCCGAAAGATATGTAAATGACCGAGGATTCAGGTTTTGAGTTCAAAAACTCGATGTAGCTAATTGATTTTTGAAATAAGTCGCCTCCAAAAGAATTGTCTGAAGGATCTTGGCCGTCCAAAAACGCAGATGGAATCAACGGTCCGATTCCAATCATTTTTAGTTTAGCAACTGCTATTAATGCCTCAGGTTCTAATGCATCAAAAGTGTTTACAAGTACTTTAGGATTTTTTTGCTCATCTAATGTTTCTATTTGTTCCTTAAAAGATATGATTGCATGATTGTACCGATTCGAAGGTAAGACAAACGAAGGGAGGTCACGTGCTTTGAGTAGGGGCAATCCGGGTAATTCAATAGACCAATTTAGATCACTCCCATTGGTGGTAATGATTTCATCATAGCCATTGAAATAATAGTGGAAGATATCAAGGACAGAAGCTGCCTGAATCCAAAGCAGTGCCGACGGCACGTGTAGTTTACTCGCCGCCTTGGGAGCCCAAGAGAGGAGTATCGTGTAGACCACGCAGCTGATCGGACGGCCGTCCTTGGTGCTGGAGGAGATGACTTCTTCAACGGTTTGGGAACCACGGGTCCGCATCTCGGACATGAAGTGGTCGGCATCGTCGACGCCCATCTTGAAGCCGTCGTCGTAGCCGTCAGAGAAGGTGGCAAAGGTTAGGCCGAGGGCCTCAACAGTGGTGGAGATGCGGCGGTGGGCGGATACGCTAGTGGCCAAGGTGACGTGGACGCCCAGTTGGAGGAGGCGCTTGGCGAATTGGAGGGTAGGGTTGAGGTGGCCTTGGGCGGGGAATGTTACGAGGAGGATGTGGGGTTGAGGCATAACGGTGGTGACGGCGGCGCGTGGGGTTGTCTAAAGTTTGAGGGGCGTGGGTTGAAGTTTTTATAAAGGGAAATGTGGGTGTGAGTGAAGGAGGTGGTGGATTTGTGTTCTCAGTTTGCATATATTTATAGTAGTGAACATCGTTTAAGGTTTTACTTCCTATGCCATCCTCTTCGTGTCTACTCACCCTACCTTAAAATAATATTAATAAATTATATATTTAAAAATTTATTTATTAATAAAACGTATGTAATAATTTATAGTAGCGAACATCGTTGAAGGTTTTACTTCCTATGCCATCGTCTTGATATTTAGTCAAAGTGCTTTGAAATAATTTTAATAAATTATATATTTAAAATCTTATTTATTAGTAAAATATATGTAATATTCTTTTTTAAAATTTTATAAAGTTAAGTTTGCACTTCTTATTAACAAATTTGCATTAAATTTTTTTTATTGCAAAGCATAAAACATAAATTTGTGTAAAGTTAAGTTTGTACTCGGTCAAAGGATTAATTTTAAAATACAATTCATAAAGAAGCCTTTATTTTATAATAATAATAATAATAACATTGATATCTAGGCCCTTATTTTAAAAAAAATATTATTCTTTGATTTTTTTGCGAAAAACATTATCGCGCAAGACCTTTTACCTTATTTTCGGTTAATTTAATGATTTAAAAATATGGTAGTACTATTGTCAAAGTAATTATTTGTATTGTTAAATCAATATACAAATTTAAAAGTATATAGTATAACTTATCAAAATAGTATTATGCTCTACCGAATATAATATTACTTTTATAATATGGTTATTGTAAAAATAAATATTGTTGACAACTTAGTTTTACCAGAGTTTAGGGGTATATTCAATTTAGATTCTATATGATTTTTTTGAATTTTGAAAGTTTATGAGTATTTAATTGAGATTTTAAAAAATCCTTTAAAATCTTATGGCTGTGAAGTCCTGAGTTCACCCTGCAATGTTAGGATTTGGAATCTCAGCACTTGCAACTACCCAGAGCTAAATTCAATACAAGGTAAACTGAGCTCCTAACTCTATTTCACAGAGGAGGACTAATCTGTATTTTTATACGAGGCCAACTTCCACTATACATTTTTGACTCTGTTGGTTTGTTTCATTTATCGTATTAATCACGTGATCTAAACATTTGACTGTGTGGTATAAAATATCTTTCTAGTTTTTAGCACCAACAATATACATTCCAAAAAAAGAAATAATAAGATATATATATAAATTAATGAATTTAGCTCTGGGAAACATCCTTAGATCTGAGAAAGTCCCTTTTTTATCCAATTTAAACCACAAAATGTCTGCCCAACTTTTTAAAATTTATCGTTCAATGTTTATGATAGAGTCAAAGTTGCTTTGCACAAAAATGTGGGTAAGCACAATTTCACTTAATTGACCCTACTAACTTGTACAAACTTTTGTAAAAAGGCAAAGAAGAGCAATATTTTGGCGCAATGTTGTGATGTCAAACATTTGAATTACTTATACTCATGCGATTTTTTTTTGAATAAAAATATATTTACAAGGAGGTTTAAATCTTAGATATTTGAAAAAGTAATTTTGTTTAGCCATTAATTAGATCACTTAACATTTTTGTTTTATATTTTAATTTGAACTAAATATATGTGAATAACATACTCATCGTGTGTATATATATATATATGTTTTAATAACTTTAAAAATGTACAGTATAATTTTTTAAAATAGTATTATACTTTGATAAAAAAAATTTGTTATTTTCTTAATACGACTACTATTATATTATTGAGTTCAATCAGAACAAAACTATTAGGGTGCGTTTGATTGCAAGTATGGAATTTGCATGGAAAGAAAATAAATTCCAGGTAATTGAATTGACTAAAATTGGGTTGCATGAAAAATGTCAATTAAATGTGTTCGATTGCCTTAATTTTTTACCCGAAAAATATTGTACTTTTCCATCTTTTGGTGTTTGATAGACATTATTTTCTATGGTAATTGTAATTTTTTCCACCTTTTGTTGTTTGATAGCTATTATTTTTCATGAAACTTGAACCTTTTTCCATGTAACTTGTATATTTTTTACATGGAACTTACCTAAAAAATTAGATTTTTTAAAAATAGTTTTTGGTTTTTGAACAATTTTACTTCATCAAAAAACTGTTTTTTTTAAAACAGTTTTTTTTTCTAACAATTTTACTTCATCAAAAAACAGTTTTTTTTTTAGACCACACTTGTGCGAATTGCCTCGACCCTTGTGCGAATTGCCTGAATTAAAACAACCTCCCCCAAAGAAAATATTTTTCAGTTTTACAAGAAAAATAAGATGAATAATAAAAAAAAGTGAGAGTTTGACTTTATGAAAAATAATTACAATCAAATACTACAAAAATAAAAATTTAAATCAAAAAGTCATATTTTCTATAAAAAATATGACCTATCAAATATAACCTTAGGTTTTTATTACAAAAGGTACAACAATTATGATGTGTGTGCTGACAACTACACAGATAAAATATTAATCAGTTTCCAAGTAAAGGACAATTCATAGCAAGATTGAGATTGCTGTCCCAAAAAAATAAATTATAAGATAATATGGGACATAAAGAGTCCAACAATTCCTTTCGACAGCCATCAGAATTTTGCATTATGCTTTTATTCTAGACTAAGGTACTTTTTTATATATATAAATTTTTCGTATTGGGGAAAAAAAAAAAAACTTTCTTCATCATGCATAAGTAGTTTATAAAAAATTATTACATTTGTTTTAAATTGATTGACTATTATATATTTTTGTATTTTTAAAAAAATATTAATTTTAATTTAATTAAAGGTGAAGATATAACTTATTCCTTTTAGTGAGATTTACTATTGATTTGAGATATTCAAAAAAAAATTTTTTTATTGATTTAAGGCGAAAGAAGTTCAATTTATGCTTAACTTTGTGACTTCAATTAGTGCAAACTAATCATCCATGTTTGTTAAGGCGAATTGTTAGCTACCTCTTTTTAATGACTTGGCTTCTCTTTACCCTCTTAGTCTAATTTTATTCAATGGAGTCTAGTTTAAGGGTTAAATAGATGAAAGTTTTTTTATGAAAGTTGGTAGAGATGATTTCTATAATAAGTAGATCATGAACAAAAAATTTCATCGAGAAATTCAAACCATATGTAAGTGGGCATAATAAAAATTTAATACATTTATTAATTTTTGACCATTCAAATTTTAAATCATCATTTCACCCATTCATAGATTGAATCATGAAATTTTGTAAAGATGATCTACTCATCATAAAGACCATCTCTGCCAAGTTTAATGACAAAATTTATCCGTTGAATTTTCGAACTAGATCCTCTTAAACAAAATTAGTTTCAAAGATAATGAAATGACCCAAATCCCTTTTTAGTTTTTTTTTTTTTTTTTTTTTTTTTTTTTTTTTTTTTTTATCTTAGACCATCTCCACTGCTAAGTGTAATATGCTAGATATGGCTTGCATGCTGCCCCACTGCTAAGTGTAATAAGCAAAATTTGGAAGAAAAAAGCTAAAGCAAAGCCATATTTGAAAGCCGTCAATTTTTTATACAGCACGACACTTGAAGAATCGGGGCAAGAAGGAATGGCTTCCATGACACATGATGTGTCGTGAGATGCAAATGTAATTGTGGCACTATACATGATGTGGCGTGCAAGGCATTTGGCTGTCACGACACATCATACGTCGTGTGATGTGTTCCACTTTCTTGCATTTTCTTTCCCTTTTTCATTGAACAAATGGTGGTTTGCATTTGAACAAGGGTGTAAAAAGACAGAATAATAATAATAATAATAATAATAATAATAATAATAATAATAATAATAATAATAATAATGCATGTCACGAGACGAGACATGATGTGTCATGGGAAGGGCAGCCTCTAAAACGACACATCATGTGTCGTGTGGGGGAAAGAAAGATGCCACGAAACTTCATGTGTCGTGGAAAGGTAAATTACCTACCTTCAGGTTGCAGCTCTTCCTTGATTCCTTCATCCACTTTAAATAGTACACTGCTTATTTTAATTTTTAACAATTCCTAAGCTTGCTCTTTCATGTATACTTTTCATTTAAATTGCGTTATGTCTTTTTCAAAACTCTTTGCCTGATATTATTTTTAAAATATATTCATTGAGATAATCATAATGAATCAAAATCATTTAACAATTTCTCACAGTATCAAAAATAATTATTACAATATCTAAAGATTTTGTCTGCAGAGTCGATCGACCTTGACCAACTCTAGTTGAACCTTCTTTTCTAGGCCCGTACGAATCATCCTTATACTCCTTTAGATAAAGAATGATCGCCAATGTTTATTTATAAAATAAAATAAAGTTGATGCAATATTTTTTAAAATGGCCAGTTTACTAGTATTTTGAATTAAAATTAGGTTAGTCGGGGCTTAGTTATTAAAAAAATATTAAATTACAAATTATATTATATATTGACACAGACAGTGGGAGAATTTTTTAAATGACAAATTCACTAATATTTTGAAAAGTTTGATATTATAAAAGTAAAGGGCCAAATTAATGATGATATATATCAATCATTTTTGTACTTTAGTCTTCATATTTTATTGTTTTTCTTAGGTCTGAATTAGCCTCAGTAACAAAAGTAGTTTTTTCAACACACCTCTCAAGTAAATTAGGTTAGTAGATTTTTCAACACACTTCTCAAATTTATTAGGATGATGGAGGCTCACAGATTTTGAAGTAAAAATAAATAAATAAATAAAAATAAACAATTTTAAGTTGCATGGACTAAAATTCGAACCCTGTATACCGCTTAAACAAATTTAGTTTGTTTACAAATTTCCATCGCTTAATTCTTTTAGACCACAAATGCATATATGTGTGATTTATTAAATTAATTAATAGCGTTGTTAGATATTCATAACATCGTGTTTCAGGTTTTCTATTGACGTGACTGACATGCAACACACTAAATGCTGCGTAGCAAGCTTTTACATATTTTGTTACCTTTTTAGTTGTCATACCGTCTCTAACATGTATGCTGAGTCTACAATTTTACACTACAATAATACACTATACATTAAAAACGGCCTTAAGCAATCGCCTGGGATGGTTATAGCTTGGGCTAGACCTTGCGTATCTATCAATTTAAATACAACGGTTTAGAAAATTTATTGAACAACTATTTTTATTTTTATTTTTGTAGGATTGTAACACTATAAACGCATGCAAATTGGATATGAGGCTTAAAATTTGTAACAATGGTACTTCTAGATTCATGAAAGGCTTCATTTTTTCTTTATTACTAAATTGGGAGAGCTTGGTTGCTTTGTTTTGTTTCAATATGAGGGACCCAACTCCTTTCTGCCTAATTTTATGGGTAGATGAAACTTACATATGTTTATCTGTATTTTTAAATCCCTATATATAGTAATTAAATAAGATTCAATATTTATCTCAAAATTTCTGATTTTTTTAGGGACTTGATCTTAAATAAAAAGTCTTATACTCTTTTTCGGAAATTATTACCAAATTATATGAAAAATAATTTTTATTGTAAACTATATGCATTTATTATGTTTTCGGAAAAAGTCTTATACTCGTTTTCGGAAATTATTACCACATATGTCATATTCTGCCTTTTCTTTTATTTTAAAAAAAATTAATTTAAACGCCCATGTGGACACAAATTAAGCCCAAAATATGACGTATTTCTCTTCATATGCATCCAAAAATTAAATTCTAATAGACTCTCTGAATCTCCTTTGATTGTTATGGTGTGGTCCCCATACAAGAACTCGATTTTTGTTGAAATGAAGAGTCTTTGATAGAAAAAGCACAATTTTGGGACATTTTTGTCAACAATCAATATATATAGGCACAAGGTTATATTCA